>CAKNYM010052209.1:45111-82981 GCA_932195095.1 Andricus curvator | reverse complement strand
CCCCCCCCCCCCCTTTTTTGAACCTGGAGAAGGGGACAAGCGTGACCGAAAGCATATCTGTAACTGTTTTATTGTTTTTCCAACGCAATCTTCTTTTTCTCGAAAAATAATAGTTTTAGGCAAAAAGTGTATGATACAAAAAAGATGTATGTTTATACTAGCTACAACTTTTGTTTGGAAAATTTTTCAAAATTTTTCGTATTTACTGAGATAAAGAAAAAAATCATAATTTTTATGGGTTTTTTTTATGGTTTTTACCATGAAGACGTCCTATTCGCCCATTTTCACTATGATTTTCGTAATCAGCGCATTATAATACGTAAGTATACGTGGTTTCAACAAAATCGGAGGGTTCACCTGTTCGGAACTGCACCCTGGACGTCCCATAAGTTCATGAAAAGATTTGTTTTGTCAAAAACAAAAAATGTTTGTTTCATATTTCGCCTAGGAAAACAATATATTTCAGCCCAAAACAATTCCGCCACATAACCAGGATCAGACTGCCCATTCAATTTCATATGAAATCGGTCAATAACAATTAATTATATTTTGAATTTGGCGCGTAGGAGCACCGAGCAGACGACAAAAGTGCAAATTCAAGATGGCCAACTTAACCGTCAGTCCGTTGATCGCGTATGATGTTTTTAATTCGTCCTTTAATCTCTTTACGGATAGCAAAACGAGTTTTTGCTTCTTGGACATGATGTGAAGCTCAAAGTGGTGATTGTGATCGTGATGATTGAGAAACGAAACTTGGAGGATTATTGCAATGAGTGAATTAAGGTCGTTGCGTCTCCTTATTTCGGTATGAGTGTTCTCTCTGTGTGTCATCCCGACTTATGGAACAATCCCAGTCCAGTGCAGTGGTGTTATGGTGTAAAAGTTTTTTAGTGCCACACCTGCACATTTTCACGTATGCGTAGGCACATAAATGAGTACGCAACGGATTCGCAGGAATTTCGCAGGTAGATTGTCTGTGAGAAAGCTTTTTCTGCAAACGAGTTCTTTGTGAGTAGCGGGTGTCAAAGGATTAAAATCACTGCTTCTGTCTCAAGAACGATAACAGCCCAAGGCAAGTACAAGAGATTTTGACATTTTTGACAATCAGCTGTCACTTTTTCGGGGTTGATTAAAAAAAGAGTTATTTTTGTAAGTTCAAGGTTAATCGAGATTCCAGAGGCTCTGGATTGAAACACATTTTTTTATGGGTTTTCATTCTAAAAAGTTCACGTTTCAAAATTATGAAAAACTTTTTTTGTTTATTATTTATTATTTAGTAAGTTGCTTGTTTAGTTTTTTTATTTATTGTTGCAGCTAAAAAAGTAGCAACTATATTTTTTAGTAGAATGTTCCATTTAATTTTAAAACTAGTTTTTATAGATCTTTTTTGTCATAACTTGCATCAGTTTTATTGCACATTACAGTTTTCTTAGTATATCTATTGTCTGGTTATTCTTTTGTTAGCAGATTTTTTTATAATAGAAGAATAAATATAAATACAATATTAAATAAAATCCAAGTTCGTTGTTCGAGAAATACTTAAATATATTGCTTTTTGGTTTACCGCATATAATATTGATAATATTTCAGGGTATAAGTCAGGGAAAAGTCAGGGAATTTTATTTATCATGAATAGTCAGGGATTTTGAAACAAATCTTGCAAAAGTCAGGAATCTTCTATAAGAGGCATTTTAAATATGTATAATTAAATATACAGAGGGACGACTGAAAAGTCCCGAAAAATAAAATTCCGGAACAGTTTATAATATTACCGAATTGGAAAATTCCTGAATAATAAAATTTCCGAACAATAAAATTCCTAAATTAGAAAATTCCCGTATAGTAAAATTTCTGTATTGGAAAATTCCCGAATATTAAAATTCCTAAATTATAAAATTCCCGAACAGTTTATAATATTACCGAATTGGAAAATTCCCGAATAATAAAATTCCTGACACTTTGTAATATTATCGAATCTGAAAGCTCCCGAATAATAAAATTCGCAACAGAAAATTTCCGTATTATAAAAAATTCCCGAATTGAAACAATTGAAATTTTTTTTGTAAATGTTATTTATTTATTAAAAATGCAATAATCAAATATTTTTATACAAAAAATTATTTTTCATGTTTAAAGTGTCTACAATTATTATTTGAATTAAAAAAATATTAATTGCAAAAAATATATTTCTGGATGAAAATTTCTTCAATTATTGTTATTTAATAAAAAACATGATTAATTATTTAAATTCGGGATTTTGCTTGTTCGGATATTTTGTAATTCTACAATTTTCTGTCGGGAATTTTCGAATTCGGTAATATTATAAACTGTCGGGAATTTTCCAATTCGGTAATATTAAAAACTGTTCGAGAATTTTCCAATTAGGAAATTTTATTATTCGGTGATTTTATAATTCGGGAATTTTATTATTCGGAAATTTTCCAATACGGGAACTGTACAGTGTCGGGAAATTATTTTTCGGGATTTTTCCGTAGTCCCTATAGGGATAATAAATTTGAATTTTTATTTTGAAATTGTTTAATTCTGTATATAAAAAATTCTATGTTAAGAATGTTACAAGATTAAGCTCTGGTTTTTGAATATTAATGGTCAGAGAAATTGAAAAATTGGACAGGGAAAAATTAGGGAATTTTTTAAAATGAAAATTTGTGGTCACCCTCATATACTATTATTGTTAGTAAGTTATTTGCTTTGTATTTATATTTTTGTTTGTAGTTGCTTTCTCCTGACGATTATATTTTTAGTTAAAAAATTTATTATTTTCTTTGCAAATTCAAGAATTTTGTTGCGAAGTCATCTTTTTTGGTTGAAAATTCCTCTTTTTTGGGTTGAAAATTCAACTATTTTGGTATTGAAAATTAAACTGAAATCTTTTTTTATTGCAAATTCAACTATTTTTTTGAAAACTCGTCTTCTCGGCTTAAAAATTCATCTCTTTTGGCAGGAATTTCATATTTTTTGGTTAAACTGCAACTGTGGTTGAAAAGTAATCTTTTTGGCTTGAATTCGACTGTTTTTTATTTAAAATAAAAATATTTTTTTTTGTTCAAATATCTACTATTACATTATTCGTTGAGAATTCGTCTTTTTTTTTTGTTGAAAATCCAATTACTTAGTTGAAGGTTGAACCATTTTGTTAAAAAATATTTTTTTTGTTTAAGATTTATTATTGTAGTTGAGATTCAACTGGTTTGTTAAATTTTCCATGTTTGATCGTCCTTTTTAGTTAAAAATTAAACTGAGATCATTCTTGGTTAAAATTTCAACTATTTTGTGGAAAATTCGTCTTTTTTTATTAATTTCAACCGTTGTTTATTTAAAATTGAATATTAACTATTACATTATTGGTTGAATATTTATCTTTTTTGAGGAAAATTCAACTACTTGGTTGAAGGTTGAACCATTTTCTTTAACAATCATTCTTTTGTTGATTTTTATTTGAAAATTCATCTCTTTCGTTAAAAATTCTCTTTTTGTTGTTGTTGAAATATAATTTTTTAAACTGAAAATTTAACTATTCCAGCTGAAAATCCATATTTCAGTTAAAAAATGTTGTTGAAAATTGATCTCTTTAAATTAAAAATTCAACTACTTAGGTAAAGGTTGAACTACTTTGTTAAAAATTTATTTTTTTGGTTGATGCTTCATCTCTTTCGTTGAAAATGTAACTTTTTTGTTCAAAAAAGTATTTTTGTCTGCTTAAAATTAATTTTTTTAACTCTTAATGTAACTTTTCCATTTTTTGTTGAAAATGGACCTTTTTTAGTTGAAAATTCGTTTTATTTGTACTATTTTCAATATAAATGAGCCAATATATCCTCTGTTTTGGTTAAAAATGCAATTGTTTGGTTAAAAATGAACTTTTTTGTTGACAATTCATATTTTTGGGTTGAAAATTCAACTGTTTTACGAAAAATTAATCTTTTGGCTTGAAAGTATACTGACAATTTAATTTTTCCATATTTTGATGAAAATGGAACTTTTTTGGTTGATAATTAAACTACATGGAAAAAAATAAACTATTTTGTTGATAATTTAATAATTTTGTTAAAAATTCAAGTATTTTGCTAAAAAGTCATCTTTTTTGGTCATAAATTCAACTTTTTTGTTGATATTTCGTCTATTTGGACAGAAAATTTATCCTTTTGGATAAATTTTTTCTAAAAAATGCAATGTTTTGAATGAAATCGCAACTGTTTTTGTTAAGGTTTATATTTTTTTTGTTCGTGAATTTGACCATTTGATTGAAAACTCGTTTCTTTGGTCGATAATTCAACTATTTGGATAAAAATGAAAATATACTGTTAAAAATTGAATAATTTTGTTAAAAAATTAACTATTTTGTTGAAAAGATATTTTTTTCGTCGAAAATTCGACTGTTTTGTTGATATTTCGTTCATTTGGACAGAAAATTAATCTTTTTGTATTGAAAATTCAACTGTTTTCTAAAAAATTCAATGATTTGAATAATAACGCAACTGTTTTTGGTTAAAGTTTTTTTTTTCGAAAATTCGACAATTTGGTTAAATAATTCAACCTAATTGGTTAAGAATTCAAATATTTCGCTGAAAATGTAAATATTTTGTTGAAAATTCAAGTTTGAAATAATCAATTTCAATCTGAAATTTTTTGATTCCGTTT
Source organism: Andricus curvator (assembly GCA_932195095.1). Lineage (NCBI taxonomy): Eukaryota > Metazoa > Arthropoda > Insecta > Hymenoptera > Cynipidae > Andricus > Andricus curvator. The sequence goes on along the minus strand of CAKNYM010052209.1, from coordinate 78,319 downwards.
ATAAAAGATTCTCCGTGAAAAATGTTACAAGATTAAAATGTTCGTCTTCTAATATTAATGGTGAAGGAAAATTAAAAACAGGTCATGGAAAAATCAGGGAATTTTGAAAATTATGTTTATCGGGCACTCTACATTTTGACCTAACATTAAATAAAAAGGATAATTTTTTTTACTTTTGGATACAAGAAAATTAATTAAGTTTCAGAATGCTAGAAAATTAAGAAATTACACTTTTTACATGTCATTTTACAAGTCCTTTACGTGGGCGAAATTTTTTTCTAATGAATGGAGTAAATGAAAGTTAACAGAAAATTGCGTGTTCAAAGATTCGAACGAGCGAAAGTTGAGGTGTCTGACACTGGCTATGAAATAAAATTATAAATCATTCATAATAAGTTAAGTGCACATATATGATTTATTATCAGAGGACTCTTAGAGCCGTTACAAAATGCTTTTTATTTTCTCAGAAGTAGAAGGCTAGTACAAATATATTATTTTAAATAATAAAAATGTATTTTAAATTAAAATAAGGGAAGAGAATATATATATAATATGAAGATTTGCGGCAATGAATCACCGCGGCAATCACAAAAGGAAAACCCGCTCATGGATTATTTATAAAGTTCTTTAATTTTCAACCGATTTCAATCGAAATGAATCATAGTTGGCTTTTGACAGTCAATGATAGGAAAAATAATTTGTAGTATCTTTTCAAGTCAATAGTTTCGAAACTGTAAGATTTTACTCCTGAAATAATTACCTTGTATTTAACAGGCATTAAACATGAAAATGTAGAAAGTAATTTTAAAAATAGAAAACATAAAAAATTGTTTGACTTTAATTTCACAAAATTGAACTGTAAATACTAGCAGTAAATATGTATCCTAAATTATTTCAGCTCAGAAACGATAAGATTAGCTAAAGTTATTCGAATAATTTTATGAATATCTATCTTTTGCTCGACAGTTGGAAGATAACATTTAAACTCTTTTTCTCTCAAGTATAGGAATTCAGTCCCTCGTAACTGTTAATGAGAATAGAGATAATAATTTTCCGGTAATTATGTAGTTAGAGCTTATTGCTTATTTCTTTCTAGAACAGGGAGTACCCTACTTGTTACGTCTAGTCGTAGGGGGAAAGTAATATTATTTTCGCAACTCCGCAGTAATCTGATTCATCATTTGCTCGGATCGTTCTTAAGAGACCAGAAGGCAGAGAAAGTTTATTTTTAATTATTTATGTTGACTTAACGGTGTTGCGGATCCTCTTAATTAAGGAATTGCAACTGTACCTTTATGCGTCTTTAAATTTCGGGTTTTTAATTATTTTACATTTATTTTTTTTAATTTTAAGTATCTGCAAGATTTCTCAATGTAAATAGGTTTTTTTGCAGTCAATGTTGTGGAATGTATTATTTAGTGTCCCTAATTTATTGATAATCATTAATAAAATTGCATTCTTCTTGATTACAGATTGTTGAGCATTTAAGAGCAAAAAAAAAATGGTCGGAAAGAAAAGAAATTTCTGCTGAAGATTTTATATCAATATCGAAGAACAGCTGGAATCATGTTGCAGGCAGTTCGGATGTTAACTGAGTTGGCTCGACCATCTGAAGATCGAGAACGTACAAATACACGGTCACTGGATGGAGCAACCTCGTCAACTGACATTGACGGTAAAAAGAAAAGCAATTCTGTCTCAATTTAAAATGACTTAATCTCACTGTATTACAGTCTTGGACTTCAGTGATCATGTTTCTAATATATTGGCTCTAAAGAGAGAAAAATTGTTTTAAAAACAGAGTCTTTATTCCAGTAGTCTCTTTCTACCTATAGCAAAAAATATCTTCCTAAAATTTGATTAAATTAGAGAATATCATCAAAATTATTTTTCAAAACTTAAATGTCTACCCTACCTGGAAAATCTGGAATTGTCAGGGAATTTTTGTATACCTGGAAAAAGCTGGAAATGTCAGGGAATTAATTTTTTCGAGAGCTTGCTTAATTTTTTTAAAAATTGCTACCTTAAATTGAAGAACAGTGATTCTTCATTTGTAAAAGTAGCTTTATATAACTGTATTTAACTATTTTGTTGAAAATTCCTTTTTTTTTTTTGAAATTAATTTTGTTAACTTAAAATTCAACTATTCTTTTTTTGGGTAAAAACTGACCGATTTTTAATGAAAATTCAAGTAGCTGGTTGAAAATGCATGTATTTTGTTGAAAATTCGTTCTTTTTGGTAGAAAATTAATCTTCGTTGAAAGTTGAACTGCTTTGTTAAAAATTCATTTTATTGGTTGATAATTTATCTTTTTGACCGAAAATTGAACTATTTTGTTGAAAATTTGTTTTTCTTGTTTGAAAAATAATTTTTTGTACTGAAAATTTGACTTTTATTTTCGGTTGAAAATTGATCATTTTTAGTCGAAAATTCAACTTTTTTTGAAAATTAAACTAGATCGTTGAAAATTTGTCTTTTTGGCTTGAAAATTCAACAGTTTGTTTAGAATTTTTTCTCTATCTCAACTCAAAAATCATTCTTAGTTCGTCTTTTTGGTTGAATTAAAATGCTTTTTTTATTAAAAATTAAAATCTTTTTTGATCAAAATATCAACTACCACATTTTTCGTTCAGAATTCATCTTTCTTGGAATGAAAATTCAATTACTTGGTTGAAAATTAAACTTTTGTTAAAAATTAATTTCTTTGTTTGAGGATTCATCATTTTAATTGACAATTTATCTTTTTTGTTCAAAAATGAGATATATTGTTAAAAATTCATTTTTTCTTTGGCTAAAAATTAATTTTTTTACTGAAAATTTAACTATTTCAGTTGAAACTTCAACTGTTTTGTTGAATTTTTTAAATATTTTTTTTAAACTGGAAATTATCTATTCCAGTTAAATATTCCATCATTTTAGTTAAATAACCATCTTTTTAGTAGAACATTAATTTTTCCAACTAAAAATTTACGAGAAAAAATCTGCCTCAGCCCGGATATGAATTTTTTCTCGTTTCACCAGAAAATTATTTGACCAGTATATCGATAATGTTTAACATCAGAAAATTAATTAATTAATTACCTTGGTCGACAAAATAACATCTTCAATTAAATTATTCAATTTTTGGTTGAAAAATGATATTTTTTAGTTGAAAATTCATCTTTTCTGGTAGAAATTAATCTTATTGGTTTAAAATTCATATTTTAGTTGAAAACTGAATTATTGTAGACAAAGACTCGTCATTTTAGTTGCAAATTCATCCTTTTTGGTTTAAAATTCCAGTTGAAGATTCGTAATTTTAGTTGAAAATTCATCACTTCGTTTGAAAATGTAACTATTTTTTTGAAAATTAGTTTTTAATGGTTGAAAATGTATCTTTTTGGTTAAAAATTCAACTATTCCAGTTTAGGATTCATCGTTGTAGTTGAAAATTCATCAGTTTAGTTGAAAATTAATTTTTTGAACAGAAAATCCAATTATTCCATTTTTGGTTGAAAATTGATCTTTTTTAATTCCAAATTCAACTATTTGGTTGAAAGTTTGTCTTTTTTAGTAGAAAATTCAACTATTTGGTTGAAAATTCATGTATTTTGTTGAAAAATGCTTTTTTTTTGGTAGAAAATGAATCTTTTTTGTTGAAAATTAAACTATTTGGTTAAAAATTCATCTATCTTGAAGCGGGTTGAATGAAATTCAATATAGTACCCACATCTATTTTACCTAAATATGTACTGAATTTTAAGTATAAGAAGATAATTAAAATTAACAAAAAAATTATTATTCAAATTCATGGACTTAAGAGACAAATTCAAGAAAGGATTAATTATGTTTTTAGTATTACTTAATCATTTAACTAATCGATGATGTTAATATATTCAAGAATATCTTATAATTTGTCAACGCTTTCTAAGTTGAACATATTAATTGAATCCCTAGAAACTGAAAAAAACATCATTTATAATAAACTCGCGAAATTGTACACACATGCCGAGTTTATTGTTTAAAAAATGGTTCCGTACTATGAAAAATTATACCTGGAAAGAATTTGAGATACGTGGAAATAACCTGGAATTGTCAGGGAATTTCTTCCAGGATTTGAGTAGACACCCTGGAAATGATTTTAAATATTTTTTGCAGTAACTAAAATAATTATGTAGGGACATCTAAAATGTTTTATTCTTTTCAAGAAATTGTTGATTAAATTATATTTTTAATTGGGCTTGTTATCGTTACACCATTATTACGCTTCAAAGAGGGAGGCGCAAATTGATGGAAAAGTATATTGCGTAATACTTTAACGAGCCTTACACAATTTATAATCTGAATAGGGGAAATGCAGAGCTTAATCTCTCAAAGGCTGAATCGAGTTGAATGGAACTAGAACGGAAATATTATCGTTTATTTATGCATTAGAAGCCAGACAAATATTAGATATAGATAGACTTAATTGGATGATTTTCTGAAGCCTAATGCAAAAATATAAATTATTATCGTTTGATATAAAATTTCTTAGAAAAATATTTTTCATTGTAGGTTGATTTTGAACCAATCTATTCATATGATTACATGTTCCAAATAGAAAAAGTAATAAACCAAACAATCACACATTTCTGAAAATTGCTAAATTAATAAACATCCTTCAAGCAATATTTAAACAAACTAGCATCGTCCGTTTCAAGGGGAATCATCATTTTTAATACAAAATAAAAATGTCGAATAACTATTTTCTAATTTACTTGTTTATTTGTTTTTAAGGTTATATAAATATAATTCCCTACAGTTCTTGAGATATTCAACAAGATTTTTGAAGATTTCAGATGTCAAATCAAAGTGTCAACAAAAAAGTTAATTTTTAACCAAATAGTTGAATTTGCAACCAAAAAGGACAATTTCTCAAGTCAAAAAGATGAATTTCTTACCAAAAAAGATTTTTAAGTCAAGAAAGAACAAAAATTCAAACGAAATTATAATTTAAGGAAAAATAATTTTCAAGCCAAAATAAAAATTTTTAATAATTACTTATTTCAAATTTTGTTTTGTTTATAACGTTATATAAATGTAATTTTCTCATGTTTCTTGAGAAAATTCAAAAAGAGTGTTGAAAATTTCAGATTTGTCGAAAAATTATCTAGCAAATTTTTAAGAATTGATGAATTTAGAGTTGAAGATGAAGTTTTGCGGCCACTCTGATATAATATTCTTGTCAGTAGTTTATTTGTCTTGTATTTCTACTTCTATTTCTTTTTTTTTAGATCTACCTTCGCCTGACGATTATATTTTGAGTTACAAATTTTATTATTTGTTTGAAAATTCCAAAATTTTGTTAAAAAGTCATCCTTTTTTATTGAAATTTTAACTGTTTTGTTGACAATTCGTCTTTCAGAGCTGAAAATTCAACTATTTTGGCAGAAAATTAACTTTTTGCTGAAAATTCAACAATTTTTTGGAAAATTCGTCTTTTTGGTTTGAAAATTCATCTATTTTAGTAGTAATCTACTTTTTTTAAATAAAAGTTCAACCTTTTGATTGAAAATGAATCTTCTTTGGTTGAGGATTGAAGTACATAATTGGTTTATTGTTAAAAATGTATTTTTTTGATCGAAGGTTCATCTCTTTGTTTTAAAATTCATTTTTTTTCTTTGAAATTAAATTTTTTAACTCTAAATATAACTTTTCCATTTTTGGTTGAAAATGACCCACCCTTTCTTAGTTGAAAATTCGTCTTTTTAGTAGAAAACTAATCTTCTTTGTTTTAAATTTCCTCTTTTTTGTTTAAAACTGAAGTGGTTGAAAATTGGTTGATTTGATTTAAAAATTCATCTGTTTTAGTAGCAATTTAATCTTTTTTGGATAAAAGTGCAACTGTATGGTTGAAAATTCATCTCTTTTTTTGAAAAGTCGTTTTTGTAATTGAAAATTATTTTTTTACTGAAAATATAATATTTACATTTTTGGTTAAAAAAGTATCTTTTTTAGTTGAAAATTCATATTTTTTGGCAGAAAATCAATCTTTTCGGTTGAAAATTCGTCTTCTCACTTTTAAAATTCATCTCTTTTGGTCGAAATTTCTTCCGGTTTAGTTGAAATATCAACTATTACAGATTTTTGTTTTGAATTCATTTTTGTAGGTTGAAAATTGAACTATTTGGTTAAAAATTGAATTATTTTGTTAAAAATTTAATTATTTTGTTGAAAATTCAACTTTTCCGGTTCAACTGTCTTGTAAAAAATTCGTCTTTTTGGCTTAAAAATTCACCTGTTTGGTTTTAAATGCAACTGTTTGGTTAAACATGATTTTTTTGTTGATAATTTAACTATTTGATTGAAAATTCATCTTTCTTGATTGTAAATTAACTTTTTTTGATGAAAATTCATCTTTTCTGTTTTAAAAGTCAACTTTTTTCTAAAACCTTCGACTTTTTAGTTTAAAAATTCAACTATTTGGTTGAAAATGCCACTATTTTTTATTTAAGTTCAATCTTTTTTGTTTGAAAATTCGATTATTCGGTTAAAAATTCATGTTTTCAGGTAGAAAATACAAGTATTAGGTTAAAAATGTAACTTTTTTGTTGAAAAATTCAAGTATTTTGTTAAAACGTCATTTTTTTGTATTCGAAAATTCAACTGACTTGTTGAAAATTCGTCCTTTTGGATTGAGAATTCATATTTCTTGGTTGAGATCAATAAATTTGAAATTAATATATTTTAAGCTGAAATTGTTTTATTCCGTTTCTAAAAGATTCTATGTTAAAAGTGTTACAAGTTTTAAATGCTGATCTTTGAATATTTATGATCTCTCTGCACGATTAAATAGACCATTGCAGTTTTTTAAGCCCTGAAGTTCATGTGTATGTAGAAAATTAAATGAATCATTGATTATCAAGTTATTTTATTCGATTTTACAATTGTTTCAGTGCAATTTCGGGAAATTCACAAGAATGGTTGGTTGAGACGAACGGACAAAACCGATAAGGAACTGTGCAAATTTTGGGTTGCATTTTGCGTCCACGATGATTCGGAGCCGAGGCTTGAGGGTTTCGTCGATCAGAAACAGGCAACAACCCATTCTCCAGTGTGGGCGCATTCACTTCGGAATGTTCTGCACTTGTCGCCGACGCTCTGTGCAACACAGCGTAACGACTACGAATTCTGTGTCAATTTCAGTGATGATCGTGTTCTGAGATTGGCAGCGCCCACGTATCAGTCCATGTGCGATTGGGTGCAGGCGGTAACGCGAAAGCTGACAGACATGAAAATTCTCCGACCAAAGGAAAATGTCTATTCCAAAGGCCCGGAGAGAATCGTTACCAGAGATCCCACGAGTCCATTGCCACCACCTCCCTCCACGATAGGGTATGACTTTTATTTCTTTCTATTTATAGCACCAGTTTAAAAAAAAAGACTGCAATTTTATTGCAACGGGCATGGGATTCATCTCTCTTGATATTTCACAGCTAATATTATGTATGAAGACATGAGAATGACAACTGGGTAAGGACCATCTGGAGTTGGCAGTTTGTTACATTTAAAATAACGAATTCAAGTCGCATAATCTTTCATAATCGAATATAACTTGCAATGATTGATTTTTTTAGATTATTTATTTCATTTTCAACAGTAAATATTATCTTTTACCTTGTTAAATAATGTAACTGATTAAAATCTCTCAAAGGGAAAGACCTAAACTTTCTCTTAATTTTTGTTTCAAAATAAAAAATCATTCTTGAAGTATTTCAAAATTCTTAAAAAGCTTTTTTTTTTAAATCTTCAAAACTCTACATTTTGTTTTAAATGTTCTGAAATCTTGTCAAGGTTTAAATTATTTTCAAATCTTTTCAAAACATTCAAAACATCCTGCAAAATTAAGAAAATTGTTCCTCACTCTTCCAGATTCTTTTTTAACATATTTTAAAATCTTCAAAACTTACGATTAATCTTTTAAAATAAAACCTAAATCAGTTTAAATTCTTTCAAAAATCTTATTGTTGAATACCAGTAATTTTTTAGTTACCGCAACCGACCGTGTATACACCTCGTTAATTAAAATTTTTGTCCATAATTTCATTGTTCTCGTCTCTTTGAAAGTGAGAAAAAGTTAAAAAATTATAGTGTGGTAGCAAAATGTTAAGGACATAATGATGTTTTAGCTTATTTATATAATTTTCAACAATAAATATTATTTTTTACTTTATTAAATAATATAACCGATTAAAAGCTCTTAAAGGGAAAACCCTAAGCTTTCTTTCGAGATAAAAGAAGTGAAAAGAAATATGCCGTTTTTTCCAAAGAAGTCAAATCTGTTTTTGACTTTCATTTTTGAAGTTCAATTATTTTTTTCAAAAAATGCTCATCACCAATGGGAAGGGTGTGAAACCCCCTAACGAATCTGTACTGGACGAATTTTTTTATCGCCATATTAAGAGATAAAAATCGCCGGAATAGACGATATCCACGAAAATCTCAAAACTTTCACATCTTCCCTTCGGTAAATATGTATCCAAACGACAGAATTTTTACCCCATTAAATACTATTAAATAGCACAACACTTTGCCCAAGTTTGACTTAGATCAGACAACTTTGATTTTTTGAGTGAGTACATTTGAGAAATAATATAAATAATAATAATGAATGTAACCTAATATAAATTTTCAAAATATATCACTGATTTCAAAGTTCATAATTCCCTTTTCTTTCTGCAATTTTCAGGGTTATTATAGGTTAGGGAATTCCAGAAAGTCAGGGAATTAAAAACTGGTCAGGGAAAGTCAGGGAATGTCAGGGAAAACCTGACAGAGTCAAGGAATTTTCGATAAACTGAAGTTGAAGTTAATTTGATTATTTTGTTTAAAATTCAATAATTTTGTAAAAAAGTCATTCTTTTTCTTGAAAATTCAACTGTTTTTACAAGAATTGTCTTTTGGGGTAGAAAATTCATCTAGTTTGGTATGAATCGTATATTTTTTGGTTGACGATTCAATTATCTTATTGAAACTTCGTCTTTTTTTGTTGAATTCAACTGTTTTTACTTTAAAATTAAAATCATCGTTTAACCATACTTTTTTTGTTCAAAATTTAACTATTTTTTTGAACAAAAAACATTTTTTTTGTCAAAAATTATTTTTTAAAGTGAAAATTTAACTATTCCATATTTAGTTGGAAATGTATCTTCTTCAGTTAAAAATACAACTATTTGTTTCAAAATTCATCTTTTGTGGTAGAATATTAATCTTCATGGTGACTGATTCATCTTTTTGGTTGAAAATTCAACTATTAGGTTGAAAATTGATGTATTTTGTTAAAAATTAATTTTCTTAGTACAAAATTAATCTTCTTGGCTAAAAATTGAACTTTTTGGTTAAAAATTCATCTAGTTTGGTATAAATTGTATATTTTTTGGTTGACGATTCTACTATCTTATTGAAGCTTCGTCTTTTTTTATTGAATTCAAGTGTTTTTGGTTTAAAATTAAAATCATCGTTTAACCATACTTTTTTTTGTTCATAATTTAAATATTTTGTTGAAAAAAATTTTTTTTTTTGAAAATGTATCTTCTTCAGTTGCAAATTTTTTTTTTAACTGAAAATTTAACTATTCCATGTTTAGTTGAAAATTTATCTTCTTCAGTTGAAAATTCAACTACTATTTATTTGAAAATTTATCTTTTGTGGTAGAATATAAATCTTCTTGGTGACTAATTCATCTTTTTGGTTGGAAAATTAATTTTTTAGGTAGAAAATTAGTTTTTAAACATTGAAAATTAATTTTTTTAACTCAAAATTCATCTGTTTGCTTGAAATTTTAACTTAGGTAAAAATTCAATTATTTTGTTGAAAATTCATTTTTTTGGTTGAAAATTAATTTTTACAACTGAAAATTTAACCATTCTTGTGGAAAATGTATATTTTTTTTATAGAAATTTAATCTTCATGGTTGAAAATTCATCTCTTTGGTTGACAATTTAACTCTTTCGTTGAAAACTTGTCTTTTTGGTTTACAATTTTTGACTGTTTTGGTTGAGGATTCAAATAATTTGCTAAAAATTCGTATTTTTTATTTAATTCAACTATTTTGTGCTGAAAATTAAAATCGGTTTCGGTCGGAATATCAAACATTACACTTTTTTTTGAGATTTAATTAAAAATCGAACCATTTTGTTAAAAATTCCTTTTTTGTTTCTTGAAAATTAATTGCTTTAACTAAAAATTTAATTCTTCCATTTTTGGTTCAAAATTTATATTTTTTAGTTTAAAACTTAGATTGTGTATGACTGTCGTCGCTAAAAGTAATTAAAATACATTTAGAAGCAAACCGTTTTTTTGCATTAGCATTATTTATTTCTTATATTTAGGATTTTTTTATACAAAAAAAAATTGGAACGGTCAGGAAAAATTAAAAATTGGTCAGGGAAAAGTCAAGGAATTTTTTAGCAACAGGAAGCACAAAATCATTTATTATATAGGCCAAAGCCTATTATATTAAATATTTATCACGTTGTAGGTTTCTTTTTTTTAGCGCATAATATCGCATAATTTTTTCATAATTTCTACGTTTTCATCGCATAATTTCAATATTTTCGTCAACATAAAATCTTGTCCCTACTTATCCAGTTGTCATTCTCATGCCCTCGTATACTGTATAGTGTGTACAAGTTTTTTCCCCTCTGTCTTAAATACAAAATATATATTAAATCCTAGTAAATTTAAGATGTAAAAATAATTCGATAACTCTTTCAAAAATATAAATTGGAAAATACATACTTGTTTCAAAGTTATGCAGATTTCTTTCTGCAAGTCAATTTTAACAGATACTATCTCCAGTGCCTTTACATGAATTTTACATTTATTCTGTCTGAATAAATTGCACTCAATACAAGAGAAAATAGCAATATTTTATGATTAAATTTTTTAGAAATAAGACACCTCGAATAAATAATGCGAATGGATGTGTAACAGGGTGTTTCAAAATCACTTTTTTTTATAGAGGGCAATGATCCCTCCATTTGGTTCCAAATCCAAAAAAATTTGTTTTTTATATAGAATCTTACAAAAAAAAGTCTCAACCGGATAAAAATTGTGACCTGTACAAGGATTTGTCCACAAAAATCCAATTCTGAACCACTGTGTGGCACCTGTTAAAATTAAAATTTCGAAAAAACCAAAATATGCACGAAAGCAAATTTTCCAATACATTTTTGAACCACCCATCAGCTAATGCTTAAAACTATTTAATGCCTTTTGCTATGCATTTGTCTGTAAGTTAAATTTTGTATTAAAGAAATAAGTAAACGTCTAACTTCAGGATAAAGGCATTACGTAATCTATCATTATATTGATAAGGATTTATTCAAGTATAATTATTTTCAATTACTTCCTTATTTCATAATTAAAGACTCGGATTACACAAGGTTCCAATAAATAATCAATAATTTAGGCTAAACCTAGTAGTATATGGATTAGCATATGAGGTTCCTCTGAAAGATCCAAAGCATTATCTTATCAAAAATCATCCTTGTATGATCCAAAAATAGGTCTTGTCCAGAATCATGGAACTTGATTGACCCTGGAAGTCGTCACCAATCGGCATTACAAAAGCGTGCCTTTTGCGTGCTCTCTAAATAAAATTTTACATATTTTTCACAATCACTGAAACTCCTGAATCACGAAACTGTCCCAGAAAGACACAAAAACAATTTACATACAAGCATAACATCGTAGTTCCCATATCAGTCGTGGGAATCTACATTCGTGAAACTTCAGTTTATTATTAGTCGGATAATGTATACTGGCGATTTTAATCTAACTGCGTATACCGTGTGTTTAGTGTTTTCGACTATCGCACTAGCAGAAATTTTTGCGAGAACACTATTTCGAATGGAAGTTTTTAATGTGTCCCCCTAAGGGTTTATATTTTCCATGAAGCTTTCCCCTATTTCTTTATACAACCCCCACACATTTACTCGGTGTTGGAAGGGGGACCTACACTTTAAGGTGGATTCCGAACCACTAAGAAGGCTAGGCAAGCAGATGGAGTGGGTCTGAAGCTTTTGCCTTAGCTTCCACGACCATCCGAAGAACCTGGAAAAAAATTACGATATGTTTGAACCATAAATACGCGAGGAACTATAGAAAGCAGAAATTAATAAGTTAATGAAGTGTTGATCAGTGTATAATTTAATGAGATGAGCAAAAACAAAAAGATCAACAAAACCAGCATCTACTCATTACAGGGGAACATATTTTAATTGGCTGGGATACTGTTATCTCTCAAAACAAACCCTCGAAAGAAACGAGTGTAGAAAAACACCGCCAAATAATACATTCTTACAATAATTACAAAATTATAGATGAAATATATATGTGTAAGGGGTCATAACAATTTCACAAGAGAATGTTGTGAGATCCCTAAAGTTCGCCAAATACTATTAGTGAATAAAACATTTGTGTCATTAATAGATTTTAATATTTTAATTATTCGTGCCCTACAAGTAAAATATCTGCAATATTAACAATAATATGAATGACAGAATTTGTAATTACAAACATTTCTTGAAAATACACATTTGGCGGGTCTGCCTTCATATGGGCCATACGCCTGGAGAGTGCCTCTTAGACCTTGACAACAGTGCCATCTGACACGCGAACTATTGGGTATGTCAAATTTATTATAGGAATGTTAATGAAAAAGTGCACTGAATATCAATTCATTGTAATCAAAAATGTTTTACTACGGTTCAAAATTAATTATTTACTGTAAGATTTCTTGTCAATATTGAATTGAAATTCAAATTTCTTCCCAATAGTTCCAGGGTGGTGGCGCTGCCGTAGCCACAGGGTGCACATTCTTCCCCTTTTTTTTTAGTTTCCCCTTTTCTCTTGAAATTCTCCTTTTTCCTCTATTCTCGAAACACTTCTCCTTTTTCTCCTTTTTTCTTTAAATATACGATATTTGAAAATACAATATTTGAATTACGCGCAAAATTCTCTGAAATTAGCATGTGTACCCATTATTCATTGCTAATTGAAGCAATTATATCACTCAAATAAATTATTTATGAATAAATAAGGTGCACGTTTCAAGTGTGAACCATTAAAAATAAATACACTTAAAAAAAATGTTGAAGCTGAAACATTTTAAAGCATGTTGAAAAGATGAAAACTGGAGACAGAAGTTGTTATCCAATATACAATTGGAACAGTTACAAAACATATAGTACTTTTTAAATAATTATTAGAAGGTGAATACTTTTTAGTTGAAATGTACAAAGTTGAATACCTAATTAACAAATGAAATATTCCACATCTGTCAACTGCAATGTTAAATGTTCTAACTTGAGCAATTTTTAATTTGAGTTTAAAGGCACTGAAGAGTAGGGCGGAGTGAAAATGCTAAAACAAATCAAATCGTTTCAGCTTAAAAAAAATTTGTGGGTCTGCATTCAACGAAAGTTAAAAAAAATTTAAATCAGTAAAATATAACGATTTCAAATTCAAAATATTTCCCATTGGTTAAAAAGTTATGACAAATTTGTTATATCAACAGGTTTGGCTAGTGAAGAGCAATAAAAAATTACGAAATTGTACAATAAATTTTTTGCTCTGTAACAATTTTTTTGAAAATGTGCAAAACCATGTTTTTTTTTATTGAGTCATATGCACACATTTCAAAAAAAGTTGAATATGTCGAACCTGAAATTTATTCAGCTTGAATTAAAGAAAAATGTTATCATTTTGCTTTTCCGGAAAAAAAATTTTATCGTGATTTAGGATTTTTGGGATTTCATATTTTTTTGGGCTTTCGAAACGTTATAAACAACACAAAAAAAATGTTTCCCATGAATGAAAAATAATAACATGTTTCTTTGGTTCAAGCTGAAGAAATTTCAGGTTGGAATCAATCCAGAGAACATGTTTTTGTACATTTTCAAAAAAATTTTAATTAGACAATCTTTTTTTGAATTTCTAAAATTTTGAATGGCAAATTTAAAAAAAGACAACAGAAGATATTAACCGATTAAAATTTTTTTTTTTTACTTGTTTTGGATATCAATCCACAAATTGTTATCCCTCAGCTCAAAAGATTCGATTAATTTTAGTATTTTTACCTCGCTCTACTGAAGAGTTTAGTTTTAAGTTTATATTGAAAGTATTAATTATAGTAAGGAAAAAATGACAAATCTTGAGAAGAAATTTTTATTAGAACGATGTTAAACATATCAAAATTTTGTATTCAACTGATTTTATTTTTTCTCGGACTTTTGTATATCACTGTGAATGGATTTCCAACGACCAAAGTTTATCCAATTTTTAATAATAAATTCTTCAATGGCAGAAATCATTGAAAAATCATTGAAAATTATTTTAAAATATAAAATTTCTTATAAAAAGATTGTTTTTTCTTTTCGACATGTAAAAATAAATGTTTAATTTTTCCCCTATTTTCCCCTTTTTCGTGAGAAAATCACCCTATTTCCCCATTTTTGAGTTTCTTTTGCGCTGTGATCCCTGTAGCTACGAAACAGTCGCATACATCGCAATCCATGCACATAACAATATTAAAATTAAAGCAATGTAATGTAAATACAATGGTAGGACAGATGAAAAATATGAAAGTTATTAATATAAACATTGACGAATGTTTGTATTACAATTGAAAAATAACTTAACGGATATTGCATATATCTTAAAGAAAGTTACCCATAAAGCTTTTAGAAAAAGATTACTACATACAAAACATACTGTGTACTGCATTACGGAATTTGATGTCAAATTAATCAATTTTCAAATCGTAAAGGGCTAGTATGTATTTCGGAAAATCAAATCATACTAGCCCGCCAAATGTGCATTTTCAAGAAGTGTTTGTAATTACAAATTCTGACATTCATATTATTATTACTATTGAAGATATTTTACTTGTGGGACATTAATAATTAAAATATTAAAATCTATTAATGACAAAAATGTTTTATTCACTAATAGTATTTGGCGAATTTTAGTGATCTCACAACATTCTCTTGTGAAATGTTTATGACACATATAATAATATAATATAATTTTGTAATTAATGCTAGGAAGAATGTATTATTTGGCGGCGTTTTTCTACCCTCGTTTCTTTGGAGGGTTTGTTTTGAGAGATTTCACCATTTTTTTTATTTGTTAATTATTTACTGTAATGTGAATTATTTTCTTCTTGAATTATATAATTTTTTTAACATGAATATATCAATACGATGAGTTTTTTTGTATAGTTTACATTATAAAGTCATAGTAAATTTTTTGTTGTATACCATAAAAATTCGTATTTTTGTGTAGAAAATTCATTTTTTTTGTTGAAAATGTAACTAAGTTATTGAAAATTAATATGTTTTCTTAAAAATGCGACTTCTTTTGAAGACAAAAATTAATCAATTTGCACGTACTTTGTTGAAATTTCGTATTTTTGTGTAGAAATTCCAATTTAATAATTAGCATTGTATAGTATTATAGAATGAAAATAACTCTATTATTAATTAAAACTAATTATTCAATATAGGTTATATTTCAATTAAAATACGTTTAATTTTTCTGTCAACTAAAAATTATACTTTCAACTGTAATTCAAATAGGTTGTTTGAAAGGATCTATTCTTTTTGTTTTACATTTAGAATAAAAATGACATATTATATTATATTCCTAGTATAAAGTAAATAATCGCATTACGTAAAAATATTAACGAAATAAAAAAATTATTCTCCATTACTTATAGTTAAAAGATTCTACGGTCTTACTAAATTGAACTTCAGGTTACTATGATTAATTGATTATTATGATTCTATAATTCATTAAAATAATTATTATCCAATTTGGGATGCATTTCAACTGTTATTAAAATAAAAAAATAATTTTGAATTGAGTATGAGTTCACTTATAGTTGTTATTGATTGAAATTAAATGTGAAATAATATACGTTTCATTTTAATCAATAATTAAAAAATAATTTTAAAATAAAATTATGCTATGAATGGAAACGGGATCAAAGTTATGAAGAACCTTGGTTGCCCGTAACATACCGTATCCCCCCCCCCCCCCCATCTAAAATGCTCCACGAGTAAGGCACAGAGAAGTCACCACAGCTCTTTCTAAACCTTGGGGTGGAGAAAAATCTGAATCTTGAACTGGTGAAGTTTTTTCGGCAACTCGCGCGAAGCGCGAATTTTCACAACAACGTTACAACCATATAAGCTACATATATATATACCATTAAACCATTTCCCTTTCAGGGTAGGCGTGACACTACCCGATTCGGGTAGTGTTTCTAGGTTTTTCTTGTAGTTATAAATAACTACAAGTGTGGGCTCACCACACCCACGATGTGCCAACAGCACTCATGTCAGTATTCTTGAATGGTCACCCATCCAAGTACTAACCGCGTCCAACGCTGCTTAACTTCAGTGATCTGACGAGAACTGGGTTTTTCAGCGTGGTATGGCCGTTGGCATAAGTCCTTAAAATATTCATATCAACGGAAACCTTAATTATTTATCTTTCATTACCCGTTTGCAAAAAAATATTATGTTTAGTACACTATTCGAAATTATGATGTGAAGATCAATAGTCATAAAATCGTTGAAGATACTTTAAGGTGTTGGAAAACTCGAAAATTAAACTGATGGCGTCTCCCTTCACGCCTTATTTTCAAAGATTCCTAAATGCATTTTTAAACTCTCCCAAAAAATTATAATATTGCAGTTCAATTAATATAACTATTTTAATATTTCAAGCAGGAGAAAATTTAATATATATCTATATATAACTCTTTTTCAAACCTAAAGAGCCTATTTGAATAAAATAATAACGCTTCAGGAAATTTCAAAGATTTTCAAATATTTTAAGATTTTTTCCGCTCTCTATTCGTAAGAATTTTCAATTGATTTTGATGGTTTCGAAGGAATTTCAAAATTTTCAAGAAATCCTCACATGTTAAAGCTTTTCGCAAATTGCCAGGGATTGCAAATTATAATATTGCAGTTCAATTATTATAACTATTTTAATATTTCAAGTGGGAGAAAATTAAATATATGTCTATATATAACTCTTTTTCAATCCTAAAGAGCCTATTTGAAGAAAATTATAACGCTTGAGGAAATTTCAAAGATTTTCAAATATTTGAAGATTTTTTCCGCCCTCTATTCGTAGAAATTTTCAATTGATTTCAATGGTTTCCGAAAGTATCTACAAAAATTTCAAAACACTCAATTTTTTCAACGGTCGAAAATGAAGCGCACTTGTAACTTGACTCTCAGGATGCAGCTCTTTGTCCAAAACAAAAAAAAACTCATTCTGACTTCAGTGTCTCATGAAACCAGTCGACTATTCGAAATAGGGAAAGAACAAAAATATAAAATTTTACAGTTTGATTATTTTTCAATAAACTTTGTTTCTGTATATACAAATATTCATACAAGATTTTATAACCGCGTAACCAAAGTGTAATTTGGAAGTTGACTGAAAATGGAGCAACCTACAACCTGCTTTAAAAAGATGAGTTTTTCTTCATTTTACACCAATTTATATTAATTTCTGCTGAAGTAAAATTTGTCTTCATGTGACATATGGGAAAGAAATCAGTTAAGATGGTTCGGACATCTTGAAAGAATTAAAGATGAACGACTGGCCAAACAAGTGTATAAAGGTAAAGTAAATGGCAGAATGCCCAGAGGTAGACCGCCGAAAGAATGGTTAGAATCTGTAAATGAGACATTAATCCGTAGAGACATAAGAAGCCATAGAAACACAAGAGCTTGCATGAAAAAATGCATGGACGTGAAGGAAGCTAGAGTAGTATGCTAGGACAGAAAAGTGTGGCGACAAATAGTTTGTAAACAGAGTGACAGTAGAATGAATGACGCCTGAAACAAAGACCTTGGATACTAATGGGCCCAAGTGGGGAACCATACATGAAAATTTTGTGAGGCTCTTCACTTGGGTGATCGCTAGAGAGATTGATCAGCAACCTGGGTCGGAGCAGTGTTGCGGAATAAACGTGTCATTTAAATAAATAACACGAGAATTCCAGATCAATCTAAAATATCTATACCTAACACTTATATACCTATCTACCTCATACCTATATACCTACCTACCTTATACCTATATACCCATATACACACTACTATTTTCCAACCGAGCAAGTCACGCCTACCCCGAAAGGGAAATGGCTTAATGGTATAATAATAATAATAATAATAATACTCCCGGCCGGTTCGCCTTCTTATTTGGTGGCGAGGCCCGACCGGGCCTACTGATTAGCAATCATGAGCAATAATATTGACATATGCTATCATTATTATAATTATTACAAAAATAGATTTGGCATGATTTTAGGACGCCAAGTATTCCGCGAACATCAGGATTATCTCCATCAACGAGTGCTGCCAGTTCTTCCGGTTCAAGTCGGGAAACGAGTTCCGGAACATCACCTTCAGTTTTCACATTCGACGATGCAACTGTGGAGGAGTCGCGGTTGCGATCAGGAACAACTCAAACACAAGTGCAAAGAACAACACCTCCTGTTCCAAGTCCCAGAATTCCTTTACCACCGACACCAACCCCTTCAACAACTACGACGACGAGTAATGAAGATGCGGGTAATTCAAGTTATGAAAGCGTTTTTCTTGCTTCTTCACATGCTCCTAACGAGGACAATACACCCACTGCCACAAATCCTGTGCGAAGTGATGAGTCGAACGATCGTTATGCTGCGCTGATGGAATATAGGAGTTCGGGAAACACAGAGACTGAAAATCCGGTTGAACAAACTAGGGAGGCTCGAGGAACTACACCTAATATCCGCAGACAGTTAACGCTTAGAGAACAACAGGTGATGCATCTGAGACGGGAAATGAGTCATCCTGCAGGTGTAAGGCTACAGCTTGGAAGACGGGATTGTAAAGATGGGATTGCATTTGTGGACACATTTGGGGCTGTTTGGTAAGTTTGATAATATTAGGTCCAAGTAGTGTTGGGACATCGATATCGAAATATCGAAAACATCGATGTTTTGCTTTCGATTATTATCGATGTTTCTACATCGATATCGCCTTATCGATGTCGATGTTTTTCAGTTTGTTTTTGTTCTCGGCGTGGGACGGTGGGACTCTGAAACGATTTACAGGACCTTTAAGGTTTTAAGATATTTCAAAGATTTCACGGGATTTTATAAGGTTTCCGAGGATGTCAATGATTGTAAGGGTTTTAAAGTTTTCAAGGTAATTTAATAAATTTCCCAGGATTTCAGGAAATATCACCAGATCTCATAGAATTTCATGGGATTTAATAATATTTTAGTGGATTTTAAAGAAGTTATTTAAAAAAGTAAGATATTTCGTAAGGTTTCAACGATTTGAAGATATTTGAAATTATTTTTTGGAATTCACGCTGAATTCTTATTAATTTATCCTGAATTCTTTTAATTTTTTGGAATTTTTTTAATTCACTTGAATTCTTCTAAATTTACTTAATAATTCTACCTAATTCCATGGATTTTTTGTTTTTTTTTTAACGTTTTTATTCAATTGATCCTGAAGATCAATTGATAAAGTGATCAAAGGATTTGAAATATTTTAAGGTATTTTTTAATTCCTGGGCATTTATAAGAGCTTCAAAAAATTTGAAGGGATTTTGAATGAATTTAAAGGATTTGAAATATTTTAGGTTATTTTGAAAGATTACAAAAAATTTTTTAATTGATTTCAGTAATTTAATGAGATTTTTAAGGATTTGAAAAATTTGAGGGTATTTCAAAAGATTTCCAGGCATTTTCAAAAGTTTGAAGAGATTTTAAAGACGGAAATATTTTAGAATATTTTAAAATATTTTAAGGCATTCTCAAGAGGTTTAAACAATTGCAAGGGATTTCCAAGGGTTTTAATATTATTAAAGGATTTTAATATTTTAATGGATTTTAAAGAATTTATTCACAAGAAGTGAGGGGTTTCGTAGGGCTTCAAATATTTCAAGAGATTTTCAAACATTTTTTGCAATTCATTCGGAATTCGCCCTGAATTCTTATTTATCCTGAATGCTTTTAAATTCTTGTGAATTATTCTAAATTCAATCAATTCAATGGACTTTAAAAAAGTTTTTGTTTAATTCATCTTGAAGTCTTTAAAACTCACTTTAAATTCTCAGCAATTTTATCAAATTCTTTTGAGTTCTCTTTAATTTTTCTAAATTCATTTTAAACCTACTCAATTCAATGAATTTCTTCATATTTTTGAATTGTTTTTAATTCACTTGATTGCTTTTTAAATTCAGCTTGATTTTTTATGAATTTCAAAATTATTTGAATTCTTTTGTAGTCATTAGTCACTTTTTTGGTTCGAAATTAGTAGGATTTCAAAATTTTGAAGAGATTTGAAATTATTTTTGGAAATTCATCCTGAGTTCTTATTAATTTACCCTGATTTCCTCTAAATTCATTTTTAATTTTACGGAAATCTGTGGAATATTTTGTATTTTTTCCAATTCATTTGAATTCTTTGTACTTGAATTGGTTTGAATTCTTATGAATTCATCCTGAATTTTTTACCCTTTGACTAAAAAACTCAACAATTTTGTTGGAAAATAACCTATTTTGTTGAAAAATCGTCTTTTTTTAATGAATTCGACAATTTATCTAAAATTGCTAGTTTTTAATTTAAAATTTAAGTCTTTTTTTGTTGAAATGTCGAACTACGTCGTATATTTTTCGATGAGAATGTATCTTCTTTGGTTGAAATTCTGTTAAAAGTTGAACAGTTTTTGTTAAAACTTTTTTTTGTTTTGAAAATTGATCAATTTAGTTGAAAATTCGTCTTTTTGTTAGAAAATTAATCTTCTTGATTGAAAATCACCCTTTTGTTTAAAAATACATAGTTTTATTTAAAAATTCATCTTTTTGGTTCGAAATGTACTTATTTTGTTGAAAATTCGTCATTTTCGGTTGAAGATTCCCCTGTTATCGTAGAAAATTCAACTATTTGGTTGACAGATAACTTTTTTGTAAAAAATCCATATTTATTAGTTGAAAATTCAAATGTTTTGTAAAAATGTTTTTTATATTAAATTAAAATCTTTTGTGGTTATCATATCAACTATTACATTTTTCTTTAACAATTCATCTTTTTTAGTCAGAAAAATTCAACCGTTTTCTTAAAAGTTGAACTGCTTTTTTAAACATACAGTTTTTTTGAAGATTCATAATTTTTGTGGAAACTTCGTCTTTTTTTGTGAAAAATCTTTCTTTTTGGTTACTTTTTTGCCACATTATTATTACTTTTCGGTTACTTTTTTGAGAGAAGTATGGTTAATATTTTAATATTTTTTAAGCTTGAGCAGTTCCGAGCCCTGATTTTGCCATTAGTAATTTAGAAATAAAATATTCGAAATCTACGCTTTGTTGCGATTACAATGATATGTTACATACTGTAATAATTTAGAAATTAGATAAGTTGCACTGTCAGAAATTTCTGTTTCGTAAAATGATCATAAATGTAGCAAAGTTAGGATACATTTAAAGAAAATTCAGTTACAAATTACCTACTTTTCAATTACAATTACGGAATTTTTTATAATAGATTGTAAAAAATGCCGCTTTTTCACTTTTTCTTGAAAAATATTTCCGAACTTCTTCATTGATTGTTTTTCAATTCATCGATTCTTTATTTCCTAAGCTTACGACATTTTCGACTTTTTTGAAAAAGATCTTTTAAAATTGTACCGTTTTAATTTGTAATACTTATTGGTTGAAGATTTGAAAGTCGAAACCCTTAAAAATTGAATAATTTCAAATTCGATTTGTAAAAAATGAACAAATTCGTAGGTATTTCAATCGTAATGCTTCGTATAATTTCCAAATGAAACCCTCAATGGTCGATAAATTCTAATAAATTGAATATAGCTCAAAAATTTTAATTATGTTAATTTGAAAGATTTTTGGAAAGCAGGTTTCGCGAATGAAACTCTAAACATTTTTTAGCAACCTTGGTACAAGAAGTTTTGTTGAAAAGTTGTATTGAAAATTTCATCAAATAATAACAAAACTTCAAAATAGCACTACTATAAATTAGGCTTTGAATTTACATAATACGATCTTTTAGAAACTGAAAATACCACTATTTTTCCTGAAAAACGCTTCCAATTTTTAATTGATGAAGACAAATAACATCGCACCTATTTTAATTTTCAGCTTAATTAAAGCAAGTAACATATGTTTGGAATCACACAAAAAACATAGATTTCGAATATAATATTTCTAAATTACTAATTCCAAAATTAAAAAATTTGCATGTTTAAGAATGTTATTGAGTATCGTGTTAAGAATGCATCATCACCCTGGTAGAATTGTTGGGAAAGAAAATAAATATTTTTCTATGAAATCTGATATTGATCCTCTATCTGATAATTTCGGATCGAATCGGATGCAGATCCCAAAAAGGTTAAGAGAGAATTGGAAACTGGAAAGCTTTGGAAACAATTTTTTATCTGTAATTTTTACCAGGGTAACGAAGTTGTTGTGCACCTAAATACAATGATTTAAATTAATTCAAAATAAATAATAAGGTTGCGAGTCTTTTTCCTCTTCCAATTTCAATCAGAATTTTCGACGATTTTTCGTCAATTTTGAAACTAAGAAGGATTTTGTGTGAAACATTTACAAAATTCAAGGTCTTTTCCAGGGTTTCCAGGTCAATAAATCAAGTTTTCGAAGTTTTTTTTTTGTAAATTAAATAGTGAAATAATCTCTGCTGTACATGTGAAAAAATGAGCCGTTGCATTTTTATTGGACAAAAATTTATGTACTGCTGCATTTTATTAAGTACTTTAGAAAGAGGAATTATTAAGGAATTATTGATTTTTTAGAAATATTAAAATTCTACTTTAAAGGTTATTTTAGAATTCAATAATATTTTTAAAATTTTCACTTAACCCCAACTGATGTCTTTGAAATCATTGAATCTTTCCAACTCTTTGAAATCTTTTGAAATATTCAAAAATCTTTTGAAACCTTTTATAAATATTTGGAAATATTTGACATCTTTGTTAAATCTTTTGAAATCTTTGAAATTTGATGTACACGCCTTGTGAAATATTTTTAATCTTTGTGAAATCCTTGAAATCTTTGGCAAACTTTTAAATATTTATGAAGTCTTTGTGAAATCTTCGAAATTCTTGAAAGCTTTTTTGAAATCTTTGTGAGATCTTTGAAATGATGAAATCTTTGTGCAATCTTCGAAATTCTTGAAAGCTTTTTTGAAATATTTGTGAGATCGTTGAAATGATGAAATCTTTTGAAAGCTTCCAAATATTTTGAAACCTTTTGAAATCTTCGTGAAAGATTTTTCAATCGTCTAAAATCTTTTTAAATCTTTGTGAAATTTTTTTTTAATCGTCTGAAACCTTTTGAAATATTTCTGAAATTTTTGTGAAGTTTTTTGATACCGTCAGAAAATGTTGAACTATTTTTAAATGTGTGAAATCCTTGAAATCTTTGTGAGAACTTTGAAATCTGTATGAAATCTTACCAAATTTTTTGGTTCTGAAATATTTTTAATCTTTCTGAAACATTTTAAAATCTTCTAAAGTATTTTGAAATCTTTGTGAAATCTTTTGAACCCGTTTGAAAGTATTTACATATTTTTAAATTTGTGAAATCGTTTGAAATCTTTGAAATCTGATGTACACGCCTTTCTGAAATCTTTTGATTTTTTGCGTAATCTTTGAAATCCTTGAAATTTTTATGAAATCGTTTGAAATCTTTTGTAATCTTTCTGAAATATTGTGAAATATTTGAAAATATTTGTGAAATCATTATCAAATTTTTTGAAATCTTCTAAAATATTTTGAAACATTTTTGAAATCGTTTGAAATCTTTGAAATATGATGTACGCGCTTTTGTGAAATCTTTTTAATTCTTAAAATCTTTGAAACCTATGTGAAATCTTTGGCAAGCTTTTAAATCTTTGTGAAAGCTTAGAAAGTCTTGAAATGTTTGTGAGATATTTGAAATGATGAAATCTTTTGAAATCTTATACAATCTTTTGAAACTATTTGAAATCTTTAAAATCTTTGTGAACTCTTTAAAATGATTGTGAAATCTTTGAAATCTTTCTGAAATCCTGGAAATCTTTGTGAGATCTTTGAAATTATGAAATCTTTTGAAATTTTCTTAAGTCTTTAAACATTTTAAAATCTTTGAAATATTTATGAAATCTTTGAAACCTTCGTGAAATCTGTGAAGAGCTTTGATATCTTTGTGAAATCTTTGAAATCTTTTTAAATATTTGAAATCTTTATAAAAGCTGTATGAAGTCCTTTGAAGTCCTTTGAAATGTTTGAAATCGTTCGAAATCTCTGAAATATTTCCAAATATTTTCAAATCTAGATATATGGTGTACACTCAAAACTGGAGTGGTCACCCCCTTGAAAATTCTAATTGTGAAGCTGAATTAACATCGATATTTTCACTTAATAATTTTTATAATTTGTAAGTTGAATGTCACAAAATATGAAAATAACAAAAGTCAACAACTTACATCAACAATTTCTACAAAAATTATAATCAACACTAAAAGGCTGAAAGATTTAAATTATTTCTCGGATTTCAATCAAATAAATGTTTTATAAGCAAACAGTAAAAAAAATCAAATTCAAGGTTCTCATGAAAAATTCAAGACGATTTCCAAGTTTTTAAGGTTACACAGAATTCAAGGATAATTCCAGATTTTTGAGGTTTTGAGGGTCGCTAGATATCCTGGGTTAATGGTCCTGGACCACGGATTAAAACTGTTTTTAAATCTTAAAAAAATGGACAATTCATTTTGCACGTATTCAAAGGAACTAAGGGTATGAGATCTGGAACAAAATTTATTTTTTAACCCCAATGGATGTATTTGCTCGAGTATTTTAGTCGATTAAAATTTGATATTTTTTCGTTGCAGGGTGGCTGGATGGAAGCAACGCGAGCATCCAATGTTACATAATTTTTTACACGTTGGTGATTTGGTGCTCAGCGTGGCAGGAGTTCCTCCAGCGGGGGCAGCTGCTGTCAAAAATATCCTTAAGAGCTGCACCACTCCAAGGGTAAGAAGATTAGTATATATTTAAAACCTAAAAAATTATAGCAAAGCCAACCTTTTGTAAGTGAACCATTCCTTCAATTCAAATCCCAGGTTTCGCACTCTTCTACTAATTGCTACTTTTTGTTACTTTAAATAATAAATTATCGATTAATTCTTGAAAAACAATTATTGTTTGTTAGTTTAATTTCCGATCATTTAAACCGGTTTTAATAATAACATTGTGACCATTAGAGTCCCCAAAAAATGTGTTTTTTTAATATTGGATTTTTTATTTATTGAGAAATAAGCCCTAAATTTTATGAAACAAAAGAAACATTTTTGGAAATATCGGGTCTACAATACGAAAATCTGTAATTGTATCATAATTAAGGATGTTCTAAGTGTACCGTCAAGTTCAAAATTACTTAATTTTTAACTTGATTTATAAAATTGACAAAAAAGGCCTATTGATTATTGCTAAAAATTTTAGAAGAGTGAAAAAATGAAAAAGTAGTCGAAGAAATAGTTGTTTATTCAACTGTAGTTATTTGCATATTTGTGTTTTTTCTTCTGCTTCATTTTCATTCAATTTTAATTTACAAAACTCATTATATTCCTTGAAAGGTTTTTCACAATTCTATTCGTCACGTTTTTATGAAACATTATTTAGCATATTGTTTAATTCAAAAAATGACTAGCTACAAATAGTTGTACGTATTATTTCTAAATAAAATGATTTCCATAAAAACGTGACGAATAGAATTGTAAAGATCGTTTCAAGGTGTACAATCCAGCTTCTGTGAATTAAAATTGAATCCAAATTACCTCAACCATTTTTTTTATTATTTACGCTTGGCTTTCTCTTCTAAAATTTGTTGCAATAAACAAATGGTCTTTTTTGGTCAATTTTACAAATCAAGTTGAAGATTAAGTAATTTGGAAGTTTACTGTACAGTGTACACCTAGAACATCCTTAATGGTTTGAAATAAACAAAAAATATTTATATCCGGTGACCGAAAAAAAATCTTGAATTTCGAAATACACCAAAAATACACATTTTTATAGTTTAAAGATGGCTATAGTACTTTCAAATGTATTTTTACCTGTCATTTACCTGAGAAATGTGTAAGATAGTTAATTAAGGTCCATTTCGGTATTGTAGGGATCTTTAAACTGTAGGAAATGTGTATTTTTAATTTATTTCGAAATTCAAGATTTTTTTGTCACCCGGTATATTTTAGGGCATATTTTTCTATCAATCACAAATAATTTTTAGTGGTGGAAGCATTTTTTGGCCCCTAATTTATATATATTTTTAAAAATTAAAAACTAAGAAAATTCATTTTCAGACCCAAACCTGCAAATTTTTTTGAAATAAAAGAAAATTTATGACAGTATTTTTCACCAAAAGGAAGAAATTGCCATATTGCCTATTTAAAAACTAATTTTTTTAAGTTTTACCTCCTAAATTTATACATTTCAACAAAATGATTAATCCCAGTTTTTAGTACTTTTAATATACAATATTCTTCAACTTCCACAAGACGCACTGTGGGAAGAAATGCACTTTTTTCGTTCAAAAAAAGTCTAGACCCTTCAATTTTGGTCCGATTTGCAATTTTATCTTTTAAATTAAAGTGCTTTAAATTATAAAAGCCAAGATATCGAATTTGTTCATCTAATTTGTTCGTAAAATTTTAAATTTTTATATTTGACCAAATATTACCAAAAATATATTATTTTTAGGAATATTTGCAGCAATTCAGGCGATTAAGGAAAAACCGAATCTGAAAATTCTCAAATTTAAATATTATGCCACAATTCAGTCTGTGATTGTGGATAATTTTGGCATGTGTAAATAAATAATTATTTTCATCCCGAAATAAATTTTGTATTTGTTTGAGGCAAATTAAAAGAAGACATCTTTAAATTATTCAAAGGAAAAAATGTTGTCGGGAAAAAACCGAGAGTTTCAAATTGCCTGATCAAACGAAGTAATTTCGGACGTGTGAGGTAAATTCGGACACCCCTAAATTAATAGGATACATTGCTCAAAACTGTTCCAAAAATCTGGAATCAGTTCAAGCCTTAACTGGTTCTAGATTCTGGTCAAAATCACCCACCTTAAGTAATTTAAACTATCGATAATTTAGGGGTGTCCGAATTTTCCCCACATGTCCAAAATTACCCCTAATCTAAAAAAGTAATTGAATAAACATTCCACTGTTTGATACTTTTTGCTATTTTTTTTTTAGGCAGAGTCTACTTTTTACTAATTTAAAAAAAATGATAAAGCATTGCGAAGCCTGAAACTATTTTAAAACTAAAAAGATGTTAATTTATTTATCTGGACCGAGATTTTCACATGTTATTAATCGTATCAGTTCTGCCAGTCTCATCTACAATTCCGATTAACCTAGGTCGAGATGATCGTGAAGAGATTGCCACACGCTCGAGCAGTGACCTTGACAAGAAGGTCAGAAGGTGACGATTTCGGCTTGGAAGTCAATGGAAACGAAGTGACGAGAGTTTCTGGAGCAGCACTTTCACACGGACTTCCTTCCTACATTCCTGCTGCCGATCTTTCAGCACCTCTGGGTACAACTGTGACCTGGTCTCTCACTGAGGTAAACGGAAGACCCTTAAATATTTTCGAAGGTGGTGCTCAAGAACGCCTGGGAGCTGTCGGTCGTGACATCTCCATCGTCCTACAACCCACGGATCTTGTCTCTTCTCTCCGCAAAAGATTACGAGCAATTCGGAATTACAAAAACTTTGTGGTACAGTGAAAAGTTGCGTCCTGTGATTTTCTCCGGAATGTTTTCAGGGACTCTTTGTGCAACACAAAACTCAGTGTGTCAAGGACAGACTAACAAGAGGAATTTACAACTTTCGGAATTTTGTTTGGATTCATTCATGCTAAGGTAATAAGATGCGCTTTTCAACCATTCTCGAGAAAAATGGCTTTAAAAAAAATCGATGTTTGTTAAATGGACCGCGATGCGAAAGCCTTTCAACTCCTGGTTAGATCAGGCGGTAGCGCTTCGAGTTTGCAACCGGAAAGTCTCGGCTCGATTCCTACTGTCGGCATTTTTTACCCGTTTTTTTTCATTTCAAATTTTATTTTATTGCAATTGTCTATTAACTTTATTTAAATCAAGGTAAATATTCATTTTTAACCATTTTCAAGGTGGCCGCTGGATCGGGAAACCGGAAAATGACCTGGAATTTTACAAATTTTTAGAAGAAAAATCTATCCAATCACATCAAATAACGCAAGATATAATGCAATTTAAAATAAGTTCGATTTCCACTTTTTTTAAATGTTAAGTTCAGTTGTTAACTTTTTCAATGATGAAATAATTCAGTTTACAATGCGTAATTTTACAATCTTTCAGTCTAAAAATTGTCCATTTTAGCTCTTCATTTTTAAGCGTATATTTTCAATTTAAAGAATTTTAAATAACTTTTTAAGTTGGTCTGCTCTAAATATAAATTAATTCATGATTTTGAAAATTGAACTGTTGTTCGAGTTTTAAAAAGTGAACCATAATTGAATTTTTCAATTTAAAAGCCTTACTAGTTAAACAAATGTAAATGTCTGATTGAAACTTTATGAACTATTTTTAATTTTAAAATAATTTAAAATTCTATTCAAATATTGTTTGTCTAAAATAGTCAATTTTTAATCCATTCGATTTGAAATTTTTTATTTAAGAAAGAGAACAATTTTTTAATATTTAGTAATATTTTATTGTTCCTTTTAAATGAGCAATTATAATTCAAAACTAAACAGTTTGAAACTGAATTGTTTGAAACAGAAAGTCTTGAATCGTTAAAATTTCAGAGAGCAAATTTAAACTTTTATCATTGCTATTTTAACTGTTCTATTTCAAAACTTTTTAATTTGTTAGTGAAATTGTTAAATTTTCATTTATAAATAACAATTAAACCATTATTAATTTACCAAAAATTCAACTAAGTTTAATAGATATTTAAGAGTTTCGAAAATATTAAAACTTAATTTAAAACCTGAGAAGATTTCAAAAAATTTTAAACAAAATGTAGTTTTTTTAAGATTACGAATCAAAATTTTGAAGCTTTGTAAGGATTTTGAAAGGTTTTAAGATAATAAAATTTTTTTTTTCAAGTTTTATGAGAAAATTGTAAATGATTTTTCATTTTGAAAAATTAATTTAGGAGAATATAAAAAAATGATTTTAAAAAATGTGATGCATAAATAACAATTGATCAATTAATAATTCAAAACAATTCGAGTAACTTTAAGAGATATTTAGAAGTTTTAAAAAGATACAAAAATAACTTAAAACTTGAAAAGATTTAAAAAAGTTCTAAACAAAATGTAATTTATTAAGACTTCGAACCAAAATTTTGAAGCTTTTTAAGCATTTTGAAAGGAATCAAAAGAATAATAAATTTTTATTGTGATTCCTAGGAAAATTGAAAATGAGTTTTTACATTGACAAATTAATTTTAAGAGAATATTTAAAAAGATTTCAAAATATTTCCAAAATTGCCAAAAAAAATTTTTTTAATTTTAAGACGTTTGTTTTTAATTTTGCAGAATTTTAAACAAATTTTAATAATCATTGAAATTTTGAAAAGATTCCAAACAATTTGAAACAAAATGTAGATTTTTGAAGATTCGGAAATAAATTTTTGAAGCTTTTTAAGGATTTTGAAAGATTTTAACATAATAATAAAATTTTCTTAAGATTCCTGTGAAAATTGTAAATAATTTTTCATTTTGAAAAATTAATTTTAAGGGAATATTTAAAAAGATTTCGAAACAAAAATAAATTTTGATGAATAAATACCAATTGAACAATTGTTCAGACAACTTGACAAATTTGACAAATAACAATTCAGACAAATTTAAATAAGTTTAAGATATATTTAGAAGTTTTGAAAAGATTCAAAAATAATTTAAAAATGAAAAGATTTCCAAAAATTGTAACTGAAATGTAATTTTTTAAGACCTCGAACAAAAAATTTAGAAGCTTTTATGCATTTTGAAAGGATTCAAAAGAATAAACATTTTTTTTTGGTAAGATTCCTAGCAAAATTGAAAATGATTTTTTATATTGACAAATTAATTATAAGAAAATATTTATAAAGATTTAAAAAGATTTCCAAAATGGTTAAAAAAGAATATGGCATATTTTAAGACGATTTTTTTAATTTTGCGGGATTAAAAAAAATTGTTGGGAGTTCGAATCTTTTATTTTTTTTTGTGAAATGGGAAAAACCGGGAAATGACAGGAATTTTTTTTCTCGATTAAGACGGGCCTCCTAATTTTTTTTGGTTAAAAAACACCACTCATTACTCTAATTTCAAAATATGTATATAATAATAATAGAAAATGTGTTTTATTTATATTCTATTTTTACATCATTTTATTTTACTATTTATTTATATTTAAATATTTCTTTCTTTCCTATTATACTATCTTTATCGCGTGCAAAGTATAATAGCCAAAATATAAATGTTCAATTGAATGAAGAAAAATAACAATTTTCTTTAAAAAAAATGTTTCTTGTAGTAAAAGTGAAAAATTTTGAAAAAAAGCAATTATTTTACAGGCAAAAATGTTTCAAAATTAATATTCTGGCTTGATTAAAATCAATTTAATAATCAGTAAATGACTATTAAATGCTGCCTACCGCCTGATCTAACCGGGAGTTGAAAGACTATCACATCGCGGCCTATGTAACGTGCGTCGATTTTTTAAAAGTTGTTTATCTCGTCAATGGCTGAAAATCGTATCTATCACTTTAAAATATTACAAATTTGGTAATTAACTATTACTGGGAGGAGCATGAATAAAAAAAAATCCGGAGGTTGTAAGTTCCCTTGCCAGTCGTTTTCTTTTCTGAATAATTGTAAGTTCTCTCGGCAGCTTGTTCGTCTTCGCCGATGATTGCGACGATTGCTCACATTAAAAAGTCTGTTCTTACTTATCGTTTAAAAATTTGATAAACGAGGGAATCACTGTCAGAATTTCGTTCGAATTTATCGGATAAATGTAGTCGAACCTTTAGAGTGTAATTTGATTGCTATGAGATGGCAGTTGGGTAAATTCCTCTCAAGTCCAAGAAAGCAAAGCGTGCCCTGTGATAATGAAGATGTACACATGAATACGTTGCGCCACGTCCAACCCGAGTGATTAGAACTAGGAAATTGCCGTTTTGATCGAGAATGTTTACACTTATCTAAACTGGAATTTCCGTGTTTTGTAGACAAACCAAGCCAGGTACTCGGACGCTCGACGTAATATTCAACAGCAATGTTAAGAAAAGAAGTTTCTTAAAATGTACACAAACCGACATTAATGAAGTGAATTATACGTTCAGAACCTTTTTAATAAATGAGATGTTAACTCAAATTAACGTGTATTTTTATTTACTTATTTAGTTTAGTTTAGATATAATCAAGAACTTTAGCCTCAAGGAATAAAATACTTTTTATTTCACGTAAAAATATGCTTAAAAATATATTTACAATGGAGTCGTAATAACGAATCGCAAGTGAATCTTCATGAAGTGATAACCTAGCTGAGAATGGTAAATTTGTAAATATAAATAGGTGGGATAATTCACTGCATATTTACAGCCAAAGCAAAATTGGTCAGTTCTCTCGGCCAAATCACATTAAGAACTTGTAAGAAACTATACAAAAATGATGACTACCACGAGAGACTTTCTGACGCTGATTGAAAAGTGGGACTATTGGCGGAATAGAATTGCGAAAACCATCTACGGAAGTCCAGAATCGTGCGATCCTGTTTCACTAATACCGGCGTTTTCGCGAATGTTTTGTTATTCCAGACTTGTAGATCTCTCTCGAACATAACTGTTTCTCCGATCATTACTACTTTGGCGTAGAGACCGAGAAATCTTGATGAAAACATAAGATGCGTTACACGTTGCAAAAGAGGTTCGACGGGAGTAACTGTTTGCAGAATGCATAATGGACCCCATCTACTATCTAGCCGCAACTCCACGTATCCAGGGCCAATTTGTACTGCTTCGACTGATAACTGGAGTATTTTATACTTTTCGAAAAGTACTAGGCTGTGCTTCAGGCGAAGTATTGCTTTATGTCTATCATTAGTTTCGGTGTTTTCCTTCTCCGCAGCTAGATTTGGTAAAGATGTTGAAGTACTCGTGATACCCTCTTCAGTCTTGCACTCTTTTTTACAGGCGATCCACACTGCCTCAGTCCAAGAGTGTCTCGCTAAGTTTGGAAAAAAGTCTTGTAGAAACATTGCTGGTCCATGCACAGCACTGAGGTGAGCCTGGTCTGCCCCATTTTCGGGAATATCCTTTAAAAAGAAGAAAAATCTATTTGTAACATGTGTAATAGCACATTTTCATGCCTTTCCAGGAAAAAAGAAACTATTGAACAATTGCTTTAGGGAATCGGTTTTTTTGTAAAGGGTGTCCAGCGTGTGGGAAAAGCGTTAAAAGCGTGAATTATACGGGAATTCTACGAGAATTGTATTGGTGCGAGAAATGTAGGGGATTTTATTTATAAAGCTGGGATTTTCTGTGTTTCATTCACGTTTGCCCAGTAAAAAAGAAACTATTGAACAATTGCTTTAGGGAATCGGTTTCTTTTGAAGGATGTCCAGCGTATGGGAAAAGCGTAAAAAGCGGGAATTGTACGGAAATTGTATTGGTGCGAGAAATATAGGGGATTTTATTTGTGAAGCGGAAATTTTCTGTGTTTCATTCACGTCTTCCCAGAAAAAAATAAACTATTGAACAATTGCTTTAGGGAATCGGTTTCTTGTAAAGGGCGTCCAGCGTGTGGGAAAAGCGTTAAAAGCGGGAATTATATGGGAATTGTACGAGAACTGTACGGGAATTGTACGAGAACTGTACGGGAATTGTACGAGATTTTATTTATGAATCGGGAATTTTCTGTGCTTCATTCATGTATTCCCAGAAAAAAATAAACTATTGAACAATTGCTTTAGGGAATCGATTTCTTGTAAAGGGCGTCCAGCGTGTGGGAAAAGCGGGAATTTTACGGGAATTGTATTGGTGCGAGAAAGGTAGGGAATTTTACTTATAAAGCGGGAATTTTCTGTGTTTCATTCACGT
>CAKNYM010052209.1:22846-44672 GCA_932195095.1 Andricus curvator | reverse complement strand
AACAATTGCTTTAGGGAATCGGTTTTTTTAAAGGGTGTCCAGCGTGTAGGAAAAGCGTGAAAAGCGGGAATCGTGCGGGAATTTTATTGGCGGGGAATTTTATTTATGAACCGGGAATTTTCTATGTTTCACACACGGAGCAGGATGGAAATTTTCTTTGATGTTTGAGTCATCGTTTTTTCACTAAATTTTCTACCAAAAAGTACAAAATGGCTTGGGATTGTTTAAACGATTCAGAAAGATAAAACATAAGCTTGATTATAAGAAAGTGAAGCTTTGGCAACATAATTTTAAACTAAAAAGAATAACATGTTAATAAAATTTTATTACCAACGAGCAGCTCAATATTAGGTTTTGCGCGTTGTCAAAATGCGTCTGAGAAAATTATTATTTTCATAAGTTGAAGGGTAGCAGGGTGTAACGAGGTAAGAGATATTTTTCGGAAAATTTTTTTTTTGCATAGAAAATTCTGTGAAAATCTAATACGGGAATACGGAATACAAATTTTTTCAAAATCGCTTTTTCATATTAGTTTAATTTTCATATTCCTTAAAAATAAAAGCTTTCTGTAATGAAGCTATATTTCATTCTATTCAGCAAAGACATTTACCTAAAAGAGAAAAAGCGTCTGTTACATTGCGACACTGTCTGATTCAAACTGGATTTCCTCGGAACGGAATAAATTTTTGTCGCTCAAACTTTTTTTCTGTGTTAGCGTACCCATATATTGGAAACGAGTTTTTATATTTGTAAAAATTTGAAATTTTGATTTTTTTATCACGATTTAAAGCCAATGTTTGGAAACCATGAAATTCTAACTTAAAAATAAATCGAAACCTTATTTTTCCGAAACTGATTTACCGTTTTTCATAAAGAAAATTATCTTCTGTATTAAATATCTCGGGAGTGGGTTAACAGTTTTTTAATCTGATTATTTAATTTCTTATCACTGTCCTGAGTCTACTCGGACACTGTAAAAAAATTGTAAACCCTACATTGTCAACTTTGGACTATATTTGATCATAACTGTAAGGTTCTTGGCAATTAAACTTTTTACATTCTCATTCTAATGAGAAGGTATTGGTTTTATGTAAAATTTGACATAGTCGGGTTTCATCAAATCTCCACGTTTTGAGACCTCCTGAGTCAGAAAAAACGATTTTTACCAAGGTCTGTCTGTCTGTAGTCTGTCTGTCTGCCTGTCTGTAGACACAATAACTTTCGAAAAAATGATCAGATTTGATTAAGCTTTGGCACACTTTTTTATGGCCTACAAAGAAAGAACAATTTCTTTAACCAGATATTTTGGATAAAAATTCAAAAAGTGAGCACATTTTGAAAATTTTTGAGACCACTTTTTTTGAAGATTTGAAAATTCTATGTACGGTTATTAGTAGTACGCAAAATGACGAACAAAATATCCTTATGACTTTTCGTGATAAACAAAAAATTACTGGAGTTATACCATTTTCAAAATTCCAAAAAACAAACGAAAATGAACATTTTAAGCCGAAAAACGCACGATATGAAAAAAAGTCAGGAAGAGAAAAAAGTTGATTTTTGAACACCCTATGATATTTTCATAACAACTTTTTGAATTTTTTGAAAAATAAAAAATCCAAATTTTGATCGCACAAAAAAATAATGAAAAATCAAAAATTCCATTTTGCTGTCAAACTATGCAAGATACGATAAAAGATCATTCCACCAAAATTGTGCACCTAAAAAGGATCTACAAATTTGTTATCATTCAATTTTTGATATGACACGCAGTTTTTGTTTTATTCATAAAAAACAGCATTGAAAATAGAAAAATCAAATTTTCAGACGAATAACACGAGCTACGAAAAAAATGACAGAAACAAAATTTGTTCATCCAAGGAAGAGGTACACATTTTTTTTGAATCATGTTTCGATAGGATGCGTAGTTTTTGTTTTATTCGTGAAAATAACATTGACAGTAAAAAAAATCAAATTTTTGAAAAAACAATGCAAGGTACTAAAACAGATAAATGAACAAAAATTGTGCATTTAAAAAAGATTTAAAAACCTGTAATCAATTTTTGTTGTAAGAATATATTCAAAATGAAAAAAATTAACTTTTTTGAAAAACGGCACAGCTAAAATAAAATGTTAACTAATAAAATTTGTCGCTTAAATTATATCATTACTTTTCATTTGAAATCAAATACAAATTTAGTAATTTGTATATAAAGAACATATAACACGAAGCACAAAGTGCGCGCTCAGTGTATTTACCAAATCGCGCGCCGTAAGTGCGCTCAAACTTTTTTGTTTCTATCGTACGGTGCACAGAACCGAGCGTGGAACGCAAGGTTCAAATGATTTTCAAATCAAATATCGAGCGCGAAGCGCGAGTGTCTGGATGAGAATGTGTTCCTTAAGGTCGATAGAACCTTGAGTAAATAAAGTTCCTTTTCAGTCTAAAATAAAAACAAATTTAACAATAACTTAATATGTAGAGGTTTTGATAATTTTATAATATTTGCAAACAAACTTTTTCTTTTCAACGAAGTCGAACACGAAGTTCAAAAATCTAGAGGAGCCGAGCGTAAAGCGCGATGTTAATGCGCCCGAGCACGTAGCGCGAGTAGAATACATAATCGAGCGCGAAGCGCGAGATAAATATATGATCGAGCGCGAAGCGTGAAATCCAACAGTCGCGCGCCTTAGGCGCGCTCAAACTTGCGAGCGACGCTCGCGATGAGAATGTGCCCGCAAAGCGGGCAGATTTTTTTGTATCGTTTCAGCAATTCGGAAGCAGTTCGGAATAATATTTTTGTGTTTCTTTCTAATTGAGAATTTGATTCTATAGGCTTTTTTTGGCTCTTCTCTAAAATTGCTATTTTTTCCCTTATAAGGAGATAAGGGGCAGAAACACTTATAGTGTGAGACAAAGTGAGGGGAAATGATTAGAGAAGTAGGGGAAGTAAGTTGAAAATTATGGTGGGCGAGTAGGGAAATTAGGGGAAATGCGGAGAGGAAACGTCAGGGAAATTGTGGGAGGGGAAGTAGGGGAAATTAGGGGAGGGGCAATCGGGGAAAATGGTTGAGTAGAGGAAGCGAGGGGAAATGATGGGAGGGGAAGTAGGTTCAATGAGGGTAAAATAGTTTGAAAAAGTAAGGGGAAATCAGGGAAGGTAAAGTAATGCAATGGGGAAATTCAGGAGTGATAAATAAGGGGGGGGGGAAGTATGGGGAAATAGGAAAAATTATGGTAGGTAAAGTAGGGGAAATAAGTAGATGAGAACTAAGGAAAATGAGGGTAGTAGGGGAAGCGATGGGAAATGAGAGGAGTGGGAGTAGGGGAAATTAGGGAAAACGGGGTGTGTGGAAATAGAGGAAGTGAGGGAAAATTAGGGGAGCTAAGTAGAGAATCCGAGGGGAGTAGGGGAAGGGAAGGGGAAGAAGATGAGAGGGGTAGGTTTTGAACGACCTAATTAAAGTCCTAATAGGCCTTTTTTGTAGGCGCGCGGCATCTACTTTGACTAATTTTCATATTTATTTGTATAGAACTCAATTTTTAGGGTTTCGTAGCCCCGGGCAGAAACCCTCATAGTTTCGGTAGGGTTTCCGTCCATCCGTCGTACTTGTTTCCAAGGATGACAACTGAGGGGAATGAGCAGAGAGGAAGTAGAGTAGAGTGATAAGGAAAAGAGGAAAGGTAAAGTAGGAGAAGTGAGGGGAAATGAGGGGAGGGAAAATAGGGCGAGTAGGGTGAGTAGGGGAAATTCGAAAAGAGAAAGCGAGGGGAAACGTGTTGAGGGAAGGTAGGAGGGAAGTAGCGATTTAAAATATGGGGAGGGGAAGTAAAGGAAATGTCAGGAAGGGAAGTAGGGGAATGTGGAGAGGGGGAGTAGTGGAAATGAAAGGGAATAAGGGGTTGGGAAGTGAGGGGGATTCTGGGGAGTGGAAATAGGGGGACTAAAGGGTAGACGGTGAGAGGAGTGCGGGAGAGTGGGAAGTAGAGGAGGACGAAGTTCGGAAAGTGGGCGGCAAAGGGTGAAGTGAGGGGTGAGGACGCAGGTGAATGTAGAGGAGGGAAGGTATGGGAGGGGAAAGTTTGAAGGACTTAATTAACGTCTTAATAGGGTACGAAAACTTTTTCTGTAGATGCGCGGCGTCTACTTTGACTAATTTTTTTTATTGTCTCGGGAGGCTGAAAAAGTCTTGCCAAAGACTCATTGTTATACACTGCACTATAAAAAACTACATTTATTTGAGAAATTCATTTAATTTGCCAAAAAAAGACAGAAAATTAGAACTGAAGTCTTGGGAAATTCGGAAAATATATAGGAATTTTATCCTAGTAAAAAGAGACTCATTGGGAGGGGGGGGGGGATCTGTGAATTGGTGTAAATTTGTGAAATGTT
Source organism: Andricus curvator (assembly GCA_932195095.1). Lineage (NCBI taxonomy): Eukaryota > Metazoa > Arthropoda > Insecta > Hymenoptera > Cynipidae > Andricus > Andricus curvator. The sequence goes on along the minus strand of CAKNYM010052209.1, from coordinate 40,278 downwards.
CAAGACTTACCTGAATGTGACTATTAACGTAAAACTCGTTTCTCCCTTGGTATTTCCAATTGCCACTGGAAATTTCCTCAATAGATTGTGGTCTCCAGTTTGGTTTTTCAGATTCGGCGTGGTACCAAACGAAGATCAATTGATTCACTTCGCAAGATTTCCATGCCTTCACTTTTGCATTGGGTGGCACTAAACAGAAATGTAAGTATTTAAAGGGTATATTTTCAACTACCTTTTATATTAACTTTAAAAAGTTTTCAATTGTTTAACAACTCGCACAAATTTCCGAAAATTTAGGAAAACAATCTTTTTAATTATTTTGAAATTTTGTCTAACAAGGGGAACTTAACCCTTTGGAGTTTTGTTTAGATTCATACTTCTCCCAGTAATAGATTGTTAACAAACTTGTAATATGCTAAAATAATAAGATGCGCTTTTTGGCCATTCTCGAGAAAAACGGCTTTAAAAAAATCTACGAACATTACATAGACAGCGATGCGAGTGTCTTTCAACTCCCGGTTAGATCAGGCGGTAGCGCTTCGAGTTGGTAACCGGCAAGTCTGGGCTCGATTCCTGCTGCCGGAATTTTTTACCAATTTTTCTTATTCAAATTCTATTTTATTGCAATCAACTATTAAATTTATTTACACCAAGCTAAATATTCATGTGATGGGTGTAGGTTCTACTTGTAAAGTAAAGCTTTAAAGAAACCATAACCTTACTTAGGCCAAGTGTGATGAAGAATGTACAAAAATTGCTATCGAATTCCATTAATTTTTTAAAATATACTCATTACCTTTCACATTTTTGAATTTGTCAATTGGTATTTCTACATTTCATAAAACAAAATAATTTGTTACGAAACAATAGGGAGATTTTTCTATTATTAATATTATCTGATGAAAAATCTTAATTCTGAATCTCAAAATTTATTTATTTAAATATTAGTTTCTAAAAACTGATACTCAAGTTTTGTAGGAAATACTTCAGAGACAATGTAAACCAATAGTCAGATTTTAATCTTGAATTTTGTAGAGTTATTCGCTTTTTGTATCAATTAATTTTTCATGTTTTGAGCTTAACTTTCTTTCAAATTATTACAAGGAAACAATTAAGCCGCCGGGTGAAATAACGAGCCCGATGCTCGAAAACGCGTAAAAGTATTGTCCGATCTTCGCAAAGAAATAAAATTTTCAAAATCGAAAAATCAATTTTTTGAAAATGTAGAATTCTAGAGATATTCTAGAATATTTGTAGGACGTATTCAAAATACTCTAGCGATGCCTAGGAAATCATGAAAAAGTTAACGATCGCTTATTGTTTAATAATTTTGAATTGCAAAATGAGGTCAATCGATAATTGTGTTTTTTTTTGGTTTCGCCGGTAAAAAGTATCTACGCAACTTCGACTTTCAAACAACTTCCAGTGAGTGATTTGTTCCGCAATGTTGAATGAAGTTTTTTGGAAAATCTCATATCGAATCGTTGAAAATTTACTGAGATATTCATATTTGGAAAAAGTACTCGACGTCTACCCGCGCAGACTGAACTTCGAGAACGCTGACTGACAGAGCAGTCCTCGCGACGCATTAGCTGACAGCGCGGGCAAACGTCGAGTACTTTTTCCAAATCTGAATATCTCAGTAAATTTTCAACGATTCGATATGAGATTTTCCAAAAAACTTCATTCAAAATTGTTGAACAAATCACTCACTGTAAGTTGTTTGAAAGTCGAAGTTACCTAGATACTTTTTACCGGCGAAACCAAGAAAACACAATTATCGATTGACCTCATTTTACAATTAAATATTATTAAACAATAAGCGATTGTTAACTTTTTCATGATTTCCTAGTCATCGATAGAGTATTTTGAATACGTCCTACAAATTTGAACTCATTTCAATAATATTTGGCCGAGTTAGAACGATTTAAGTTTTAAAACTTAATAAAATCAGAGAGAAACTGTTTTTCAATATTTCATTTTTATTATTAAAAATAAACGTTTGGCAAAAAAAAATTCTGAGAGGAAAAAGTTTCACTTCCTTATTATCTAGAATTCTACGTTTTCAAAAAATTGATTTTTCGATTTTGAAAATTTTCTTTCTTTGAGACGATCGGACAATACTTTTACGCGTTTTCGAGCGTCGGGATGGTTATTGCATCCGGCGGGTCAATTTGGGAACCTTATAGCATAATCACTTGAGGTAGTTTAATTTTTTTTTTAATTCTATAACAGTTTTATTCAAAAACAATAAAATTTGAAAAAGAAGTTATATTCTTTTCAGCTTTTGAGTTTAAACATATGCTGGAACTTTATTATTCCTACCGCTTTCTTTTTATACAGAAAAAATGGTTTATCTTCATTTGTTACAGATTAATTTGAATACGAGTAAAATAATTTAGGATTTATTCAGGTAGGTAATTTTGAATAGGCACCTTTTTCTGCATAGGGTATGCTTTGGCAGTGTCCATCACCACGAAAAATCCAACTGTGAAAAGGACATTCTAGGCACTCTCCTTTTACAACTCCACCCTCACCCATATTCGCCCCTAAATGTGGACAGTAAGCGTCTAAAATATTTACAATACCTGTCTCCGTCCTGTGAACAGAATTTTTACATTTCATCAAAAACGTTGCCTAAATTAAACGAAGATGGTTTATTTTCAATCTTTCTTTAAATGATTATAAATTGATATTACAATTTAAAAATATATTCATGACTAAGGTGTCTACTTGACAGAAAAATCGGGAAATGACCAGAAATTTTCTTAATTGGGAAAAAATTGGGAAATGACCGAAAACTTCATTTTATTATTCCTTAAATCTGTGATCGTATATTAAATAAAACGTTTTAAAACTTATTTTTTAGACACCCATTTGTTAGCATTTCACAATCTGTTAATTTTATTACAGTGAACTTTCGTTTATTCCAAGGGCCGAGAAACGTAAACATTCGGATATTCCAAGTCTACAGAGGCCCCCACCTCTATCGCGAGTCGTGGGGTGATTTTGTCAAGCGGCGTTGATTGGCTCCCCCTGCCTTGTATCGATGTGTGCGCTGTAAGCATCGGTGCGTCCTTACATTGCGCAAGAGCTTCCCGCTTTTCGGGCCTCTTTTTAATTGGTCAGCCACTGACGCGAGCGTAACCGTGCAGGGGCAGTGGTGGAAGGTGAAGAGGCTTCGCCACTTGAAATATCCGAGCGTGAGAGACTTGGAATAAGTGAACGTGGAAATAAGTGAAAGTTCACTGTAATTCGGATGTTGAATTTTTTACTTTTAAATAGGCTGGAAGCTATCTAAATTCTGAATTAAATCAGCCCAGAGTACAGTTATTTTGTTAATATTTAAAGAAGCTATTGCAAAAACAGTGCAAATTGTAATGTTTAATGCGTTCTTAAATTTCAAATAAAATCTGAAATTATGAATATTTTTCAATGTTCTTGGACTCATTTTAAAGGTAAATTTCTAAATAATCGCAGAAACTTCTTAACATAATTTCTCTTTTATTTTGCACAGTGCAAAAAGTTGATGTTGAAGAAAATTCGTGATGACTTATCTCATATATATATACAAAAATGTGTTTCTCGGCCTCAGAAAAAAATATTCAAATTTTGCCATGTTTGATATTTCAACTCAAACTGCTTGTACCATGTAAGAAAAATTGTTTTTATAATTACTCCGACAAGTTACTGCGGTTGTAGTTGAACAATTTGAACTACTTTTGCAATAGCATCTTAAAAAAATTGACCAAGTGACTTTATTCTGCGCTCATTCTATGCAGAATTTAGATATCTTTCAATCTGTTTTAGAGAAAAAAATTGTAACTCAGAATTCATAAAATTAACAATTAAATGACCGGGAAAAATGAAAATTGACCTGAAAAAACCGGGAATTTAAAATCATCCGTCGGGTAGACACCCTGATAACAATTATTATTTCATGATGTTTTTAAAAAATATAAAGTTTTAGAATTATAATTAATAACAAATTAAGTACCTGAAGACCGCAAAATTTTCTCCAATGGCAGTAACGTGTTTTACTTCTCCACGCTTAAGCTCAGAACTTTCCAGAAGAGCAAACCAACCATTAGGATAAACAGGTGGCAAAGTTCCTCGTTTTCTGTTTTTTGCAATAAAATATTTGGCACTGGATTGATGCTTGGGATACTAAAATATTCAAATCAAGGAAAAATTTTCAAAATTTAATATTAGAGTTAAAAGTTCAATAAATGTTTTGATAGCTATATGAATTTTTATTTAAAATAATTGTTGAAAATAAAATTATTGAGTATTTCTTGTAAAGCACTTAATAATTAATTTTATTTTCAATTTTGTTTTTCTTCTTCAAAATGTTCTCACTTTCTAGAAATTATAATACCTTATTTCGAGTTGTAATAATTTAAATAAAAAGTTTTTTTAGTATTTTAGGAGATTTTAAGGGATTTTAAGACATTGCAAAGTTTAAAGGATTGTAAGGGATTTCTATGGAATTTTGAAGATTTCAAGGATTTCAAAAGATTTCACGGAATCTCAAAGAATTGTAAAGGATTTCCGTGGAGGTTGATCATTTTAAGGTAGTTATCGTGGCAAAAATCAGGTTCCTGAAAAAAAGTTTTATATGATTTTAATAATTGAAATTATAATATCAGTCATGTGTTATGAAAGATAAAAACGTTTTTTAATGGAAAAAGATTCAAATTCACGAAAAATAATTATTTTAACATTATTGTTTGTAATTAATTTTTTTCTTCCTGTCGCTTTTTACCAATTGTTGAAAAATGTTTGGATTTCAATTAATCATGGCTGATTTTTTCGGTGAAAACATTCCCTACAACTTTACCTGTTCCAGTTCCAAAAATGAGTAAAGAATCTTCAAATATATTTATTTATTTACAAATTTTTTTCTTAATTTTTTTAAAAATAATTTAAACTTTAGATAAATTTACTCATAACATTGAAAACAGTAAAGTAGTAGAGAATGTTTTCTCCGAAAAAAGTCCATCATTTATTAAAATACAAACATTCATAAAAAATTGGAATGAAGAAATAGAAAAAAAATTCAGTTGCAAAAACATTATTGATAATAATTTTTGTTGCAAGTTTAACAATTATTTCATCAAAAATAATGTTTTTTATAATAAATGACATGATCAGATATATCATTTTGATTCTTAAAATTATAGAAGAACTTTTTTTTTTAAGAGACTGATTTTTAGCCAAAACAAGTTTCAATTAGCATATTTAAAAAAAAATTATTAGAAATAAGAAGCTTACGTAGTACTTGAAAATTATAATTGGAAGCTTTCAAAATTAAATAATTTTGAAAATTGTCAAAATTTTCTCATTGAACTGCTAAAAAATTGACGATTATAAAATGTAAAGATTTTGCTAGAAAAAATAATAAGAATTTTTGAGATTCTATTTGTACTAAAACAACGAAAACGCCATATTTCTCAAACCTAAGCCAAAAAGATAAATTTGAATCACTCTTAAAATTTGTTGATAAATTCGTTATATTTAACAAATATAATTCTAGAAACTTTAAAAGAAATAAATTGATCAGACAGATTGCAATTGTTTGAACAAATAAAACTGGTTTAAAAATTGCTGAGGTTTTGAAAGATATCAAATTAGTAAAAAGAATATAGAAATAGTTTCTTTTTTCACGATTTTTGGGGATGACTGAAAAATTCCGACAAATAAAATTCTCGACACTGTAAAATTCCCAAAAAAGAAAATATTCGAAATATAAAATTGATGAAATTATAAAATTGCCGAAATATAAATATCACGACTTGGAAAATTCTCGAATAATGAAATTCCCGAACAATTTATAATATTAGCGAATTTGAAAATTGCCGACAGAAAATTGCCAAATTATAAAATATACGATACTGCAAAATTTCTGTCACTAAAAAATTATCGAATTTAAATAATTAAAAAAATATTGTTTGATAAATAATATTTATTAAATAAAAATACAATAATTACATATTTTGTTAACAAAAATTTGTTATGTAATTTTTCTAAATTATTGTTTGAATTTGAAATAACAATGATTGAAAAATCAAAAAGAAAACGAGCATTGAGAAATTTTTTTTCGGGATTTTTGGGACAACTAAGAAATCCCGAAAAATAAAATTCCCGACACTGTAAAATTCCCTTATTAGCAAATTCTCGAATAATAAAATTCCCGACAGAAAATTGCCGAATTATAAAATATATACGAACTAGAAAATTCCAGAATTTAAACAATTAAAAAAATTATTTTTAGTTAAAAAAGTTGAAAAACTACATAGTATTTTAAAAAATTTAGAAAAATTTCTGAATAATGGAATTAAAAAAAAACTTAAACAAAAAATTAAAAAGAAACTTCCAAACAAATCAGTGCTGAATTGAATCCTGCAAAGTTTATTTGGAAAATGTTATTAGGATCGGAGAAAATTTAGGGAGAAATTTATTTTTTCGTTCGAGCGGCACGTGTTTTTTAATTTATTTTGTTATACAATTTTCATAAAATTATTGTCATTTTAAATTCAAACAATAATTTTTAAAAACTTTAAAGATTAAAAAAAGGAAGTGTCTACGTGTGTCGAAATTTCGGTACAAATGTGGGTGTGTCTACACAAAAATCCGGCTATTCTTATCGAAATTTCGGTACAAATAGCCCCTTTTCCAGCTCCCCCTATTCGTACCGAAAAAATCCGGCTATTTGTACCGAAATTTCGGTACACGTAGATACGGCTTAAAAAAATGTTTTCTTTGATAAAAATAGTTGATTATTGTATTTTTAATAAATAAATTAGATTTATCAAAAAAATATTCATTATTAAACTTTTAATTATTCAAATTCGGGAATTTCTGTCGGTAAACGAATGTCCTTGAAAATTGAATATTAAACGCGAATTTCGATTAAAGAATGAAATGGTTTTTTCGCGAAGTGAACAAAAATTTATTCGATGGCAGCTTCCAGGAACCATCACCTCTATCCGTTTTGGTAATTATTAAATTTATTTTTCATATTTGTCTGTGTAATATTAATTATGCTATACACCCATACACATTTACACATATTCTTTAGGCAAAAAAAATTACTTTCGAATGTGAACACGCACACAAGCCTAAGTTGTACCTTTTCAGTCAACAAATTGAAAAATAATTAAAAATCGGATATGATTTAGAGGTCCCTCATTTGAGTTTTGTCTTTTTATTGATTTTTGTTGTTTTTATTTTCTCTAACGAAAGTTTCGGATTGAAATTCATTCCGAACCAATCCGAAATTTTCCGAATCATTCCGGAATTTGTCAACTCCAAATTCAATCAGAATGAATCCGAAGCTCTCCTCTCAATCCTTTTTAATCCCTGGCCCCCAATCCGAAAAACTCCGACATCAATCTGAAGAAAATTTTCGATCCATTCTTCCAATCCGAACGAATCCGAATACACGTTTCAATCCGTATGTCTAATCCGAATGAATCTGAAATCAATCCGAACTCACATTTCAACCCGAATTAATCTGAGCTCCATCCGGAAAGATATCATAATTTTTCTGAATCCTTTTAAATCCGTAAGTCTTTTCAAAGTTCAATCCAAATGAATCCGACATCAAAACGAATAAATCTGATTGAATCCGACACCAAACCGAATACATGCGACACTCATACGAACAAACTTTCATTCGTTCTCAATTCGATGTCCAATCCGAATGAATGCGAGATCATTCCGAACTACTTTCAATCCTTTCCAATCCGTGATCAACAACAACTTCAATCCGAATCTATTCGAAATCTGATCCGAACATACTTTTCAATCGGTGGCCCAAATCCGAATAAATAGGAACACACTTTTCAAACTGTGACCCCAATATGAATCAATCCGAACGACTTTCGATCCTATCTAATAAGTGTCCCTAATCCAAATGAATCCGAAATCAATCCGAAGTTACAGTTCAATTATTTTAAATCCGTGCCCCCAATGCTAATCAATCTGACATCAATCCGAACGACTTTCAATACTTTCCAATCCGTAGCGCCAATCCGAATGAATCCGAAACCAATCCGAACACACAATTCAATCCTTTTAAATCCGTGGCCCCAATCCGAATGAATCCGAAACAACGTTTCAGTCCTCCTTATTCAGAATGAATCACAAATTCATGCGAATATTCTGTCTTAATGTAAACAAATGTGTGGATTTTTCTAAGAAGATTTTAATCTTTTTTATGTTTGCAATACCATGAAAATCATATGAAACAGGAATGTACCACAGTGTTCTTGAAATTCTTACATTATAATTCAATTATGATTATATATATATATATATATCCTTCTTTTGAAATCGGATTAGGTCGGATTCAATCGGATTGCCATTCTTATTTCAACTTCGGAATTAATTGGATAGGAATCCCTGTTTTAAATCGGATTGGTTCGGATTCTTTCGGGTACACATCTTTGTTTGACCTTGGATTAGGTCGGATTCAGTCGCATTGGCATCCTTGTTTCAACTTCGGATTAAATCGGATAGGAATCCTGAGTTCGAAACTCGGACTTTTTCGGATAGAAATATTTGTTCCGACATCGGATTATATCGGAATGAAACTGTTTGGTTCGGATACAAATTCCGGAATGAAATGGATTCAAAAGGATAGAATTTTTTTATCCGAAACTTTGACTATGGTTCTCAATGTCTTGAAAACACTTGTATTAAATATGTATACCTACATTAGGGCGGTAAAAATTTATGCCTGTAAAAATTCGACATATTTTTTTCTTCAAATCGGTTAACATTAATACGTGCCCCGCCCCCTGGGCTTTTGAAATTAACACGGGTTTTTAAATGGAATAAGCTCAGTTTTCGAAAAAATGGAAAAATGAACACTTTTTGTAAATTAAAATTTTTTCACCTCTTGTGGAATGTTCAAGAAATAATTTCCATCCAATCACTTTTGATTTTAACGCCCTCAATCCCCTTTTATTGTGCCCGGAAAATGCACCAAAAAATGCAAAATATCTGTTTTCTGGAAAATGCATGCTAGAGACGGTATTTTTAAAAACTTTTTCAACATGAATCATTTTTATTCAATGAGTAACAAGTTTCAAAATATTTCCTAACTAATGTTGAATTGTTTAAACAATTATTATGTGTTTACAGAATTTTTTTCACCTTTTAATCGTAAAAATTTATTATTTTTCGGGACAAATAATACAGTTAATGAATTTCAAGAATATTTCTTGTTTAAGATATTTCGTAATTATTTAAACAATTTTCATTTGTTTAAATATTTTTTCCCTTGTGAATCCTAAAAAGTTATTATTTTCTGAAATTAATGACACCATTAACGAATGTTGAGAGCGAAATATTTTTTTAACGCTATTTGGCAATTATTCAAACCATTTTTTTCATTTTTTGAAACAATTTTTTCCCGCGTAAATCTTGGAAAGTTACTACTTTCTGGAATTAATAACGCAGTTGATGAATGCGAAGAGTGATGCTTTGTGTGAAAGACAGTTTACAAATATTTGAACAATTTTCATTTGCTTAAACAATGTTTTTCTCTTCTAAGTCTTAAAGAGTTTCTATTTTATTGAATTAGTGATGAAGTTTATGAATGTCAAGAGTGATATTTATTGTGGAAGACATTTTTTCAACTATTTAAACAATTAATAATAATCATTAACTAGCGCCTTTTCATACGAAAGCTGCAGAAAATTCTTGTTTTTTTTTTAAATCTGTTACACTATATAACTTATTATTCAGTATTTTCTTATTTCAGAACTTATGCCCTAATTAAACAAAATCATTCTTTCTGGTAAGAATTGTGATATTATTTGCAGAAAATAATATATTATAAATAATAATAGCGCGGCTGTTGGATCACGCGCTTCGCGCTCGATCATATATTTATCTCGCGCTTCGCGCTCGATAATGTATTTACCTTGCGCTGCGCGCTCGGTCATTGTATTTCCCCCACATTTGTGCACAGACCTTATAAAATTGAAGGTCAAATCATCGATAACTGTAATTTGATGATTGTGAATTCTCTTTTGTTAAAGCTCCTTGGGCTTTAGAGAATACATTCTCATCACGTACTTCGTGCTGCGCTCTCGATTTTGTCCAAAATGCGAAATTTTCTACATTATATGTTCAACATTATTATATCAAATGTATATTACATTTATTTATGTACGTCAGCCTGTAATTGCTTATTTAGATATTGCAAAATAAAGTACAAATTGTATTTCTCAAGATTACTTTAATATTTGTTCCTCATTTTGCATATAATTTTATGCTCAGCTACCGCGAAAATTTTATATCATTTCAATAATGTATATTATTACAATTCATAATATGTATTGATATTAAAAACAGACTTTTTTTTCTTGTCTTGTTTTTATAATTGAAGAAAAGTGCGCATCCTATAAACAAAAATTTTTGTTATTATGTATTTTTTTGAAATTTGTGTCGTTTTTCCATAAATTTAATTTGTTTATTTTCAATGTTATTTTTGACGATTTGAACAAAGAATATGTATCCTAGCGCAAAGTGGTGCTAAGAAAATTTGTAAATGTAATTTAGGCCGAAAATTTTGTTAGATCAAATATTATTGTCGTGTATCGTTTTTAAAAAAAGTTAATTTTTTCATTTTAAATGTATTTTTATAACAAAAGTTTATGAAAAATTTGTAGATTTTTTTTTTGGTTGAACAACTTTTGTCTATTCATCTTTTTTCCTACCTTGCGTCATTTTTCAAAGATAATTTTTTTTATTTTTAATGTTATTTTTCACCATTAAAACCAAAATTACCCATCCTACCAAAAAATGATTGATGAAAAATTTGTAGCTCTCTTCTGAGTGAACAACTTTTGTCTATTAATTTTTTTCGTGGTTTGTGTCGTTTGTCCAAAAATTTAATTTATTTTATTCTTAAATCCGTTTTTTTACAAATGAAACAAAAACTACGCGTCCCATCAAAAAGTAATTAATAAAAAATTTGTAGATATTTTTTGAGTGCACAATTTTGGTCGATTTATCTTTTTTCCTATCTTGTATAGTTTGACCGCCAAATGGAATTTCTGATTTTTTATTTTTTTTTTGCGATACAAATTTTAATTTTCGATTTTTCAAGAAAATTGAAAAAGGTCTTATAACAATATTGTAGGGTGTTGAAAAAGAAACATTTTTCTTCTCTTGACTTCTTTCATATCGTGCGTTGTTTGGCTTAAGATGTTAATTTTCGTTTGTTTTTTGGAATTTTGTAAATGCTATAACTCCAGTAATTTTTCTTTTGTAAAAAAAGCCATTAAAACATTTTGTTCAACTTCTTGAGTAATATTAATATCCGTCCATAGAATTTTTGATTATCTAAAAAAAGTGATTAAAAAAATTTTGAAAATGTGCTCACTTTTTGAATTTTTATCCAAAATGGCTGGCTAACGAACTTGACCTTCATTTTAGGACACTTAAGGAGTATACCAAAGCCCAATCCAATAAGTTAATTCCTTTGAAAGTTATCGTGCTAAAAAACTAAAAATCTACAGACTAACAGACAGACCGACAAACAGACAGACATACATTTTGTAAAAAGCTGTTTTTTGGGTTCAGGGGGTCTCAAAACGTGGAAATTTGACAAAAACGAGGGGGGGGGGGGGAGGTTCAAATTTTACACAAATCTAATACCTTCTCATTATAGGATGAGAATGTAAAAACTGCAGAGGTCTATTCCGTCTTGCCATAGAGAGATATCAAAGAAGAGATCAGCAACAAAATATTTAAAAAAAAGTTAAATAGTGTGAAAAATACATTATAGAAGATTCAAAAATTTAATTAATTTCGAATCTTCACAAATTCTGATGAAGCAAACTTTTTCCATTTTCTAACTAAATTTAAATGCTAACTAAAAAGAAATTTTAATTTAAATAAAATTTATAATACGAATAATTAGGGTTAGAGTTTGAATTAAAAATATGTTTTTGTACATGGAAAATAAGATGACCCGTATTTTGTTAAATAAGGATAGCGACGTTTTTATATTTTTCACGAATATTTTACAACTTCAAGGGTAAAATGAGTTTTTTTGCCAATTTTACTATAAAAACCGTGTTATTTTTTTAATTTTTGAGATATCCAGCATTTTCTTGTTTGAGTTCATCCCGTTTTTAAACTACTTCAAACCCCACAAATAATGAAAAAATAATAAAAACCGGTAAAGTTAGTCCAATTTTTTGAAGAAAAGAAAAAAATGCTCACAAAACCTTTTTCCTGAAATTTTTAGAAATAATAGGTACTAACATAGTCTATTAACCATACATTTTTCATTTGTTTTTTTTTTGTTTTTCAAAGGAAAAAAAATTATTTTTGATTTTTTTTCAAAATATTGCCATTTTGGCAATTTTTAAGATTTTAAGGTTTTCTTTGTTTCAATTTTTCATGTTTTTCTCACTCTTTTGAAACCGTTGAGAAAAACGAAGAAAGAATAAAAAACGGTAATGCTGTTTCGATTGAAAAAAAAATGAAACCCGATTTTTTTTCAAAATAGTTATCTACTTATTTCGTTGAAATTTTCAGGATTAATAGGTGATATGTAGTCAACTTACCATATATTTGAAACCTGGGGTGTATTTTTATTTCGGGAGAATAAAAATTTTATTTTTTCTTACCTTTCTCGCATTTATTTATTTATATTTGTTTCCCTGAAAAAAACAAAGAATCATTCCGTCTCAAGTATTAGAACCTATCAATCCTGAAAATTTCAACGAAAAAAGGCAGCTGTTTGGAGAAACTTTCGTGCTTCACTTTTTCAAAAAATCGAAACAGTGTTACCATTGTTCATTCTCTCTTAACTTTTCTCATTAGCTTCGAAAGAATCAAAAACTTGACAAGCTGAAATAAGAAACACCTTAAAATCTCAAAAATTGCAAGAAGGGCAAGGTTTTGAAAAAATTAAAAATGATTCTTTTTTCCCCCAAAAACAAAAAAAAAATACCAAATGCGAAATTTATGGTAGGTAAACTATATTAGTACCTACTATTGCTAAAAATTCCAGGAAAAACAAAGGAAGGTTTAAAAAAAATTTCTTTTTTTTCAAATTGGAATAACTTTACGATTTTTTATTATTCTAAAATGTTTTCCGGATTCAAAACAGTGCGAAAAACTGGATAAACTAAAAAAAGAAAAAAACCTAATATCTGAAAAATGGAAAAATGGCACGTTTTTTAAAATAGAATCTGCAAAAAACTAATTTTATCCTTAAAAACTTTAACTTATATTATTTATTATTTTTATAATAATGCATAATTTGTCAGAAAATATATTAAAAACACTAAAACTCAATTTTTTGTGTTTAATTTGAAAATTACAGTTTTTATTTTAAAAATATTATGTATAAAAAACATCTGAGAAAACGAGACTCGAGAATCTCGTTGCGGTCGATCGTTTTGTTAAGAATCGATCGAATAAGACGAGACGATATTACGAGTATCGTAAGGCAAACCGAGATTAAGTAAATTATCGATCGATTCTGATATCGTCCCGCTCGAATGCAGCACTGATTAAAATACAAATACGAAGAATAAGTTGAGACTTAATTTTTGTTTTTATGATTTTCCAGTTTTATAAAAAGCGAGGAAATAATTCATCGAATCGAAGGAATGCATTTTTAAGTTAAAACATTATATATTATTATAAAATAAAAAAAAAATTTAAATTAAGGACATATGTTCTTTAATTTGAGGATGTTGACCACATGTGAATAAATGTTTTCAATTCAAAGATGTATTTTTCTGGTACGGGTCGATGATTTATTTTATTATTATTAGAATTATTTTTTTAATTCTGTTTATATGTATCCTTGTTCTATATTATCACAGCGAAGTTGATAACATATGCATGTATTAATAGTGGAATTTTGTACTACATATGTGCAATATTAAAATAATTTTTCTAGTTCACAGTATTGCAATACTTCTGGAATACGTGTCTAATGTCGCGTCGTAATGTGGACAAGTCCTAGAAACATAGGTAATAAGAGCACGGATTTAGTTATTCAAATGGATCACCTTCAACATTCTTTTTAAATACTGGGCGCTGATTTAAAAACACATATAGATATAGGTATACGATTTGTATTATTGTTTACATTATGCTTGCTTATTTATCTGCGGGAATTTTTGCTACTTACTTGATGTCATTAATGTATTGAATTTGTAACAATAATTTATTAATAATAACGAAGGTCCATTTGACCCTATACTGGGAAATGACCAGAAATTTTTTGAGACCGGGATTTTACAAATTTTTAGTAGAAAAATCTATTCAATCACTTCAAATATCAAAACTTGCATATCGCATGATATGATGAAACTTAAAATAAGTTCGATATCAACTTGTTTTAAATGTTAATTTCATTTGTTTACTTTTTCAATTCTTAAATAATTAAGTTTCCAATGCATAATTCTAAAATCGTTTAGTTACCAAGATGATCCATTTTAGGTCTTCATTTTTAAGCGCACATTTTCAATTTGAAGAATTTTAAAATGCAGTCTTGAAGATTTAAAGAACTAAAAATTGAGAGTGTTTGAATTTAAAGTTTTTGGATAAGAAACGTTTTACGGTGATCAACTTTGAATGTAAATTAATTATTGATTTTTAAGATTAAACTGTAGTTCGGGTTTAAAAATTGAACTATGATTGACTTTACAAGATGATTCTGAATCTGTTCAAAATTAAACACACTCAGAAAACGATTTGATTGAATCAACAACATTTGTGTTGCTTCAATCATAGAATATGTTTATTATATGTACAAGAAAGTATTTGGTTGACCTAACCAAATCTTTTAGTAGATGAAGTATTTGGTTGTTTCAATAAAAAAATGTGGTTGAGTCAATAAAATATTTTGTTGAAAAAACCAAAAGTTGTTTGATTCAACCAAATTTTCGATTTAACCAAATTTTCATTTATTTTCAAGAAAACAGTTCTTTTGGTTCAAGAAAAAGTTTTTTCTGAGTGCAATTTACAGATTTTATTGTTGAAAATTGAACTGTTTCATTTCAAAAGCCTTAGTAGTTAAAGAAATTTAAACGTCCGATTAAATCTTTATAAAATCTATTTATTTTATTAATTATTCATTTGATTATTTTATTGATTTTATTCAATTTGAAATCCTATTGAAATATTGTTTTGGTCTAATATATTATATTTTAAACCCATTCAATTTGAATTTTTTCAAATAAAAAAAGACTTTTTAAAAAATAATCGGCAATGTTTGACTGTTCATTTAAGATGAGCAATTATAAATAAAATATTCAAACTAAGAAATTTTAAACTAAATTGTTTGAAAAAGAAAGCCTTAAATCGTTAAAATACCAGTGTTAAATTAAAACTTTGAACGTTACAATTTTAATTGGTTCCACTCAAAAAAATTTTAATTTGTAAGTGAAAGTGTTGAATTTTGATGCATGAATAACAAATTATTCATTGTTAATTTGAAACGACTTAAATTTAAAATCATTCAACTTGGAAGGATTTATGTATTAAAAAAATTTTTCCTCTCCGAATTAGGAGAGGAAATTTGTTGTTTTTGACATTTTCATTGAGTGGGAAGGGATGAAAGGTTGGTTAATTATTTCTTTCTAAATCGGAAAAGGACATTTTTTAAACACATTTTTAATGAGCTTGAGGGAAGATTTTTTTTCTGAATTGGAAATGGGTAATTTTTTATTTTTAAGATTTTTATCGAGTTCAAAGGGAGAAAATTTTGGTTTTTATTTTTTTCTGAATTGGAAGAACAATACAAAAAAATATTTTTATCGACTTGAAAGGGAGGGAAATTTCGTTTTAAAGTTTTTCTAAATTGAGAGCCTGGATCAAAGAACCGGTTCTTTGATCCGGGCCCTCAATTGGAAGAGGCACTGATTTTATTTTGAACATTTTTATTGAGTTGGAAAGGAGGAAATTTTGGTTATTAATTGCTTTTCCGAATTGGAAAAGGCCATTTTTTTCTTTTTAAAATTTTTATTGAGTGAACATGGGCAAATTTGTTATTTTTAACATTTATATGAAAAGTGGGAAGTTTTTTTTTCAATTTATACTGAATTATATTATATTTATGTTATATATATTTTTTTTTCCTGAAAGGGAAATGGCCTAATGGTATACTATTATACTATGTTATATTTTTAACATTTTTATTAATGTAAGTTGAAAGGAAGGATTAGTTTTAATTTAGAGTATTGGGACCAGAAAATGTTTAATTGGAAAGTATGAAAAGCTTCCATTTCATATGAGTAAATTATTAAACGTTTGGAATACAAAATTTCTGAATTAAAAATGTTTGCAGCTTCAATTTGAAAAGTTTAAAATTCAAATAGGTTCCGCTTTGAGTGCTTTAATTTACAGTTCAATTTTAATTATTTTTAATTAACAAAAATTCAGTTTTAAGAGTTCGAATGTTTTAATTTCAATGACCGTGAAAAATTTGTGCGAACATTTTTAACAATATTTAACAATGTTATTTGCAATTAAATTATTTCTTACTATCGCTTCCTACCTATTTCTGAAAAATGATTGAATTTTAATAAGTGATGGGATATTTTTCAGGGGAAAATATTCTCAACAACTGTACTGTTTAGAATTTTAAAAGTAAATTTTTCGATTTCTCAAATCGTTAAAACAATTTTTTGAAGAGAAAACTTTTTTTTTTAAATAAATAACTAAATTTTAAGATTGTTTACTTATTTTAAAAATTGGAAACAGTAGAGTTGTAGGGAATGTTTTCCCGGAAACCGGCCAGGATTGATTAAAATTTAAAAATTCTTAAGAACTGGTAAGAAGTGACAGTAAGAAAAAATTTAATTACAGAAATTATTGTTCGAATAATTATCTTTGGTAAGTTTTAAACTTTTCATAAAAATTATAATTTTTCTCTCATAAGACATGACAGAAAATATTATTTAAATTCTTCATATCATAGACAATTTTTTCAAAGACCTAATTTTTGGCACGTCAACTACCATAAGTATAGGCTAGACCTGCCAGTTTCTCGCAGAATTTAATGTATACCGGATGATGTAGACGTTTTTGACCAAAAAATTTGGAATATTTGAAATTTTTCCTGATGGAAAAAATGTTCACAAGAATGTACAGCATTTCTACAACTGTAATTTTTTGTTCAAACACGTCCTTTTTTGTAAAAAAAGGGTAGAAAATTAAAAAAAAATACAATTAAATACAAATAGCTAATTTTTTCTTGTATTTTCTTGTAGAAAAGTAAAACATGAATAATAAAGTACAACTTTCTACATTTGTATGACTTCTTATTAATATTTTTCTTTACTTAGTTGCAAAAATCTACAATATATTATAGAAAACTACACTGTTAGAAAAATATGTACTAAATTGAGTATACATGTAATGGAAGCAAGAATGCACAACAT
>CAKNYM010052209.1:0-22836 GCA_932195095.1 Andricus curvator | reverse complement strand
TCCATTACATGTATACTAAATCTAGTACAGATTTTTCTAACAGTGTATCATTAGGAACTTAAAAAACGGTAAGGCTGCTGGTGTAGACAGTATTAGCGCTGAAATGCTTAAATAAGGTGGCGAGTACATTCCTCACAGGTTGTGCCAATTGATAAATTTATGTATCGAGACGGGAGAAGTCCCAGACGATTGGAGAAAAGCGATTATCGTACCAGTATACAAAAGAAAGGGAGATAAAAGCAATTGCAGTAATTACAGAGGTATCAGCTTACTAAGTACCGTAAGTAAAATATACTCAAAAATACTCATTCGTAGGGTAATGAAAATTACAGAAGAAAAGATATGGGAAGTCCAAAGTGGATCTATGCCAGGAAGATCATATACGCATCAAATATTTAGCTTAAGACAGATAACAGAAAAAAAGTTTTTTTTTGCGTTTGTTGACCTAGAAAAAGCATTTGACAAGATGGATAGAAGTAAGCTTTGGGAAGTCCTGAAAGAGTATGGAGTCAATGGATGGCAATACAAACAATATATGCTGGTAGCAAAGCAAGTGTAAGAATTAATTTGAAACTAAGTGACTAGGTCCAATACTATGCAGGATGTTGGACAAGGAAGCGTTATGTCCTCATAGCTATTTATTATATTCATAGACTAGTGTCTAAGAATGGCCCTCTTCGACGAAGGTGTAGATCTCGAAACAGTAAGGGTACGTGGGTTAGCGTTTGCAGTTGATAAGGTTGTTATGGCAGAATCAATCGAAGACTTGCAAAGAATGTTAAACAAACTGAATATAAGCATGAAGAGTATGGGCCTCAAAATTAACGTAAATAAAACAAAAATCATCGTGTTTGAAGGAAAAAGGGAGAAAAAAATGTGCAACATTGTCCTAAATGACGAGAGATTAGAACAAGTTGACAAGTACGTATATCTAGGTAGTCTATTCACTAGCGACGGAAAAATAGATGGGGAGTTAGATAGGCGCATTAATGAGGGTAAGAAGGTTATCGGTAGAGCAGGGTCCATTCTCCGACATAAAAACACATAAAAAAAAGCTGAAATGGCCATACATAATTCTATATTTGTACCGACTGTACTATACGGTAGCGAGACATGGACCTGTCAAGAAAAGGACAATAGTAAAATTAACGCGATGGGCATGAAACCTCTGCGCACAATATGCGGGAAAACACTGATGGACAAAGTGAGAAACGAGATAATCCTCAAAGAATGTGGTACAGAAGAGACACTAGTTGACATATGGGAAAGAAATCAGTTAAAATGGTTCGGACATCTTGAAAGAATGAAAGATGAACGAATGACCAAACAAGTGTATAAATGTAAAGTAAATGGCAGTATGCCCAACGGTAGACCGCGGAAAGAATGGTTTCAATGTGTGAATGAGACCTTAATTCGAAGAGACATAAGAAATCATAGAAACACGAGAGCTTGCATGAAAAAATGCATGGACGTGAAGGAAGCTAGAGAAGTATGCCAGGATAGAAAAGTGTGGCGACAAATAGTTTATAAAAAGAGTGTCAGTAGAGTGAATGACGCCTGAAACAAAAGACCTTGGATACTAATGGGCCCGAGTGGGGAACCTCACATGACGACCTTGTGAGGCTCTTCACTTGGGGTGATCGCTAGAAAGATTGATCAACAACCTGGGTCGGAGCAGTGTTGAGGAACGAACGTGTTATTTCAATCAATAACACGAGAATTCTAGATCAATCTAAAAAATCTATACTTCGTTTCTCACATTACTCCTTTCCTCACCGAGCGAGTCACGCCTACCCCGAAAGGGAAATGGCTTAATGGTATAATAATAATTCTGCAGTTTAACGGCTTTTAATCACAACTTTTTAAATTGAAAAGTGAACATTTTTATACGCCTAAATTATTGAGTGTTTGAATTAAAAAATTTTAAGCTTTAATTTTAAAAGTTTAAATTTCAAAAGTATTCCATTTTGAGTGTTTTAATTTGCAGTTAAGTTTTTATAACTTCAAATGAAAAAATTTTTATTTTCAAGAATTCAAATCTTTTAATTTTGATGATCGTGTTCAGTTCCCTCTGAATTGTTCAATTTTTATACGTGGTCAAAAAGTTGTTCTTTTTCGACCTACACGGAAAAAAAAGTGCTGGAAATTTTCATTGACAGAGACTGTGACTTTAGGATAGGCCTAAAGCATTGGGACATTTGAAAATATCGTATTGGAAAATCATGCAAATAGTGCTTAAAGAAATATAAGACTTCTTAAATTGCGTCCAGCATAGTCAGTGAGGCACAACTAGACTCCATCAACAAAATGTCACAGAAAAATTTGTAAGCCGTTCAACCCTCCAATATTAAATTCTCGAAGACAGTCAAGGAAAGGTCCATAGACTGTGAAGCTAGCCATTTATGCTAATAAAAAAATAAAAAATTCTTTTTTAAATGTATAATATTATTATCTCTAACTTATGTATTTATTCAATAATAATATAACACACACAATTACTACTAAATCTTGGCATTGTGCTACAGCTGAAAACTGCATGGCCGCGTAAAAAGAATTTGAGTGAGGACTGCGAATTAGACAACTTGCTGCAAGACTGACTTTGCATAACAAATTAAACACATTGTTTAAACAATTTTCGTTCAAATAATGGAAAAATATAATTTTTCACGGAAAATTATTTTTTGACCAAGGGATGATTTTACGTAAAAAAATATGTTTTTTCTTAATTTAAACTAAAATTGTTTAAATAATTTTTTTAAATTTGTGAGATATAACATAAAAACTAATTGCACCGTTCGATTCTATGGAAAAAAATATAAAATCCATGTAATAGAAATTTTTTTCAGACAATTTCATCTGTAATATAAATAAATAATTACATGGTACTACGGCACATGATAAAATTTCTGTCAAAAATTAAATTGAGTAATTCTTATTTTTTAAATTAAAGAATTTAATCCTAGATTGAAGGAGTTAATAACAAGTCAATAAAAAATCAAACTTTTTGTCCCTTGTGCACTTTTTGTGAGACGCACTGTTTATAAGTTGCAGCGTTATAAAAAATTTGTTTTAATAAAACTGATGTGTTTACCAAATTAAATCAATAAATTATTGATAAACAAAATTTTAAACTTAGGAAAAAACTTACTTGCGTTTACACTCTTAAAAGATGAAAGAATTATTGAGATAGATTCGAAAATACTTTTTATAGATTGTTATTAAAACAATGGTTATTTTAAATGAAATTGTTGATCAGAAATAGCAATTGTAACAACACTCCACGAAAAGTATTTTTGATTCTATATCAGAATAATAAATGTTGTTAAATAAATAAGGAAATTGTTTAAACAATTGTTGTGTATCTTTTTGAAAAAAAATAACCCAGATATTCGATTCTAAATATCTCGGGGACCTCTCAGTGTTTCAAGAAGTATTAGTGTTGACTCGATCAACTTCTCAACAACTTTTTATTATTTATTAAAATTATAAATGTGAAGATGGCTTTTATGTAAATGTTTTTGTAATTTCAATATTTTTATAAATATTTTATGTACAGAAATATGAACTTGAAAATAAAATCTGCTTACATCCAGTTTCTTGCAATGTAATAATAGCCATCTTCTAATTTATTTCGAATAGAAATAAGTAATATCGCAAAGATTGAGAAAGACGTAGGAATACTTAATACCACTAAAAATTTTGAAGCCCGTAAATGTTCGTTTAAGAAACAATCGTGCAACTTTGGTAAAGGAATTTTATATCTAGCAAAATAAGGTAGCAAGTGAATAAAATTTTTCACCTCATCTAAATCTTGGCAATTTAAATCCTTGATGTGATCAGTTGTAAATATAAATGATCGATTTTAAATTCAAAGAAAGGCATACCTTTCTTATCATGAATAATCATTTTAAATCATTCTTAATATCTTTATGCGGTTCACAATTACTTTTTGTTGTAAACAATTTATTTGCACATTCAATAATTTTAAATAAGCAAGCCAATGGTAACCAATCTAGTTGCTGACTTGACGCATGCGCAGTGAAAAAAGATCCCTGTTTTGGGGGCACAAAGTCTTCACCCAGTGTCTACTACATTCATACCAATGTGAATTTGTCACTGAGCGCGCCTCTGCAAATTTTCGCAGCCAGTCAGAGTGTTTCCATGACTCGTATTCGAGTTCTTTGTTTCTGAATTACGCACTTATTCTATCCAAGCCTTTGAAAATATGAATTGTTTTTTATAGCCATTTCATGACTGTATACATTTTCTTTGTAAACTGTGTCATAAGAATTCCAAGACTGTTGTTCCTTGACTGTGCTTCAAAACTTCCATGAATTTTCTTTATTTTTCCATGAAAATTCATGACCACTTTATAGAAAGTATACGAGACTTTATAAAAATGATGTCCCGTCCAAAAGTCCAGCACTATAATCTAGGAAATGTTCCAAGACTTATTTTTTCCGTGTAGGATGACAAATATGAAGAACATTGCAATGACATAATTTTAAATGGCATATATGGTGTCCAATCGTTTGCTATATATTTGGAAAAAAACTTCAAACGTAAGGTTTTTCAAAATTTGATAACGATTATTCATTACAGTCTTTTAATATTTTACTATTCCTTCAAAGTTTAAACAAAGAAGCTTTTTTGTAATAGTGAGCATGCTTAAATCTCAGTTTAAAATTATCTCATGGCAATATTCTAAATATTTATCATCCTAGGTCGAAAAAGAACAACTTTTTGGCTGCGAAACTTGTAAATTCCTGTAGATTCTTGTAGTTGTAAATTATTGTAATTGAACTTTTTTGTAAATTCTCGTAGGAAATTAAAACTACAATAAATTACAGGAATATATAAGAAAATACACAAAAAAGTACAAAAGTCGTCTCAATAATAGAAAAAGTTGTACTTAATAGAATGACAGGTATTTATTTTGTATTCATGGCTTTCGCACTCAATATTTAACGAAAAACGATCACCAATAGCCTGAATTTGCAAACTGTATAACAAATTTTTTCTTGTAGTTACATTATGGAAAAAACCGGTGAGTTCAAACAGTTTCGAGATCGATATTGATCGAGGCTCGCAGTTTATCCGAGATTTTATCAGAGTTGATTAGAATATTCTAATGTTACGTAAGGTCATGCAAGTACAAGCGCCATACAGGCTAATACATTTTAATTTAAGTTCAGTCATCTTCGACTATCTCTACATAAAACTTGAAATTTATTCTAAAAATTTGAGATTATCATTAATTTATTCATATTAAAATTAACCGCGAATGATCGCACAAGGAATTTCAAAGTGAACCGGTATAAAAAAATCTGCCCGCCGCGAGGGCACATTCTCAGCGCGCGTGGCTCGCTTCGCGCGCAAGTCTGAGCGCGCGCTTCGCGCTCGCATATTTATTCTTTGCACTTGGAACGCTTTCTCAAAGCTATAATTGCTCTTTAAGACTTTTTCTTGTGTTTTGCGTCGTTTGGTTCAAATTTTGGATTTTCCCATAGTATTTTCGATAAATAAAATCAAAATGAAAAGTACTATCAAAAAATGGTTGGAACACATTTTGTAGGACTTTTCAAAATATATAATTGCTCTTCAAGTTTTTTTCTCGTACCTCACGTCGTTTGGCTCAAAATTTGAATTTTCTGTTTTTTGTGTGTGTAGTATTTTCGATAAATAAAACCGTAATGACCTATTAAAACCTATCAAAAAATAGATTCGAAAAATTGTTTAGGACCCTTCAAAAGCTATAATTACTTCCTGAGACTTTTTCTCATATTTACCGTCGTTTGGCTCAAAATTTGAATTTTCGATTTTTTTCGTAGTATTTTCGAAAAAATAAAACTAAATATCAAGTCTCATAAAAAAATGGATGAGAAAAATTATAGGTCTTTTAAAAAGCTACAATTCTTCTCTGAAATTTTTTTACTTATCTGTCGTCGTTTTTCTTAAAATTAGAATTTTCGAATTATTCATTTTCGATGCATAAAACCAAAAAAAAAAAACATTTGAGGTTTTTCTATTTTTAGAAACATAGTACAATCGAAAAACAGACTCGTATTCAAACAGTATCTAGCTTAATGATAAATATAGCTAGAAATTTTGTTTGAAAATCATCGGAAAGCTAAGAATTTAAAAATCTACGTCTAATGAGTTCTATTTCAGATTATTTACACATGAAATGTTTTATAAATGAAATGAAATTACTGGAAGACTGAGGAAAAAAATGATAATTTTTCGGAATTTTTCATTCCTTCCCGGATAGCACAACAGTTTCCTCCTTGGGAAGGTCCTCTGATACGCGGACGTTTACCTACTTCCGGGAACCTTCCTGGAACATTTTTCGGAATTCTCCGAACATTCCATTAGAATGTTCCAGGAATGTGTTAAAAAACTGGAAATTAAAATTTTCTTATAGCAGTTCTGTTTAATATATGCTTTATAAACTGAATTTACGTCTAAATTCTTATTTTTTTTCAGAGTCAAATAATTTAGTATTAAAAAAAGTTTTATTGCGTTACGATATTTGTAATCAGAACTTCGTTTTTCGAGGCAAATTTATATTCAGAAAGAATATTTCGTTCATTTTAGCATTCAAAATTTCAGCTTGTTTTTACAAGTTTTTTAATTCAGAGTGTCTACTTGACTAAAAAATAACCGGAAATTTTTGCATGAAGAATTGAAGATATAAAAAGAATCTAAAAATATAAGCGTGCGTTTTTTAAGATAAAAAACCCGAAAAAATTATTTTGTTAACGGAAATTTTAAACATTTTTATTTAAAAAACGTAATCTCTTCAAATATCACTCGATATCACATTATAAGAATTAAATGATGTGTTCAATTTGGAAGATTTTCAAACTTGACATAATTAAAAAAAAATGTTTTATAAATTGAATGTTATTCAGTGATGCAAATTTGCGATGTCTCGAAATTTGAAAATAGATAAATTTCGCATGTTTCAGTAATAAAATGTTAATTTTGAATATGAGAATATGCTTCATTTCTATATGTTCGGAAAAAATTGTATTCATAGCGCTATTAATAAGGTGCGAAATTTCGGTACGAATAGCCTGATTTTTTCAGTACGAATAGCGTGCTGATTTAATATACATTTTTTTTTTAGTGTAAAATGCTCAATTCGGAGTGTTTCAAGTTCAAAATTTTTAAATTTTTATTGTAACCTTAAATGTTAAATGGTAAAATTTCGAAAGCTTCCAACATAATATTGTGCAATTATAGCTACTTTAATTAAAGAAATTATACAAGCTTGAATGCTTATTCTAAATATTTATTGTAAGTTTAAAGACCTGAAAACCAATTTTTCTATTTCATTCTTATGACCTAATTAATTTAAAATCGGACAGTCACAAAATCATGTGCCACTTAAATATGTGATTTTTTTAAACTAAACAAATTTTTTGACAAAGTTATGGGTATTTAAATTTAAAAACTTGATAACGCGGATTATCAAAAACTGGTCCAAATTTTTGTTAAGAGTTACTTTTGAAGCTAATACAGGTATCTGCCCTCAAATTTTGTTTTCGATTCTGATAGAATTTCTCGTCCTCTTTTGAAATTCGGCGGACAATTTTTAAAAAGTCCAAAATTGACAGAATTAGAGTCATCCTAATGTAATTAGCAGAGATAATTTTTGTTGGTATGAAAAACAGAAATTCACGTTTTTTTTGCCAAAACGACACAAAATGCGAAGAAAGTCAAACAAAATTGATTCTCTTAAAAAGTTTTAGAAAAATGTCTCTTGACACTTATTTTATTTCGCGTTATTTTCGAGATTTTTGCGAAAATATGTATAAAATCCTTTAGGGTGTTAAAGTTGTTAAAACACTGTTATGGAATATAATCTTTACATTAGGACGAATCTAGGAAAAATCATGAGTAAAAAAAAACGGTGGAGTTTTTTTAAATAAATTGGCTTTGGATATTTTCAGATAAACCGTCGCCATTTGCTAAATTTTGGACTTTTTAAACATTTTCCGATGGATTTCGAAAGAAGCCAAACGCACTATATTAGAATCAGAAATATAAATATGAATACCTATATGATCTTAAAAAATATCAAACCTTTAACACAAATTTGGACCATTTTTTGATAATCAGTGTTTTGAATTTTTGAATTTCATATACTCATACACGCCGAGCTAGAACCAACTTTCACTGCAGAAGCCGAAAATGAGAAAAATCGTTAGGTGGCCTTTTAAAATGTTTAGGGTGAAAATTTGGTGTACAATTTCATATTTTTTCAATATCTCATTTTCGAAGATTTTGCTTTGTTAAGTTAAAGTAGACTAAATTCCTTGAGAAAGTAAAAAGAAACAATGATTCAACTACAATAGACTCTAGGTGATTGCTTTCTGAAATAGACCAATTTTTCAACACCTGGGATATTTTTTTGGACGCAAATCTGAAGGGTTTAAGCAAATGAAACTGTAAGACTTTAGAATTCTAAGAAAACATCAAGCCAAGATTAAAAAAGAAGAGTACTCAAAAAGTCGAAACCTAAAATATTTTAAAAGGCCACCTAACGATTTTTCTCGCCTTCAGCTTAAAATATTCGGGAGGTCTCCCTAAAAAAGAATCAGCAAAAAACCGGGATGGGCAAGCATCTTTTCAGTGAAAGTTGGTTCAAGGTAGGCGTGCATAACTTTGTCAAAAAAATATTTAGTCAAATCGGCAGATACGTGTCGTCTTATTCCCTTTGAAAAACAAAATATTTGAGGGGCAAATGATTCTGTGACTTGAGCATGGACTGCCTGCTTTGAAATGAATTCGGTCTTACAGATTCCACACATTTTTAAGTGAACAATTGAAAGTTCAGTTTTGAAAAACCGGGAAACTTTTTCTTGAGATTTGAGTTACTATCCTCTTATTAAAGAGAGCATAGCTGAAACAAAAGTTTTTCGTTGGGGAATTTTGATTGACAGAGAAAATTGTTGGTTTGAAATTCCGGAATTTCTGAAGCAATGAGTGCAAAAAGCTTAGTATCGTATGTTGGATAAAGTACTTACTCTGACCCAGTTGACTTTAAAGAATAATGCGAGGTAAACTAGGATGAAGACCA
Organism: Andricus curvator; assembly: GCA_932195095.1. Lineage (NCBI taxonomy): Eukaryota > Metazoa > Arthropoda > Insecta > Hymenoptera > Cynipidae > Andricus > Andricus curvator. Next base: position 13,748 of record CAKNYM010052209.1, on the reverse strand, counting down.
TTAATGTTGTCACGACCAGCAGGGCAGAGAGGGTGGTTTCAATCCACCATAGGATCATTTTATAGCCTCGTAATTTCCTGCGGATGGCTTATCCTACTGCGGCGGATCGCTGCTCCTGTTGAAGATCCGGCAACCTGCGGTTCAAATCACGTTGGCAATCACAAAGATGGAGAACCATTCGAATATTAATTGTAGCACTTGGGAATTGTGAGGCACGTTTTGGAAAACTGAGGATTGGAAAATCTATCTAAAGAAGCCGGCACACTGTGGAAGAGTCACTATTTTGGAATTTTAGGACCGTAAAAAATGACACAACATCTATCAGGGTTTTCATCTAACTGAAGCGATATCTTGGTCTCGTTCACCTTATATACGTTGACCAGTACCCTATGACTACACTCTGCCGTGTCTCAGGCCCCATCGAAATGTATTATTCCTTTTCGAACTCGCCACGCGTTTACCGTAGATGTCATTATGCATGCCCAGAACACGAATACAAATATACAATATATATGTGTATATGGATTTCACCGATCTTCGTTCGCTCTCTGATACTTCCCCTCTGCGTCTCTCCTCTTTATAACCTTATCAATCATCTCCATTTGTATGTCCATCCATTTGCTTCTCACAATCCAGGTAGACTATATACTGGTAGATGTTTCAGATTTGCATACGCCAAGCATTAGACGATTCGAAATCGGACCGAGAACCTTGCCAAACTTTGGTTACAGGTATTGCCAAATACACTTAAAAAAGGCGGAGTTGATGGACAACTGTAGGGTCAGAATGGAATTAATTCAACTCCAGCGGAGTGAAATCAACTCCATTCTGACCCTATGGTTGTCCAGAAACTTCGCTTTTTTACAGGTGTATTTTTGAGAATGCATATCGGGGATGTTCATATCGACCTTCGCGTATTCCTTTGTATGGGTGTAGTATGCAAAAATGTCAGCTTCATGAATGAAAAAGTTTCCTTGACTCGACTTTGCAATGATTTACTTTAGAAAACTTTGTAAAACGATTCAGAGCTACTTTTCTCCGGCGCTGGGAATGAATAACTGAGGGGATTGTCCGCCATTTATCGGTTTTTAAGGCACAAATAAATCTCTGTCAATTGTTTTACAAAGCTGTCAAACACGTGTCTTCAAGGAACTTCCCCTTTCCTCGTTTTCTGGCTTGAATGCGAACTGAATTAATAGAACCCAATAAGAAAATTCAACTATTTTGTTGAAAAGTCATATATCTTTTGTGGTCAAAAATTCAACTACTTGGATGAAAGTTGAATTATTTTGTTAAAAATTCATTTTTGTTGTTGAAGATTCATCTCTTTCGTTTAAAATTGAACTAGTTTGAAAATTCGCTTTATTTTTAGCTGAAAATTAATTTTTTTAACTTAAAATTTTAATATTCCATTTTTGGTTTAAAATTTATCTCTTTTAGTTAAAAATTCTATTATTTTGTTGAAAATTCGTCTTCTTTGGTAGAAAATTAATCTTCTTGGTTGAAAAATCATCGTTTTGTTGAAAAATCAACTATTTGGTTACAAATTTAATGATATTGTTGAAAATGCAAATATTTAGTTAAAAAGTCATATTTTTTGATCAAAAATTCAACTGATTAGTTGCAAGTTAAACCACTTTGTTGAAAATTAATTTGAATAGATGAAGGTCCATCTCTTTGGTTGAAAATGTAACTATTTTGCTGAAAATTCATGTCATTTTTGGTTTAAAATTAACTTTTTGAACTGAAAACTTAACTATTGCAATTCTGGTTAAAATTTTTTTTCATATAAAAATTCAACTATTTGGTTGATAATTTAATTATTTTATTAAAAATGCAACCATTTTGTTAAAAAGTCATCTTTTTGTTAAAAATTCAACTACATGCGGTTGTACGTTGAACTATGTTGTTGAAAATTCATTTTTGTTGTTGAAAATTCATCTCTTTATTTGAAAATTTAACTACTTTGTTGAAAATTCGTTTCATTTTTGGTTGAAAATTAGTCTTTTCTGGTAGAAAAGTAATTTTCTTGGTTAACAAATCATCCTTTTGGTCGAAAATTCAACTATTTGGTTGAACTCTTTTGTTTAAAATTAAAATTTTTAAGATTCATCATTTTAGTTGAGAATTGATTTCTTTGTTTAAAAATTTAACTATTTTTTTGAAAATTCATTTGTTTTTTCTTGGGTTAAGAATTAATCTTTTCAAAGGAAAATGTAACTTCCTTTTTGGTTCAAAGTATATATTTTTAATTGAACATTGATCTTTTCTATTTGAAAATTCCAATCTTCGGTTGAAATTTATGGATTTTGTTCCAAATTCGTCTTTTTTGGTAGGTAATTAATCTTAATAATTGATTAATTAATCTTAATCTTATTAATAAATTTTGATGTTTAAAAATTCATCCTTTTTGTTCGAAAATGCAACTGTTTGGTTGAAAATTCGTCTTTTTTTGTTAAATTCAACTGATTTTGATTTCAAATTGAAATCTTTTTAAGCTGAGGATTCATCATTTCAGTTAAACATTTAACTATTTGGTTGAAAATTAATGTGGAACTCTTTTGTTTAAAATTTAGTTTTGTTTCAAATTCGTTACTTTGTTTGGAAATTCAAGTATTTTATTGAAAATTTTGTTGTTTTTTTGGTTGGGAATTCCTTTTATTCTTAACTGAAAATATAACTTGTCCATTTTTGATTGAAAATTAATATTTTTAATTGAAAATTCAACTATTTGGTTAAAAATCCAACTATTTGGTTGAAAATTCATGTATTTTGTTGAAAATGCATCTTTTGGGGTTGAATTCAACTGGTTGAAAATTCGTTTTTTTTTTTCGTTGAAAATTAATTTTTTAACTGAAAATTTAACGATTCCATTGTTGGTTGAAAACTGATCTTTTTTAGTTAAAAATTCAACTATTTGGTTGAAAATTGAACTTTTTTTATTAAAAATTAACTTTCCTATTAAAAATTTCATCCTTTCTGGTTTAAAAGTCAACTGTATTCTAAAACATTTGTTTTTTTACCTTGAAAACTTAACTCTTCTGTTGAAAATTCATCTATTTGCTTGAGGATTCAACTATTTTGGTAAAAATTTGTCTTTTTCCGTTGAATTCAACAGTAATTTTTTTAACTGAAAATTTCACTATTCCATTTTTGCAAAAATCTGCCTGGACAGTCTTATCGCGCGCAGCTCGTTTCGCTCGCAAGTTTGGGCGCGCCTGGGGCACGCACTTGTGGGATCTCGCGCTTCGCGCTCGATAATGTATTTACCTTGCGCTACCCGCTTGGTCATTGTACTTCCGCCATATTTTTGCATAGGACTTTTAAAATTAAAGTTCAAACCATCGACAACTGAAATTTCGTGATGGTGAATTCTCTTTTGTTAAAGCTCCTTCGGCTTTAACGAACACATTCTTATCACGTGTCTCGTGAGAAAAAAAGGTTGGAAGCAAATTTTAAGATCTAATTTAAAAACAATTTTGCTATTGAACATTTTATTTTATTTTGTGTCTTTTATCCAAAAATTTAATTTGTTTAGTTTTAATGTCATTTTTCACGATTGAAACAAAAACTACGCATCCTATAAAAAAATGATTCCTAACAAATTTGTAGCTCTTTTTTAGGTCAGCAACATTTGTCTTTTTATTTTTTTCGTATCTTGTGTCGTTTGTCCAAATATTTAATTTTTTTATTTTTAATGTTGGTTTTGACAAATAAAAGTTTTTAAAAAGCAACGTTCTTCTTATTTTGCGCTTTTTAATATCGTGCGTTGTTTTGCTTAAAATGTTAATTTTCGTTTTTACATTCTCATCAGAGACATCACGTTTTGAGACATTCTGAACCCCAAAAACAGGTTTTCGCAAATGTGTCTGTCTGCCTGTATGCATGTGTGTGGGAGTTATGTATGTAGATTTTTATTTTGTTTGCACGATAACTTTCAAAAGAATTGACAGATTGGATTGTGCTTTGGTATACTGTTTGAGTGTCCTAAAATGAAGGTCAGGTTTGTTAGCCAGACATTTTGGATGAAATATCAAAAAGTGAGCGCTTTTTCAAAATTTTTGAGACCACTTTTTTCAAATTTGAAGATTCTATGTACGGATATCCGTAGTACTCAAAAATATGAACAATTTATTCCCATGACTTTTTTTGATAAAGCAAAAATTACTGGAGTTATAGCATTTGCAAAATTCCAAAAAACATACGAAAATTAACATTTTAAGCCAAACTACGCACGATATGAAAAAAAGTAAAAAAAAAAAAGTTTCTTTCTGAACACGCTATAATATTGTCATGAGACTTTTTTAATTCTCTTGAAAAATCGAAAATTTAAATTTTTATCGCACAAAAAGATAATGAAAAATAAAAAATTCCATTTTGCGGTCAAAATATACAGGATACGAAAAAAGATGAATGAACAAAAATTGTGCACCCAAAAAAGATCTAAAAATTTGTTATAAATCACTTCTTGATGGGACGCGTATTTTTTGTTTCATTTGTGAAAAAATGATTTAAGAATAAAATAAATTAAATTTTTGGACAAACGACACAAGCTGCAATAATATACATAATAACAAAATTGTTTTTTTTTCATAGGATGCGCTTTTTTCAATTATAAAAACAAGACACAGAAAATACGTCTGTTTTTAATATCAATGCATATTATGAATTTTAATAATATACATTTATTGAAATGATATAAAATTTTCACGGTAGCTGAGGATAAAATTAAATGCAAAATCAGGAACAAATGTTGAAGTAATCATGATAAATACAATTCGTACTTTATTTTGCAATATCTAAATAAGCAGTCACAGGCCGACGTACAGAAATATAAATGTAATATACATTTGATATAATAATGTTGAACATATAATGTAGAAAATTTCGCATTTTGGACAAAGTCGAGTGTGAAGCACGAGGCACGTGATGAGAATGTATTCGTTAAAGCCGAAGGAGCTTTAACAAAAGAGAATTCACAATCACCAAATTAAATTTGTTTATACTTTGACTTTTAATTTTAAAAGGTCTGTGCACAAATGTGGGGGAAATACAAAGACCGAGCGCGTAGCGCGAGGTGTATACAGTATCGGGCGCGAAGCGCGAGAATCAAGAGTCGCGCTCCCTAGGCGCGCTCAAACTTGCGAGTGAAGCTCGTCTAAAAAATTTTGAAAATGCTCTGAATTTTTGAATTTTTATCCAAAATAGCTGGTTAACGAACTCGATCTTTCTTTTTGGTCATTAAAACTGTGTGCCAAAGCATAATCCAACCCGATTTAGTCTTTTAAAAGTTATCCGGTATATAGACGACGACAACGACGATAGACAGACACTGAATTAAAAACTTTTTTTTCTGACTCAGGTGGACTCAAAATGACATTTGATGGAATCCACGAAAGTTATTTTTCACATAAAACCAGTACCTTCTCTTTGAGATGAGAATGTAAAAAACTGATATATTTTCGTTAAAATTCAACTATTTGGTTCAAAATTCATGTATTTTGTTGAAAATTCGTCTTTTTGTAAAAAATTAATCTTCTTGGTTGAAAATTCATCTTTGTAAGTTAAAATTCAAACTATTTTGTTTGGAAGATTAATTATTTTGTTGAAAATTCAACTATTTTGGTAACGTCATCTATTGGGACAAAAATTCTACTGTTTTGTTAAAAATTTGTCCTTTCGGATTGGAAAGTCATCTTTTATGGTAAATAAGTAATTGTTTTCATTGAAAATTCATCTTTCTTGGTTGAAAATGAACTTTTTTGTTAAAAATTTTTCCTCTCGGATTGAAAAGTCAGCTTTTATGGTAAATAAGTAATTTTTTTCATTGAAAATTCATCTTTCTTGGTTGAAAAAGAACTTTTTTGTTGAAAATTTAACTGTCTTCGAAAAATGTGTTTCTTCTGCTTGAAAGTTCAAGTATTTGTTTTTTAATGCAACTGTTTCGTTAAAAATTAACTTTTTCCTAGAGAATTCGTCTTTTGAGGTTGAAAATGCAACTATTCGTTTAACATTCAATTATTATTATAACTATCTATTTGCACCTGATTCATACGAATGTCAATAGATTCATGTATAGATGCATTAGTAGGCGCAGTTCACTCTATTCCATTTCTGGTTGAAAATTTATCTTTTTAATATGGAAATTCAACTCTTTGGTTGAATATTCTTGTATTTTGTAGAAAATTCTTATCTTTTGGTAAAAAATTAATCTCCTAGGTTAAAAAAATCGTCTTTGTAGGTTAAGATTCAGCTATTTCTATTATTCAATTATTGTATTGAAAGTTTAATTATTTTATTGGAAATTCAACTCTTTTGGTAAATTCATCTCTTTTTGTCAAAAATTCAACTGTTCTGTTAAAAATTCGTCCTTTTGTATTGAAAATTCATCTTTTATGGTAGAAAAGTAATTTTTCTTGATTAAAAACTCATCTATCTTGGTTAAAAATTATTTCTTCCTCTTTTCTCGTTACCTCTTGGTCTCTCTCATGGGGTGCCAGCGTGATGTCAGGGCTATCAGAGTATCCTGACTCCAGAGTGGATGACCCCCAATGAATTATGTATTATAAATGTGCTTTCGATATACATAATCCAGATATTTCTGGACATTTCGAGTTGGCAATTCACCAACGTCATTTTTGCCGGGCGAGAAGGCAGAGTGCTCCTCAAGCATCGATAGCTTCGATTAAAATGGATCCAAAAACGGGTTCGATAGGTTTTGAGATGACTATTAATTCATAGTTTTCAAAACTATTCACCGTGAAATCGTAGTTGATTTTTTCCCGAGATATCTCAAAATTTCGTTTCAAACATATTAATTTATGTTCCTGAAGTTCCGAACGTTCATATGAAGGAAATAAAAAATTTTTCTTCCGAATTTTGTTTGTTGCTTTAATCATTAAGAAGGACAAACAATGATGTTGTGTCTGAAAAAATTTGCGAATTTTTCCATTTCCATAAGGTTTACTGAATTGTGGCAGTATCAAAATAGATAACGAGCATTTTGTCCGTAAATGGATTTATTGTATAAAAAATTCTTTGAAAATCAAATACATGTTGTGCTTAAAGGATTTGTTCGAAATCTCATTTCCTGATATACTAATAAAAAATGTTTAATTTTGAATTTTAGTTAACATTTGAACGTAGTAATAATTTCTTTTGCAATTCAGCACCGATATTTCTTGAAATTATTCTCATCCATTGAAAAAGAGATATTTTCTTATTTTCATTGGCCTTTCAGAAAAAAGCGTCTGTTACACTATGATATTGATACATTCAGTCTTGATTTTTTTGGAAGAGAATAATGTTTAGGTCAGCGATTTTTTATTCTTGTTCAGAATTCCTATATCTCGGAAGCAAATGTTTATTTTCGTAAAAAATTCCATCTTTAATCGCTACTGAAAGCCTATTTCAAAACCTGTAAAATTCTAGCGAACCGCAGCCAAACATGCTTCAAAAGCTTAGGTTACTGTCATTTTGAGATTATTAACTTCCAAATCTATTGCTGCCAAAATGGATCATTTTTTCTGATCAAACTTCTTTGGCCTCAATTCAGTAACACATCAGTTCGGGAGTGAATATTTGTTTTATTTTTAAATAGTGATTTCGATTTTACAGAATGTTTTTTCGCTCTCCTGGAGAATTCCGATTTTGTTACTCATCATCCATTATTCAGGCGTGCACAAGCCAGGTTAGAATTTCGAAATTTGCCAATGAAAAAACGTCAAGAATCTTATTTTTGTATGTTTCGAATTATAGGTTGGGTGAGATATTTCTAAAATATCCTTAAAACCCACCATTGTTATATACACACCTAGAATGTTAAAAATGACAAGTTAGAATTTCGATATTTGCTAATTCAAAATCGTCAAAAATCTTCTTTATTTATGCCTCGAATTATAGGCTGGGAGAGGAATTTCATAATGATCCCTAAAAACCACCCTTATTATATTTATATATCAAAAATGTTTTAAATGACATGATAGAATTTCGGTTTTTGCCAATTAAAAAACATCAAAAATCTTCTCTGAATCAGCCTATAACTCAGGGCATAAAAAAGAAGATTTTTGACCTTTTTTAATTGTCAAAGGGGTCGTTCAAAAGGAGGTCACATTGCCGGGGGGTGGGGGTAACAGATTTTGTGACGTAGGGTAAATTACAATTTTCGGAAATGCTAGAATAAATTTCTCCCTTTTTAAAAGAATTCTTATTTTTCTTCTGTTTTCAAGAAAATTTATGTTCTTCTCGTTTATTCGCTTAAATTCGAACTGAATTAATAGAACCCAATAAAAACATCAAACTATTTTTCGCTAAAAGTTCATTCTTTTCAATTGAAAAAGTCTACTATTATATTTGTGGTTCAGAATTTATCTGTTTTGATTAACAATTCTTCTATTTGTTAAAGATTTAACTATCTTGTTGAAAATTAATTTTTTCAGCTGCAAGATTACCTTTTTTTTGGAACATTTTTGGAACATTTTTGGTTGGAAATGTATTGTTTTCATTTTAACATTCAACAATTTGGTTGAAAGTTTATGTATTCTGTTGTAAATTTGTTGTTTTTTTGGCATAAAATTTTCTGGATTGAAAATGTAATTACTTGATTGACAGTTGGACCAATTTGTTAAAAATTCCTTTTGTTAGTTGAAGATCCATCTCTCTCGTTGAAAATTTAATTATTTTGTTGAAAATTCGTTTTTTTGTGGGTGTTAAAAATCAATTTCTTCAGGTGCAAGTTTAACTATTCCATTTTTGGTTGAAAAGGTGTTGTTTTTATTTTAAAATTAAACTATTTAGTTGAAACTTAACTTTTTTTTTAAATTCACATTTTCGGGTTGGATATTCAACTGTTTTGTAGAAAATTTGTCTTTTTGGTTTACAAATCCTATTATTTTCGTAGAAAATTCAACTATTTTGCTGAATATTAACTTTTTGGTTGAAAAGTCGTACTTTCGGTTTGAAAATTCAACTGTTTCCTACAGAATTCGCTTTTTTTATTTTAAAATTCAACAATTTTGTTGCAATTTTGTTTTATTTCTTGAGAAAAAATTTTTGGTTGAAAATTTGTTTGTTTGGTTTAACAATTAATCTCTTTTGGTAGAAATTGGATCTTTTTTTGGGTTAAAATTAATCTGTTTTGTTTAAAGATTTAACCTTTTTTTCATTCAAAATAAAAAACTTTTTGGTCTGAAATATTAACTATTATATTTTTTGTCGAGAATTAGTCTTTTTTATTGAAAATTCCAATACTTGGTTGAAAGTTGAACTTCTTCATTAAAAATTCATTTCCTTTTTTGGTTGAAGATTCATCATTTTAGTTGAAAATTCAACTATTTTGTTAAACATTCGTCTTTTTGGATAGAAAATTTGCCCTTTTGGATTCAAAATTCTTCTAAAAAGTTCGTCTTGTTTTCTTGAAAATTCCACTATTTGGTTGATAAATGAGTTTTTAGTTTGTTGAAAATTCAACTATTTGGTAGAAAATGCATCTTTTTAAGCCAAAAATTCAACTATGTGTTTACAAATTCAATTTTTTTGTTAAAAATTCAATTATTTCGTTGTAAATTTATTTATTTGGTTAAAAAGTCATTTTTTTATTCTTTGTGGGTTAAAAATTCAAATTTTTGGTTGAAAATTCGTCTTCTTTGCCTGAAATTTCAACTATTCGGTTGTAAATGAAACTGTTTAGTCTACAATTAATTTTTTTGTTTGTTGAAAATTCAATTATTTGGTTGAGAAATCATATTTCGTGGTTGAAACTTCATCTTTTCGGGTTTAAATTAAATTCAACATGGTACCTATACAAGAATTTTACTGAAAAAATTTTATTCCCCTATTATTTCCCTATTTTTGTAAAAAAATCACCATATTTCTCCTGTTCTGCTTCATTAAAAAATAAAATTTTTAATTAAAAATTGTCTTCATACACATTTATTTCTTTTTTCTGCTTGGTAATCTTTTTCTGGCCATATTCGTTTTCCTAAAAGTTGTTTAATGCAGTAAAAAATAAAATACCTTTTTTTTCAAAGAAAAATCCCTTAAATAAAACTATTTGCCACTTTTTTAGCACCAAAGTACCAATAAAATTCTAACCTATAATCTTACATCTTCATTTTCCGAAAAAAAAACACTTTTTTAAAACTTTTTTTTTCATTCAGTTTTTTGCCTTACCATAAAGAATTGCAAAAAAGAATATTTCTTGAAATGGTCATAGTCGATTTATGACAAAAAAGCTTTTTTTTTTCTTTGTATAGATCTTTTAGCGAAAAAAGCCTGTTACAGTGGGATACCGTCACACATAAATCTTTATTTGCGCAGAACAAAATAATTTTTTTGTTTCAACATTTTTTGAGTTTTTATTATTTTTTCAAATTAAAAATTATGTTTTTAATTGCTATCCAAACACGAGTTTCAAAACCCATGAAATTTTAAACTGCAATTTCTTGAATAATTCACTCAGAAATTGGTTAATTTTTTCCGATCCCACTCATTTTCTTTTAATTTATCAACTCAATATGTCGGGAGTAATTTAAAAATTTTCATGTTCAACTAAGTACACTCCACTTCAAAATTGAGCAACTTTTAAAATTATTTATAAAATAGTTTAAAATGAACCCTAAGTTACTTGCTGCGAATTTGGAATGAAAAATCTAAGCGTGCCTTAGAAAAAATTGTTTAGGTTGTGATTGTTTATGTAACAAAAGTTATATGGATTTTGATGTTTTAGTTTCAATTTTTGAGGAAGAAGCTGTAATTCTCATTCAATTCTAATAATCAAGGTCTGAATTTATTCTTCGAAATATTCTTTACAATTCTGTTTGGTTGAGTTGTATTTAAATTCAAATTATTGTGGAAAAAATTTGTTTACAAAAAGAAGAACTGTTTGATTATAAAGATTATTTTTAAAAATAAAACCCAACCAAATAAGATTTTGAAGAATCTTTCAAGAAGTAAAATTAGCTCTTGTTTATTAGGATTTGGTAAAAATTGCAGCTGTTACCTTAAATTAAGGCCAAAACACAAAAATCCATATAACACTTGTTAAATAAACAATTTTTCCTAAAGAACGCTTAGATTTTTGATTCAAAATTTGCAGAAATTAACATTGGGTATATTTCCGTCGATTTTATAAATAATTATGAATGTTGGATGCATTTTGAGATTGACTGTATATCCAAAGTGAGCTAGACAGCGCCAAGAACGCGCCAGGTTAACATTCCGTGAATAGATAGGCGTAATAAAACCAGTACTGGCGTTGGCATAATTCACGACTGCCACAAAAATTTTCCACATGAGAAATTATAATTTTACGCGAGGTCAAAAAAGCTGTTTCCAAATCCTTAATTCTCGTAATTCATGAATTTCGTGAAGTAGAGAATATTTCTCCAAATCGGCTGAAATTGGTATCCTACTGAAAATATATAAAAAATGACATATTGAAACACTAAACGATTTGAGGAAAATACTTAGAGAGGATCTTCCTCTCTCTACATACCGGAAATTGCTTCGTATGTGATTGCGAGATGGTGAATGTGATAAGGTTGTTAAAGAGACCGTATTATACCTTAACATATGTCAATAAAACTTTTTCTAAAAAGTGATTTTTTTTGAATATTTTAGCTATTAATATGTATAACAAAAGAAAATAAAAAAAATCTGCCCGCTTCGCGGGCACATTCTCGTCGCGCGCTTCGCGCGCGGCTCGCTTCGCTCGCAAGTTTGAGCGCGCCTAGGGCGCGCAACTGTTGGATGTCGCGCTTCGCGCTCGATCATATATTTATCTCGCGCTTCGCGCTCGATTATGTATTCACCTCACGCTACGCGCTCGGGCGTATCTACATCGCGCTTTACGCTCGGTTGCTCTAGATTTTTCAACTTCGTGTTCGACTTCGATGAAAAGAAAAAGTTTGTTTGCAAATATTATAAAATTATCAAAACCTCTACATATTAAGTGATTGTTAAATTTGTTTTTATTTTAGACTGAAAAGGAACTTCATTTACTCAAGGTTCTATCGACCTTAAGGAACACATTCTCATCCAGACACTCGCGCTTCGCGCTCGATATTTGATTTGAAAATCATTTGAACCTTGCGTTCCACGCTCGGTTCTGTGCATTTGATTTTTCTATTTTCAATGCTGTTTTTTACGAATAAAACAAAAACTACGCGTCATATAAAAAAGTATTTGATGAGAAATTTGTAGATCTTTTTTGGGTGCACAATTTTGGTAGAATGATCTTTTCTCGTATCTTGCATAGTTTCACAGCAAAATGGAATTTTTACATTCTCATTCTAATGAGAAGGTATTGGTTTTATGTAAAATTTGACATAGTCGGTTTTCATCAAATCTCCACGTTTTGAGACCCCCTGAGCCAGAAAAAACGGTTTTTATCAAGGTGTCTGTCTGTCTGTAGTCTGTCTGTCTGTCTGTCTGTCTGTCTGTAGCCACGATAACTTTCGAAAAAATGATCAGATTTGATTGAGCTTTGGCACACTTTTTTATGCCCGAAAAATAGAGAACGAGTTCGTTAACCAGCTATTTTGGATGAAAATTCAAAAAGTGAGCACATTTTGAAAATTTTTGAGACCACTTTTTTTGAAGATTTAAAAATTCTATGTATGGTTATTAGTAGTACGCAAAATGACGAACAAAATATTTTAATGACTTTTCGTGATAAAACAAAAATTACTGGAGTTATAGCATTTTCAAAATTCCAAAAAACAAACGAAAATGTACATTTTAAGCCGAAAAACGCACGATATGAAAAAAAGTCAGGAGGAGAAAAACGTTGCTTTTTGAACGCCCTATAATATTTTCATAACAACTTTTTGAATTTTTTGAAAAATAAAAAATTCAAATTTTGATCGCACAAAAAAATAATCAAAAATTCCATTTTGCTGTGAAACTATGCAAGATACGAGAAAAGATCATTCCACCAAAATTGTGCATCCAAAAAAGATCTACAAATTTCTTATCATTCACTTTTTGATATAACGCGTAGTTTTTGTTTTATCCGTAAAAAACAGCATTGAAAATAGAAAAATCAAATGCACAGAACCGAGCGTGGAACGCAAGGTTCAAATGATTTTCAAATCAAATATCGAGCGCGAAGTGCGAGTGTCTGGATGAGAATGTGTTCCTTAAGGTCGATAGAACCTTGAGTAAATGAAGTTCCTTTTCAGTCTAAAATAAAAACAAATTTAACAATCACTTAATATGTAGAGGTTTTGATAATTTTATAATATTTGCAAACAAACTTTTTCTTTTCATCGAAGTCGAACACGAAGTTGAAAAATCTAGAGCAACCGATACATAATCGAGCGCGAAGCGCGAGATAAATATATGATCGAGCGCGAAGCGCGAGATCCAACAGTTGCGCGCCCTAGGCGCGCTCAAACTTGCGAGCGAAGCGAGCCGCGCGCGAAGCGCGCGATGAGAATGTGCCCGCGAAGCGGGCAGATTTTTTTTTCATTAAATGATAATAATTTCAAGAAATATACATGCTAAAAATTTGAAAAAAATTATTGCTCCGTTAAGATTGTAACTAAATTGTAACTGAAATTGTTAATATAGTTAAACAAAATTATTGCATCAAAAAATGATAGTTTGAAAAAATCCTTTTACCGCAATATTAATTTGATTTTTAAATAATAAAAATATCTAGTTCTGCACTGCAACCTTTCAAAATTTATTATTGCAGCTCGCAATATACGTGGACAGGCATTTTAGTTACAGTTGGATTTTTTTAC
>CAKNYM010052208.1:615316-638033 GCA_932195095.1 Andricus curvator | reverse complement strand
GTCTGTCTGTCTGTCTGTCTGTCTGTAGCCACGATAACTTTCGAAAAAATGATCAGATTTGATTGAGCTTTGGCACACTTTTTTATGGCCGAAAAATAGAGAACAAATTCGTTAACCAGCTATTTTGGATGAAAATCCAAAAAGTGAGCACATTTTGAAAATTTTTGAGACCACTTTTTTTGAAGATTTGAAAATTCTATGTACGGTTATTAGTAGTACGCAAAATGACGAACAAAATATTCTTATTACTTTTTGTGATAAAAAAAAAATTACTGGAGTTATAGCATTTTCAAAATTCCAAAAAACAAACGAAAATGAACATTTTAAGCCGAAAAAAGGACGATATGAAAAAAAGTCAAGAGGAGAAAAACGTTGATTCCTGAACACCCTATAATATTTTCATAACAACTTTTTGAATTTTTTGAAAAATAAAAAATTCAAATTTTGATCGCACAAAAAATTAATGAAAAATAAAAAAAGCCATTTTGCTGTCAAACTATGCAAGATACCAGAAAAGATCATCTCACCAAAATTGTGCACCTAAAAAAGATCTACAAATTTCTTATCATTCACTTTTTGATATGACGCGTAGTTTTTGTTTTATTCGTAAAAAACAGCATTGAAAATAGAAAAATCAAATTTTCAGACGAATATTACCAGCTACGAAAAAATGACCGAAACAAAATTAGTTTCGATAGGATGCGTGGTTTTTGTTTTATTCGTGAAAATAACATTGACAGTAAAAAAAATCAAATTTTTGAAAAAACAATGCAAGGTACGAAAACATATAAATGAACAAAAATTTTGCATTAAAAAAAGACTTACAAACCCGTAATCAATTTTTGTGGTAAGAATAGATTCAAAATGAAAAAATTAACTTTTTTGATAAGCGACACAAGCTAAAATAAAATGTTAACTAATAAAATTTGTCGCCTGAATTATATCATTACTTTTCATTTAAAATCAAATACAAATTTAGTAATTTGTATATGAAGAACATATATCACGAAGCACAAAGTGCGCGCTCAGTGTATTTACCAAATCGCACGCCGTAAGTGCACTCAAACTTTTTTGTTTCTATCATACGGTTCAAATGATTTTCAAATAAAATATCGAGCGCGAAGCGCGAGTGTCTGGATGAGAATGTGTTCCTGAAGGTCGATAGAACCTTGAGTAAATAAAGTTCCTTTTCAGTCTAAAATAAAAACAAATTTAACAATCACTTAATATGTAGAGGTTTTGATAATTTTATAATATTTGCAAACAAACTTTTTCTTTTCATCGAAGTCGAACACGAAGTTCAAAAATCTAGAGGAGCCGAGCGTAAAGCGCGAGGTGAGTACATAATCGAGCGCGAAGCGCGAGATCCAACAGTCGCGCGCCCCAGGCGCGCTCAAACTTGCGAGCGAAGCGAGCCGCGCGCGAAGCGCGCGATGAGAATGTGCCCGCGAAGCGGGCAGATTTTTTTTGGTTGCAAAATGCCTAGTATGAAAAAAATTTGTTTAAACAATTGTTATTAACAATAGAAATTGTTGAATGTCATGTAAGCTACAAGAATATCTAGAAACTAGCTATTTACACTTTAATACGAAGAAAAAACCAAGTCTTTACCTATAAAAATAGTCTAACAGTGCATTTGTTAATTAACTTTGTTTAAACAATCATCAATTGCTATTGGATGACTAAATATGATCAGTAAGTGAAATTTTTGTATAATTTTTGGCAGATTTAGGAGAAAAAATTTGATTTATTTCATCATAAATACCTGCTGTGGATAATTGTTTATAAAATTTGTTTATAAAATGAAAAATTATTTATTATTTTTAATAAAATTAATTAAAAAAACGGTTTATTTCTCTAAATTGTTCAAAAATAGTGCGAATCAATTGACGAATCGCTGCCAATCCCCATGAATCCATTTTCACCCACCTATTTGTTTATAACAAATTCAATAAATTTTTTAACAATTGCTAAGTTATCAGACAACTTTTATGGATAGTTGCTTTATTGATTCTAGGTATTTCGAATTGAATCCAAGTATTTCCCGAAAACCGATACTTTTTTGAAATTTTTTTTTTGTTTTTTTCCATTTTTGTTATAAAATGAAAAAAAAACAAAAAACTGTTTCCAAAATTTGCCATGACAGATTTATGCAAAATTTTATTAGGTTTAATTTTAAAAAAAAACGTTTAAATCGGTTAAAAAGTGGCTTCTGAATATCAATTTGTCCACAGAAACTTTTTTTGCCCCACTGTGCGTCGGAAGGCCAGACTAAGTAGTTTACAAAATACGTGCGATCAAACAAATAAGAAATATCTCGAGATTAGCAAAAGTACAAATAGGCTCTATAGATGCAAGAAAAGGGAGTGGGAAAAGAATAAAATACTAGCAATAGAAGCGCATAATAAACAAAATAACCCGCGTGAGATGTACAGGGGAATCAATTTTATAAGGAAAGGCTTTCAAAGTAGAACGGAAGTAATGAGGGACGAAAATGGCAATCTAGTAGCCGATGCGACAGAGAGACTGAATTTATGGAAAGATTATTTCGATAAACTATTAAATGTACGCGAAGCCCCCGCTCAAGGTAATCTCGGCGAAATCCACACTGCTGATCTATTAATTAACGATCCTACTGATATAGAAATAGAAATGGCCATCAAGAAGTTGAAAAATAACAAAGCCGCGGGCATCGATGACCTACCGTCAGAACTGATAAAAAATGGAGGCCCTTGCCTCACAAGGCAAATTTGTAAATTGATACGCGCAGTTTGGAAAACAGAACGCATGCCGGAAGAATGGAATACCTCTATCATTATTCCCATCTTTAAAAAAGGTGATAAAACTAACTGTAACAACTATCGGGGAATTTCACTTGTGCCTCCGTGCTACAAGATCCTGTCTAATGTTATCCTAAGTAGACTAACTCCTTTTGCCGAGGAAATCATTGGGGATTACCAGTGTGGATTCCGCCGAAACCGATCTACAAGCGATCAAATGTTTACAATTAGACAACTGTTAGAAAAGAAATGGGAATTTAAAGAAGCAGTACATCAGCTATTTATCGATTTTAAAAAAGCTTACGACTCTATTAAACGCGCGCGAATGTACTGGATCCTAGAGTTCTTGGGTGTGCCAAGAAAATTGGTTAGACTTATCGAAATTTGCTTAAGCGGCAGTAAGGGTAGAATACGCGTAAACGGTAGTTTATCTGAAGAGTTTTCGATCCGCGATGGCCTGAAACAGGGCGATGCACTTTCGTGCGTCCTTTTTAACTTAGTTTTAGAATACGTGGTTAGGCAAGTGCAGGCGAATCCGACCGGTGCTACCCTCAATGGGGTAATACAAATTCTTGGATATGCGGATGATCTCGACGTACTAGGGGATGATAAAGAAACGGTAGCTAAAAATGCAGAAATCTTGATCGCAAAAGCCAAAGAGATTGGCTTGGAAGTTAGCGAATCGAAGACAAAATATATGACCGTCGTCAGGTCCGGACAAAGTAATCAAGACGGGGATCTAATGGCCGGAAATATGAAATTCGAAAGGGTTAACGAGTTTAAATACCTCGGGTCTATTATAACTAGCGAAAATAAGATTAAAACGGAAATCAATGCGCGGCTACACGCTGGCAATGGGTGCTATTATGCAGCAAACACGCTACTAAAATCGCGATCGCTATCTAGAAACATCAAATTAAGAATTTACAAAACGATAATAATGCCGGTCGTCATGTACGGGTGTGAAACGTGGGCGCTGACGAAAGGAGAAGAGAATAGGTTTAGAGTTTTCGAGAATAAAGTACTTAGAAAAATCTATGGTCCAAAGAGGGACGAAGAGACTGGTGAATGGAGGAAACTGCATAATGATGAGCTGCACGCTCTCTACGGGTGAGCAAATATTAATAGAGTAATGAAAGCGCGTAAATTAAGATGGGCGGGGCATGTAGCAAGAATGGGCAATGAAAGAACAGTGGCGCAAGTTTTGAAAGGGAGACCGACTGGTAAGAGACCCCTAGGCAGACCGAGAAACAGATGGGAGAAAAATGTAAGGGATGATCTAAGAGAACTAGGGCATGATTACCTAAACTGGATGGAGAATGCACAAGACAGAGATGTGTGGCGGTCTCGGGTAGATGAGGCAATGAACTTTCGAGTTCGAACTGCTAATCTATAATAATAATAAATAGTTTGTTTATCATTAAAAAAGGTCCACAAATTTCACAAAGAAGGTTCTTTGAAACCTTTATACATAAAAATCAAAACATATTTAATCATTGACACGGTAAAAAAGTTGTAGTTCACTCAGAAAAATACTGCAAAATCCAACCGATAAAAATGAAATATATTTCAGTGAAGTAATTTTTTTTTTTTTTTTGAAACAGCCAACTGCAACGTCGATTCAAGGATTTTCACATACACTTAACTCGCAATTCTGGGCCGGCTTCGGGTCTGGGCGGCCCAGAATCGAATGCATTTTTTCATGTCAACACTCAGGACCGCATATGCAGTTTCTGAACCCAGAACCTTAGTGCCCGAAATGCGCAGACTCTAAGTCTTTTATAAAGAAGTCTTTTATGAAGACTTTTACATCTTAGGATAATTTTTGTAGCAATTACAAAAAATAAACGGAACAAATTGACACGAAAATATAAATAAATATAAATGGGATATAAATATTTCCTTTAGGCAATAATATCAACAGCTGTCATTTTTTGAGGTTATGTATCATTGTTTTGCTGAATTTCAAAATCATGCAGCAACCAATTAACTGGTTAAAATCATTATCATCAACTTCAGTATTTTTCTTCGAATGCATACATTTTTAAGAACTTACTTTAAAGGTTGCTGGCCCCTTTAGCAGTTCATTGAAAATTCGAGGTTTTTCCTGTATCATCATTGCCGAAGTCGGTTGACCCGAGTCTCGTTTTTGGATAAACGGTTTGAATAAAGCGGCCTCTAATTCAGCATTCTTATCTGATTTCATTGATTTTTTGTTTTTGAACTCAAATTTCTTGCAAAAATAGGTATTTTTCGCTCATTCACAGAAAAGTTCTTTTCTTTTGTTCAGTCAGAATATCGAAAAATTGAATAAAATTTTAACGCGTAGAAAGGTCCAGAGAGTTGCGACCTAAACAACTTCTGATACGGTACTGACTATCCAAGCGTATATGCCGTAAAGGGACGCTCTGGGGCGAGACAGAAGCAACCAAGCATTAAGCTAGCCGAAGATCCGGCGGCCCAGAATCGCGAGTTGAGTGTATTTGAATTAGCTACGTGACGTCATGAGTTTCAGATGTCATACAAAATCAAAACTTTATTTATAAACGATTGGTTAGTGAGAAATATGGAGAGATGAAATAAGTTTTAATCCAAGTTTTAAAAAATTACAAAAGTTTAAAAACTAATGCTGCTATTAATTCCACTTATTTTTATTTTAAACAGGCCTTTAAAATCTGCATGTTTGTAAGGTAAACTGTTAAATAAATTATAAATTTCGAACCTCTGTCAAAATTAACACTATTTCATTAGTGCCATATTGATAGTTCCGAAATTATTATTTCAGCTATATAATATATTTGTATAAACGATTTATATGTATAATTCATTAATAATGATACTTACAGTAAATTGAGATGAAAATCCCTCTTTTGAAACTTTTTCTAATATATTTTGTTCGTTTGTAACAATATTTGTAGTTAGATCAAGGATAAATATAGCTGGATTAGCTATATAAATTTTTTGCTATGTAGTTTTCTTAAATAATTGGCTCATCACTTTATTGCGATATATAATTGGAGTTCGAATTTGAAAAAAATACTATAAGAATGAAATTCTAAAATACACAGATGGATAATCAATTTTATAAAGATTTGAATTACCATGAGAAGTTCAGCGTTAAAAGTAGTACATAATTTATATTTAAAGAAATTAACAATAATGTCACAAACACAATAATTGGCCATGGCGAAAGTGATTAACATAGGCCAATGATTGTATGATTGGCCTCCGTAGCTTTTTGTTTAAATTCCTTACTCATTTAGCATAACTGGTTTGTCTTTACTCTGGCATTTAAACACACTAGACTACACTAACCTAGCATGTCAAATACGCTGCGGAATCGTTTGCGCTTCATTCAGTAATATTTATTAGTAGTTTTATTTGTATTATTTTATATATGCATATTTAAAAGAGGTGGTCAATCATTGGCAGGTCGCCAACAATTATACTGATTACCCTACTTATTTTAATTAATTCACTTTTCACGAAGTTACTTTATAGAAAAAACTTTGAGAAATAAGCGTGATCTTTAGAATTTACAACTCCACGATCGACCTGTCAAACGGTAGCGACCATATTACTGTTCTCCCTCAAGGAACCAGAAACAGGAGGGACAAAGGAAGGAATATTATCTCTCAAGGTTTTTAAAGTAAATAAATTCGTAAAAAGTGAATTATTTAAAATAATTACTTAGAAGTAAAAAACGCAATAGTGCAAACTGCGCGCTGGAACTGTTTAATTTCGTGTGCTACGCTGGGAACGTGTTGTGGTCTCTGTACTCCAAGTTCTATTTGTCACAAGTTCCCACCAAGCAAATGCGTACAATTTTATGTTTTGAACAACTTTCGCGCACTTTTGATAAACAGAACTTCGAGAAAATCTTATTATATTGAAACTTGCATATATTGCGATAAGATAATGAGCCAATTATGCAGAAAACTATTTTAATAATGATTATGTTTATGCAATCCACTTCGAAAACTACTTGGTATATGTAAACCTTTCACTATTCAAATTTTGGGATTGTAATTTTGCAACAGAGCTTAGGGGCCCTGGAACTCTGCTGGGTGCTTTTATTCCGAGCGCATTCTAATTGAATCTTTCAAATTTTAAAACAAAATAGAAACAGTTTCAATTAGAATCAGTATACAAAAAATTAGACTAAAATATTCAACAGTTTGGTCGTTAAGTCTGACCCCGCGGAACCGGATTCAAAAGCTCTAACGTTTTCCAAGAAGTTTTTCGGAGATAGTTATTTTTTTATTTATTTTCTAATTTTGAATCCAACAACAAACTTCACGGCATTCATATGAATCTAGTTTTGCGGGGAAAGATTTTAGTCGATTACCATCCTAATTTCCAACGTAGTTTACGACGCCGGATTCTACGTTGTTTCTCATGTAGTATGCTGCGTCATTTTCGACATAGTTTCCTACATAATTTTCTACATACTTCACCACGTCAGAATTTTGAATAGTCGTGTTAGTAACGAATGTAGCAACGCCAACGCCGAATAATTGAACTTCGTAGCAAAACTTTGTCGCTGACGTTGTTAAATTGGTTGGAGCTTGGGAGACCTAAGCTGCAGTGTTGATCAGTTTTGAGGGAACAATGGATACTGCAGAAAACTAGCCTACCATTAGACGCGCTGCATAAACCAGAGAAAGCTAAAATTACGTACCCTGCTACGTTGCCTTATGCCAGGCGGATTCTAATTGCGCTTTTTTAGTTTCAAAAGAAAATAGAAACAGTTTGGTTGTCAAATCTGACCCCACAAAATCCGATTCAAATGAATGTCCTAACTTTTTGGTAGCTCTAATGTTTCCGAGAAGTTTCACCAGGATTGTTATATACCTATCTGAAAAGAATGATCACGAACGGTTTTGATGATTTACCTCCTTAACACTAAAGTCCCCTGTTTGTCGAGAATTTATTATATAGTAGATGTTCATGTTTGCAGCTAACGTTGGCACAGCGACTGGTATAGTGATAATTATGTCAATGACAAATCCAGTGCTTGACTGGTTGATTCCTCTGAACGAGACACGTTCAAGACAAGGAGTGTTTGATGCTGCACTTCCTTTTGACCAAACCAAATACTTTTACTGGATTTTACTCTACGGTGCCTTTACAGCACTATATAACCTTTCAGTTGTATGTACTTGTGAATCATTTCTTTCAGCTATGGCACTTCATGCGTGTGGATTATTTTCTATTCTCAGGTAAATATCTTGTAAGCAACTATTTTTTACTTAATTGAAAAATTATTTACGTTTGGGGCCATTAAACTATTATGTAACGCACCGTAGGTGTGCGTGTAGTTGTGGCGGCGGAGGGAGAGGGTCACCAAATATTATTATGTCTGACAAGGGGCAATGGTTGTCGATATTCGACGTTACGTAACGTAAAATTGTGTTCATTTTTAATATCGATATATACCTTACATGTACATCATAAAATCTTTAGAAAAATGCAACGTTACGTAGCAAACTGGTAAGGGGAAGATTAAGAAGGAGTATAGTGATGTTATTTCCAAAAAGCAACTTTGCTCTGGCGTGGTGCGGCCAAAAAGTTTTGAAACTAAGCGTGATACTTAACATTTCACATCACGTTAACAAAGCAATGAATTATGCGGTTACGTCACCAGTATCGCGCAGTGCCACCCACAATAGGCCTCTCTCGGATGGAGGCCATGGTTCATTTGGGAGTGGAAATAGGACCGAACCGAAGCGACGACAGCAACCACCCCGGACAAACTCGAAAACATCGTTTTAGATGGTTGGATGAATGCAGAAGGGACATCCTTACCTGTTGGCAAGGAAACTCACGGGCGCGAAAAGGATACATGCAGAGGTTACATGAACGTTGGGTCAATATGCATCCGGAATAGGCTCATACAACGCCTAAATATTTAAGAGAGCAGGTATGCTTTTCACGCCGAAAGGGATATGAAGCTCTTTATCAGCAAGAACAAGAGCAATATCCTCCAGCGAGCATACCATCCGTTCCAGTGAGATCACCTTTGCACATAGCCGATAATGCCAACATGAGAACTAGGAGATTAAAAATCCACCGAAAAGTCTTTCTCGGGATAGACAAATTAGCTGAAGCTAATACTGCTCTCCCTGATTTGTTCCCCAAAGATGTTAATCTCTGGACTCTGAACTGTGTAGTTTACGAAAAGGCGGTCTGTCTTGTTAGCGACCATAGAAGTAATGATACTTATGTACGCCTGAGTAAGACTCGCGAGCGTATTGCACAGCTTCAGTTTAAAATTAAAACTGCGAGACGGCATGCATCAAATGGATAGTTCATGATTAGCTACATAACATCAAATAAAAAATTAATTCCAAAAAGAAAATTCCACCTATTCTACTCATCCTACCCGTCTGTTCGATAAAACATCATGTACCATTAAAAATCCGCTTAGTCGAGACGACATTTAAGTCTTCTGGGAGTAAGTATATGGGGATACTTATCAGCTAAATGAAGACGCTTTGGATATATCACTCTTTCGTAACTTTTGCCAAAGGCAAAGGTTGCAAGGTCCAGAGGAAGAGTATCCACTAATGACTGCTGAAGGAGTAAAGAAAGTTATCGCTAGAACTAAGAACTTTTCAGCACCAGGGCCAGATAAGATCAACAACTTTTGTTGGAAGAAGTTTACCTCTACGCACCAATATCTGGCTTCTATATTTACTGCTTTCTTAAACGGAGAAGAATCCATCTCCATGGCTTGGTTTAACTACCGTAAGGCATTCAATAACATGAACCATGAGCTGTCTTTTCGAACTCCTTGAGTGCCTGGAGGCGCATCCAAGAAGAGTGAGATACATGAAAGAGCTTTTGGTGCTCAAAAGTCGCGTACAGCAAGCAGAACATTCGCTCCTACTAAGAGAACATGCTGGCAAGCCCCTTCATGGTAAATTTCACGGCATTATACGTAGACAAGAGCTATCGATGGGTCTGTCCCATATGTTTCTCAAGTCTACTGGTTTGAGATCGGAGACTGAGGGATTTCTTTTTGCCTATCAAGACGCCGTTATAGACACCTTAGTTCACCGCAAGCGGATAATAAATGTCCCTGTAGGCGATACCAACTGCCGAGCGTGCAAACAAGAGCCGGAAACACTTGGACATGTTCTCAGTGGGTGCTTGAAGTATGCACGCTGCGGGTACATAGAGAGACACAATGCGGCTCTAAAAGTGTTGTATTACCATCTGCGGCACTTCTATGGTGTTGATGTAACGCCCGTCATGCCATACGCTCAGGGGGAACTGGAGTCCTCCAAGATGTGAAGACGAAGATCATTTACGTGATTGAATTGTCGGCACCAGCCGATGGTAATATCACGGCAAAGGAGGAAGAGAAACGGGGTAAGTATGAGGCACTTCTGTTCGAGCTTAGCAGGATGTTCCAAGGCTAAAAGTCCATCTCGTAGTTCTCATCATCAGCTGCCTTGGAGAAACGAAAGCTTCATTTCTCAGCCAACTCAACAAGATTCTGGCTTGCCAGCGTTAGGCTCAGTCCACTGCGAACCGGATGCAAAAGGTTGTTCTTCTGGGATCACTTCACCTGGTCCGTCAACACTGTTCCTTATAACATGCTACAATTAAATGGTTGCTCTAAAGAAAGTATCCGGAGGTAAAAGGTTCACCTTCTCTTCGCCCGTTTCCCGCGTATGGTCATCCATCCGTGGCTAGAGACCGGACTCCAAGGAACAGTGTTGTACGATGTCATCTTCCACTCTTGCTTACCTTCTAGGACAGAAGGAGCAGGAGTGGATGACGTACATGTTCTGGTTGCCTCAGGATTGGTTGTTTTAATAAGCCTCGGTGGCTCAGGGGCTTAGGCGCTCGAACTTTACGTTAGAGCCGGTACCTCTGGCAATTTTTCCATGTACTTTTACCGAGGTTCTGGTGGTTCGGATCCCACCTTAAGTTTTAGGTCCCTCCATCGTGCACTTGGCTGTAACCCAGCCCGTGGATGATGGGATAAAATATCCAACCAGGCTTTACCCAATATGTCGAAATAGGCATACTCCTCTAATCAGATCAGTTGATTGCATTACAAAAATGCGTCCATGACTTATAATATATTTCGGGACATCCCCGTGCAGATTATAAAAAGAATACAACTCTTATCAAAAATACCTTCTACATTTTGGGCTGTAACTATCTCAAGCCTGAGAGAAAAATATGCTTCCTCATTTTTTTATAATAATAATAATGAAAATAATATTAATAATAACTTATTTAAATTATTTAAGTGTCAAATAAATAAATTTTATATTTTTATATAGCTTTAAGTTCAAGAGAATTACAGAAAAGTTGGATAACAGGAAAGTCAACATGTATCCACAAGTAACAGATGACATTTCCAAAGAAGTGTATTATTTAATTGAAGATCACACACATGCGCTTGAGTAAGAGTAATTTACATTATTGCATTTAAAAAACTTATGATACTAGAAATTTAATCAAATTCAACGAAGTTTAATCTGATAATGTCGCACTAATTAAGGCCATTTTACTAAAAATTTAAGGGAAAGAAACATAGGATAAGACGTGGTGTTAATGTTTTTATTTTTATTTTACATCACACATTGAGGAATTTCTCATCGTGACTCAATCTCAAAAACAAAGGTATTTGCAAAGATCTGCAGAATTTACACCTTATCCTTAAAAAAGATAGATCTGCCTTCTTAGTAATTCATCAGAGAGTGACACACGAAGTAATATCACTCAGTATTAACTTTCAAATTTAAATATATGCATGGAATATTTTTATGAGACAGTGATTCGAAATTTAATTATTTCCAATACGTTTGCAGTTTTTTTTATAGAAATAGCGATATAATAGTAAGCATTCTGCTACAAACGGTCTACACTCGTTGGTATGTACGTTGAATAAGCTTCATATTTTCGAATTTTTTATTTCAAAAAGCCAGAATAATTTCTCATGTGAATTTCATTTACTTATTCACAGATAAAACTGGGGGTACGAAATGTTGCAGGTAATCGTTCAAGCAGGGCAATAGTCAGCTGATTACACAAGAAGTCCGATATAAGACCGACTGATTTAGTTCTTCCTAAAACTGCTGGCCCATGCAGTTTCTCAGCGCACAGGTAGTGTCAACAATGCGTCGCCACTAGTAACGGCGCGATAGAAGCGGGCAGTACGGAGAAGCAGTAAGCAAGAGCGACAAAAGCTGGAGAAAAATCCAACACAAATGGATCATACGGCCCTGACTGTTTACGTTTCCAACGACTAATTGAGTGCCACGGCCAGAGCAAGGCAACCACCGAAACTGGCCTTATATTGGACTTCTTGTGTACTCCAATATGAGGAAAACTTTCCGTGGTTACAGGCCTGTAACGTGCTGACACTAGTGGAGTCTGCTGCAGATATTTACGACTCACCACATAAACTTTACCTCAGTTTGGTGTACCCACCTCGCTTTTACCCTGCTTCACCGATTACCCGCAACATTTCATACCCTCAATTTTTTATGTGTTTAAAGGAACTTATGTGCTAAAAATATACAATAAAAATAAAATATTCTATATGGTATCACGCAACTTTTTTTAACTATTGTTTTTGGACAACTCTGTTCTAATCGGACTTGAATTGAGCCTCATTTTTATTATTACATGAATTATTCTTTCTTCCAGAAAAAATTAGGAAATTTGTTTACTTTACCATCATGTCCGTAAGGACAATAGAAAACGATATCAAAAAAGTTCTCCGTCGGCTCGCTTACGCATACACGCCTAGCCACGAAAAACATCCCCTAAATGTGTAGTAGCGCTGGTTTTTGGCTATTATATATTTACGAAAGGGTGCATCGGAGAACAAACATGAATGGAAATTAAAATATTTAAAACAAAGTTTGCATCAAAAAAGGTTTTATACACTTTTGCTGTACAGACCATAGTTCATTCGTAATCAGTTCCAGGAGTGGGGTGGATGTTTTCGCGTATTCCGCGAAATGTACTCCCGCGCTTATTTTTCCACTCATAACTTATAAACGGATAGTTTTCTGGCAAGAATGCATATTACAATATTTTTCGAGCAGAAAATTTCATTTTAGAAACAATAAATTGCATTCTTTTAAAAATGTTATTTAACCCTCTAGTCTCCAACATTTTTCACGTACTCGTAAGTCACCATCATGGGTCATGTAGGACCCGCAACTTGTTTGGTCAATTAAAAAAGTTTAAATTTGTTATTTTTAGACTTCTAGTAGTGAATTTTCAGTCTTCAGAGTCTCCCGAATAAGATTCTGCAGATAAAATTTTGATGTGACAAGTTTGTAAAACATTGGGGTTTTTATCGGGTTTTCTGTTGTCTTTAATGCAATTGAAAATTGCTGTTTTCAAAAAGTATATTTATTTTGCGAAGTGAAGGTACACGTTTGGCGGAATACGCGAAAACATCCCCCCACTCCTGGAGCTGATTACGCATGAACTATGGTCTGTACAGCAAAAGTGTATGGAACCTTTTTTCTTTGCAAACTTAATTTGAAATATTTCAATTTACATCCATTTTTGTTCTCCGATGCACCCTTTCGTGAATAATAGCCAAAAACCAGCGCTACAACCATCATGTCCTCATGGATATGATGGTGTAGAAAAAAAAACTTTCATAATTTTTTCTGGAAAAACGTATAATTTTCCTGGAATTTAACTTCACTAATGGATTGCTAAAACCTCAACACCGACAACGATAAACCAATTATTCGAAAAATTCTGCATGATAAATGAATAGCTGGCACTTCGAAGTTTTATTTAATCCCTCAATATATGCAAAAAGTGTAATTCAGAACGAAAAAAATACTAAAATGTTTTTTTTTAAATTACAATTAAAAACAATATATTAAAATATAAAATATATTAAAAACAATGCAAAATTTTTTTTTTATTACTTGCATAAGCACTTTGCAAAATAAATACACTTTTTGGAAACAACAAAAAAATCACTCTGATGGCCTTTTAAAGGGGAGTCTTTAGGTTACGAAACCGTATGATTTTTTAAAATTGTATTACAAAAAAAAACAGAAACCCGATAAAAAAGCAAAAAATTCATATTTACAAACTTGTCACATCAAATTTTTATGTACAAAATCTTGTTCGGAAGACTCGGACGACTGAATTTCACTAGTATAAGTCTAATAATAATAGTAATAATCGCCCCCAATCGCCTGAGAGCTCCGGGTCTTGCTGCCAGCCACCTTGCATTGGGCTAACTCCCCAATGGAACGAATTATGTGGTTACGTCACCAGTATCGCCCAGTGCCACCCACAGTAGGCCTCTCTCAGATGGAGGCCACGGTTCAGTTGAGTGTGGCAATAGGACCGAACCGAGGAGACGACCAGGCAATGGCCCCGGACAAACACGAGAACATCGTTTTAAATGGTCGGACCAACTCAGGAGGGACATCCTTACCTGTTGGCAAAGCAGCTTACCGGCGCGAAGAGGATTCATGCAGAGGTTATATGAACGTTGGGTCAATATGCACCCGGAATATCCTTATAAAACGCCTCAGTATTTAAGAGATCAGGTATGCTTTTCACGCCGAAAGAGATATGAAGCTCTTTATCAGCAAGAAGAAGAGCAATATCCTCCAGCGAGCAAAATCCACCAAAAATTCTTTCTCAGGATGGACGAATTAGCTGAAGCTAATACTGCTCTCCCCGATTTGGTCCCCGAAGATGTTAATCTCTGGACTCTGAACTGTATAGTTTACGAGGAGGCGGTCTCCTTGCTTAGCGACAATAGAAGTAACGATACTTCAGTATGCCTGAGTAAGCCTCGCGAGCGTATTGCACAGCTTCAGTTTAAAATTGAAACGGCGTTATGCATCAAATGTTCAGTGCGTGATTAGCTACATAAGATCAAATAAAAAATTCACTCTAAAAGTTAGGGCACTTGCTCGAAACTTAAGGAAAGCAAATCACACGCTGAACAAGTGTAAACTGTTGACTATCAAGCAGCACTGGACGCAAAAAATAAGATCTGTTTCAATAGCGAAACGGTCACGGCAAGTAAAAAAAAATGAAGGACGATTAAAGTGGATTCAGGAAAATTCCACCTTTTCTACTCATCCTTCCCGTCTGTTCAATAAAACGTCATGTGCCGTTAAAAATCTGCCTAGTCGAGAAAAGATTCAAGTCTTCTGGAAGCAAGTATATGCAGATACTTATCAGCTAAATGAAGATGCTTCAGATATATCACTCTTTCGTAACATTTGCAGACTTTTGAACTCTTGAAGAATGTCCACTAATTACTTCTAGAGAAGTGAAGAAAGTTATTGCTAGATATAAGAAATTTTCAGCGCCAGGGCCAGATAAAATCAACAACATTTGGTGGAAGAGGTTCACTTCTACGCACCAACATCTAGCTCGTATATTTACTACTTTTTCAAATGGAAAAGAACCCACCCCGCAGTGGCTAGTGGAAGGACGCACGGTACTGATCCCTAAGATCGGATATTTGTCCAGTCCAAAGAACTACGGGCCCACAGTTTGTTTGAACACCAGCTACAAGCTATTCACTAGCTTCCTTAAAGAGAGGATATTAACATCTATCGAGTCGGTATGAGGTGCAATAGTTGAACCACGTGGATGCAAGAGAGGGCTATCAGGTTGCAGGGAGAACCTTTCAATAGACAGGTGTAGTACCCAGGAATCGATCAGGTATCGACGCAATCCGTCCACGGCTTGTATTGACTACCGTAAAGCATTCGATAACAAGAACCATGAGCTACTTATCAAGCTCCTTGAGTGCCTGGAGGTGCATTCAAAAATAGTGAGATACATACATAAAAGAGCTTATGCTCTTGTGGCGGACAAGATTTGTCATAACATCTGACAAAAGACAAGGGACTAATTTTCTGCATATCCCACTTGCCTCTATCTATTGTGCTCTGGGCAAAAGTTCTGGATACCTATGTAGCCCGCCGAACAGAAGAGAATACAAGGTCAACCACCTTTTATATATGGACGACCTTAAACTCATCGCTTCTTAAAAAGAGGACCTTAACATCCTTGTGGCGGCGGAAAATAGGTACTCTAAAGCGATTGGCATGAGCTTTAGACTGGGCTAGTTATCCTGCGTCCACCTACACCAAGGAAGACTAGAAACTGCATCATCGCGTGACGATCAGGATGTTCAACTCATAGGCGGAAATACCATTCAACATCTTGGTGATGGAGAAATATATGCATATCTTGGAACACCACAAGCGGATACCTAAACACGTTTGGTGCAGTAAAATGAAACGTCGATGAGTTGAAGCAACTTGACCGAAGCACACGCAAGATGATGACAATCCATCGAAGTCATCATCCTAGATCTTCCGCACCTCGAATATACCTCCCTCGAGATAAAGGGGGTAGAGGCTTGCTGAGCTTAGAGTGCCTTCATCGTAGAACGGTTCTGGCTACAGCCTGCTCAGTTCTAAATAGCACAGATTGTCTTATGCGACTCGTACATCAACACGAAGTTGTCAATGCTGCGGCGTTTCTATGCCGTGCCGCAGATAGGGCCGCAGAGGAGCTTGGCCTCCCATTTGATTCCAGCAACACTACACATGGCCTAGCATCACTAACAACTTTGGTGCTCAAAAGTCGTGTACAGGAAGCAGAACATACGCTTCTACTGAGAGAACATGCTGACAAGCCCCTTGATGGTAAATTCTACGGCATTATACGTAGAGAATAGCTCTAGATGGGTCTGTCCAACATGTTTCTCAAGTCTGCTGGATTAAAATCCGAGACTGAGGGATTTCATTTTGCCTCTTAAGGCGGCGTTATAGACACCTTAGTTTACCGCGAGCGCATAATGAATATACCTGTAGGCGATACCAACTGCCGAGCGTGCAAGCAAGAGCCAGAAATACTTGGACATGTTTTCAGTGGATGCTCAAAATATTCACGCTACGGGTACATAGAGAGACACAATGCGGCTCTAAACGTGTTATATTACCATCTTAGGCACTTCTATGGTGTTGATCCATTGCCCGTCTTGCCATACGCCCAGGGGGAACTCAAGTCCGTTGTTGAGAATGATCTGTGTAAGATCTAACGGAATTTATCATTCTCCACCACTCAACGTATCAGTGCTACGAAGTCTGTTATTGTCCTCCAAGATCTGAAGAACAAGATCATTTACGTGATTGAATTCTCGGCACCAGCCGATGGTAATATCACGGCAAAGGAGGAAGAAAAACGGGCGAAATATCAAGCACTTCTTTTCGAGCTGAGCAGGCTCTACCAAGGCTTCAAAGTCCATATTGTAGTTCTCATAATCGGCTGTCTTGGAGGTATGACGTTTTGACGTGCACAGATATTACTATACCAACGCTTCACGTGCACATATGTAATACTCCCAACTATGCACGTGCACAGATGGTACCCTCCCAACTGTGCACGTCTCAATTGATGCGATCAGACTTTTTACTTAAAATTCTACGTGCACAGATGGTGCCCTCCTAACAGTGCGCACGTCTCCATGAATGCGATCAGATTTTCAACTAACAAGTCTACGTGCACAGATGGTACCCGAACAGATGCGCACGACTTGATTAATACAATCATTCTCAACTTAAAAGTTCATGTGCACAGATGGAACGTTCCCAAATGTGCAAGTCTTAAATAATACAATCATTTTTCACTTAAAAGTCCACGTGCACAGATGGTATCCTACCAACTGCGCACGTGTCGATTAATACAATAATTTTCAACTTAAAAGTCCACGTATACATATGGAACTATCCCAACTAGACACGTCTCGATTAATACAATCATTTTCAACTTAAAAATCGACGTTCAGAGATGGAACCATCCCAACTGTGAAAGTGTCGACTAATAGAATCATTTTTCACTTAAAAGTCCACGTGCACTGTTTGTACCCAACCAGCTGTGCACGTCTCAATTACTGCAATCAGATTTTCAACTGACAAGTCTACGTGGACATATGAGAGACTCCGAACTATGCACGTCTTAATTAATACGATCAGATGTTCAACTTACCCGTCCATGTGCACAGATGGGATACTCCCAACTTTGTATGTTTGGAACACAATATATCTAACTATTTTTGTTGTTTAAAATGTGTGTGCCTAGATGAAACCCTACGCTCTGTCAGACCAGTTCGTATATTGTTAATTAAATATAAAGTAAAAATGGAAACAATATTTTGACACGCCTGTTCGATGTGCACAGATGGGATCGTGCACAGTTTCTCTGTGCATAGTTTTACCTTCCCCCCACTCCTGGTTCTGATTACGCATGAACTATGGTCTGCGCAGCACACTTGTATAGAACCTTTTTGGCTGCAAATTTCATTTTTAATATTTTCATCCCTCTTCATTTTCCTTTTCCGATGCACCATTTCGTAAATAATATCCAAAAATTAGAGTTTTTTTTCCAATTTAAATTAATAACATAAGTCACCTTCGAGTTATTATCTCCAACCTCATAATAATACTCTGGAACTCTGGTTTATGGGGGTTGCAGAATATTATTATGGGGTTGGGAATGTAACTTGGAGTTTTAGGAACGTGACTTGAGTGATTATTCATAATTTTAAAATTGTTTGGCCGCATCACCTAGAGCGAGTTGTATTTCTTTATCTGAAAGTAATAGGGGTGTTTTTTAGGGGTTTCAGAGTATTATTATGGGATTGGAGATAATAACTCTAAGGTGACTTGTGTAATTATTTCAAATTAAGAAAAACTCAAAAATAAATTTTAAATACAAATTTTGAAAAATTGTAAAAAAATATGAAATACTATTAGAAAAAAACAAATGTTTTGAAACGGATTTTGGGGGGCTATCTGTTCTTGATAATTATTTGTGATGCTCATGTAACTAAAAAATAACGTGTACTGAATTTTTGTATGAATATTTATGCAAGAATTCATTACAAGTTATTTTTCAGTTTGATCAAACTCGAACTTCAACGAATTAAGTGATTGCCATCACTACCTCAAGCGCTTTGGTGGGGAATTGCCTGTTTGTCATGACGCGTGCACGCCACACATGCTCACACGTACATACTATTTTTACTCTCTGTTGTACTCTGTTGTACTC
Organism: Andricus curvator; assembly: GCA_932195095.1. Taxonomy (NCBI): domain Eukaryota; kingdom Metazoa; phylum Arthropoda; class Insecta; order Hymenoptera; family Cynipidae; genus Andricus; species Andricus curvator. The sequence continues at coordinate 619,155 of CAKNYM010052208.1, read as the reverse complement.
AACGTTGCAATGTTTAGAAATGAGATACTAAAATATATAAAAAAGTCCAGTTAATGCCAAGTTCACAAATACAAATTCACTAACTAAAATTGAGACGAAACAATAAGGAAATAGTTTCCTTAATGATGGACCATCGTACGAATAATTTGCATGAAGTTAAAGAATTAAATATTTATGAATATCGACAAATATTTCAGATTTAAATCGCTTTGGAAAATGTAAAAAATTTAGTAAAAAGAAATTAATGTTATTCCTACATAAATGTTCAATATAGATCAAAGTTTTTCATAAATACAACCACAGGATTTCGCCGGGAGCGGGTGCTAATCTGAAAAATTGCACCCACTCCCGGCGAAATCACGATAAAATTTCAGCTGTAACCACGTCTCACGACCGTGAGATAGGTGGTTACAGTCTGCGACGAATTCAATACGATGATCCGGCAAAAGTCTCATGCACCCTGAGGATACGGAGCGACCCAAGAACGACCGCCTTCTGCATTTTCCCCGCAAGTGTCTCAGCATTTTGTTGACGCGCAGTGATGCTTTTCAGGCTATTAACCAGTGAAACCTTGGCACCTCCAAGAGCGCCGATGATCAAGACGATTAGCTTAACAGAATATTCCAAGAATAACCGTCGCCACTCCCTCATAAGGTCTTTATACCTCTCTTTCTTTTCTTTCTCCTTAGCTGTGACGTTTTTGTCAGCTGCTGCCGAAAATTCGATAACGAACATGGTTCGTTTCTCGAAGTCAAGGAGAACTATGTCAGGCCTTGAATGCGCAACAGAAACAATTGTCGAGAATATGAAGTTCCAGTATATGCGACACTTCTCATTTTCGACTATTGACTCTATTTCCCTAGGAGCGTGTAGCGGAGCGGTATTTGGGCTAATGCCGTAAGAGTGACAGAGATGGTAATAAAGCACTTTTAGTGCCGCATTGTACCTTTGGATGTAGGTCGTTCCCGCATGAGTTGGACAGCTAGATAGTATGTGTCCTAGATGCTCGGGGTGTGCATGACACGCTCTGCAGCTATCATCAAGAATGTCTTGACTCAAAATGTGGTGACGGTATGCTAGAGTGGAAATGAGACCGTCTTGACATGCCAAAATGAAGCCCTCCAAGCCCGACTTCAATCCGAGTGATCTAAGGAAAGCAAACGTTAGCTCATACGACATCGACTAATCTTCCACATTTCTGTGGAAAATGCCGTGTATCCTCTTGTCGAGGATCTGTTCGCGGAAGTTTTTCTCCTGTGCTTTCTTAATCCGGGCCTTCAGGAGTGAGTATTCAAGATGGATAAGATTTTATACATTTTGCTCAACCCTGATATTGAAGTCAAGGCCGAGTGTTTCAGCAGCCTCCTCCGCTGCTTTGTACAGAAACGCCCCTTTGCCCACTTCTTCGTGTTTCCTGACCATTTTAAGAAGAGGGTCTTGTCCATTTGCGACTATATGTGCTGTACCCAGAATAATCCTGTTGTGAAGACATTCAAGATTTAGTATTCCGCGACCACCTTGACGGCGTGAGATGTAAAGTCGTGGAATAGAAGACTTAAGGTGCATGCTTTTGTTCATGTGCATAACCTTTTGGGACCCGATATCGAGGGATCTGAGCTCGTCCTTCGTCCATGGAACTACTTCAAATGAATAGAGTACTACGGGGACGGCAAGCATGTTCGTTGCAGATACTTTGTTCCTCGCCGACAGTTCGGAAGACCATATCCGTCGGATGAGACGTTTGTATCTGCATCGGAGAGTATCCTTTATAGATGTTACGTCCTGAATGCGGCTCTGTGGCACGCCCAGGTATGTATAGGTCTCTCCAGCGCAAAGGTGTCATATAGCGCTTCTGTCAACGAGCTCAGGATCTTCAGGGATGCCATTAAGTTACCTTTCTTCAAATTAACCTTGTAAATCATCCATGTAAAATACATGAGTGACCTTATGCTTTCGGTTTCCAGGTTTGTCGCAGAGGTACCCTTCGGAATGGCGAAGTGCGAGAGATAGTGGCAATAATGTGAGGCAAAAGAGGAGAGGGTTCATGGTGTCACCCTGAAACACACCTCTCTGAAAGGTGACACTGTTAGTGATCACACGATGTTTTCCAGATGAGATAGTAAATCTGGTTTTCCAAAGCGGCATTAATCTCTCTATGCACCTCACGATGTGTGGATGAACCTTCAAGCTTTCTAGCAGACAGATGATAAGTCTATGGGAGGTTGAATCGAAAGCTTTCCGGTAATCAATCCAGGCCATCAAAAGGTACCGCTGATGGGATGCTGCGTCTTTACAGACATATCGATGTTGTCTATCAATGTTGTTCGTACATCTCTCGCCACACAGGTTCAATTGTCCGAAAAATCATATCATTTAGGATAGCTATGAAGATGTTATACAGAGTGTTCAGAGAAGTCATCGGCCTGTAATTCTTAGGGTCCGCTAAAATGCCTGTCTTTGGCATCAGCACTGTGTGCCCTTCCACCAATCACTCCGGAAAAGGCTCTTTCAACTTTAGATATGAGGTGAAAATGCGGGCCAGATGTTGGTGGGTTGAAGGAAACTTCTTCCACCAGAAGGTCTTGATACCATTTGGTCCTGGAGCGGAATAGTTTTTCATGCCTCTTAATACGTTTTTCACCTCCTCGGTAGTGATAGCTGGGCATTCCTCCTCAGGTGTTATGAGGGCACTGCACAGCTTCTTGAAGCTATTTATATTCTTAGAGTATTCTTTTAGTGGATGCTGGACTTCGTAGACTTATCTCCAAAATTCCTCGACATCCTCTGGTGTGTGCGGGTGGGCCACAGTAAGTGGAGGGTCTTGGAAGAGTCGAGATGGATCAGACATAAACTGCTGATTTTCTCTGACCCACCTCTCTCTCCGCTCTCGACTTCTCCTAGCGTTAGACGCGTACTCCCTTGCCCAGCCTATCTTTGTGCTGAGTTGATGCATTCATCTTTTAGTCTTATGATCAGTCGTTGCTTTCGATTTACGATTAGCATCTGCCAAAGCTCTCGCTGCATTATTCACACCAGAATTGATAGTTCAGAGGTCAGATTCTTTGGAAAATCTCCACGAAGCTCGTTATCCAGTTCAGCCAGATCGTTGGGCTTGAGAGAAACCTGTGTGTGGATGTTTCTCCGGGTCCTGAAGCATCGCCCTTCTTCTATTGGATGCCTGCTCGTGGTTGGTCTCAATCTCGCCTCTCTTTCTCTGTTGCCGGCTTGTTCTGGCTGCGGTTGAATAGGCGCTCCGCTTATATAACCCCTTTTCCGGAGTTCTTCGGCACGGTTTGGAAGACGTTTTTTCGAAAAATGCGAGAGCTCTGGGTGTTTCTCGCACCACAGAATATGCAGTCGCGCCATGTTACCTTTTCGTTCAGGGGCCATACTGGTATCATAGCACTCCAGCAGGTCGTCCTTGAGTCGATCCGTCCAATTAAAAGTAATGAGATTCTGCCGGTCAATCGCATTGACTCCGTCTTGATTGACTCCCTCAACTACTACTACAACTATGTTTGGTGTTGTCATTTTTTTCCCACGAGCAGCTAGGGAAAAGGGTTCGTCCATCCTTGTAGAGCCCCGCATGCAAGGATAAGGCTACATACTCTGAGAGGTCGCCCGGTATCCCGGAGTCACCGGTTGGGACACCTCACCCAGGTGCCATTCAGCTTTCGGCACGGTTGTTACGCCTTCACTTAGGGATTATTCCATCGGGACCATCTCTGGACAATTATCCGCGAATGCTTATTAATCATTGTAACCATATTCAGCAGACACCCTTGGTACAAGGGCCCTCTATGCGCAACCCGAGGACGCGTTCGGTGGCTTTGTCATAG
>CAKNYM010052208.1:588571-614916 GCA_932195095.1 Andricus curvator | reverse complement strand
ATATGACGCGATCTGAAGAAAGACCCCTAAGCGGCCAAAAATCGATTCTCTGATTTTTAATGTTTTACGTAGATTCGAACTTTCTCTTTAAGATGGTATAGTTAAAAAAATTCCATCATTAATAATTTATTCAGTACAAGCGTCTAAACATTGTCGTTCTATGTCGTTCTATCGGCCCGTCGCCACTTCTCCTGCGTCTTCTCTAAAATGTACTTTTGGCCGCTTAGGGGTCTTTCTTCAGATCGCGTCACATATATATTACAAAATTTATATTTTTTATGGAACCCTTTAATGGGAAGAGGGAGTCTAAAATTTGAAAAATTATTCTTGCGTAATTATTGGATAATCCCTAACACATCATCAATATTTTATGAAAAGTTAACTTTAAAATGAGCTTCAAATATTTTCTAATAAAATATAAAATTTAATTTTCAGATTTGCTGACAGTGTGAATTCGATGTATTCACCGTTTCTTTTTATTACAGTTGGTGTAAATGTGATAGTTATAAGTTTTTCGGGACTCGGGGTAATATTCTTTTTAATGAAAAATAACGCATTTAAATTCTTCTTTTGAATTTTCATGCATACCTCCGCCTCCCAAATTTGTTTGAATTCACAAAAAAACTAAATGCGTTTGAAAAAAATGATATTCAGACGTTCCGCAAGCCCCATGAACGTTAACACGTATTTCCATTTAAAAAAATGTAAATTTTATTTAGAATCGTCAATGTTAACTGTATCAAGTAGACCCACAACCTTTTTTCTTCACAATTATCTATAGAAAACTAATCAAAAATTACTTTTTGAATTTCACCCAAATAAGACATTTTCCACTTTTTGGCCACTTTTTAATTTTAGTGAGGTGAGAGTCAATTCAAGTTAATAAACAAAATTTTTAAATAATTTATGATCATTTTTAATAATATTCTTACTGAATGATGCCAGAAATTTGCCATTTTATCTGACATTTTTGTCTACTTTTGACATAGTGAGGTAATAATTAAGGCACATTAACAAAAATAATTAATTAAACCAATTATTATTGTTTATAAATATCTTATCTTATAGTAATGATAACAATTTGTGGATTTTTTTGGAATTTTCAGCTTTTCTTCGAATTTTTAGTTACGAACAAATAAAAAACAAACATCAACAAGAAACATTTTTGAAATAGTATTCCATTTTTTTCGCAATGGAGTATTGTTACTCGTCTGTTAATATGCGTAAGTGTTATTTTGTAGGTCTTACGGTCTTCAATAAAGTAAAAGAAATAACAAACGAAATTAATAAAAAATTCGTTTATTACTCATGCTGACGTTTCGGCTATCACTGCGTGCCTTTTTCGAAGAATCTAAATAAATAATATATAAATAACAACAGTTATAAGTTTTTTACAAAAAAATATAAATAAAAATTTTAAAAGTAAAAGAATAACAATACCTGTGATTAGTATCTTGTAAGAAACAAGAGTTTTTCAATTTTGGAGTCAACAATATGTCAAGAATTTTATGGTCAAAATTAAAAAATAATACTAAAATGTGACTCCAATTTAAAAAACAATTATATAACATAGTATCATAGAAAACGCCTCAACAATTGAAGAGGCTTTTTTAGATGGAGACTACATCTTAAATTAGGAAAAACAAATCTTTGTAATGTTTTGGGACAACGACGAACATATGACAAAGTAGACAAGAGACAAACATTAAGGCGGTAAATTCATTAATACAGATTAAAGGCATCATTTAAATGAATCGCAAATAAGGAAAGCGCGCCAAAGCAACTGGATTTTAAATTGGATTTTGATTATTTTATGATACTTTGATATATTTTGTTTACATTAATAATTTCTGTCTGTAAGTTAATAGAAATATTGTGATATTTGTTTATAAAAATGGATTCTATTATTCGTCTTTTATAAGTATTTTTTTCCCTAGCCAGAATTTTAATATTGTTAAAATCAAAATCAAAGTGATGGTTGCAGTTCCAACAATGTTGTGATAGGCCTGTATTCAAATTTCCAACTCTACAATCTCTTTTATGTTCAGAAACTCTAGTTTTTAATGTTCTACCTGTTTCACCAATATATACTTTTTCACAACAATTACATTTTATAAGATAAACAATTCCAGACAAATTTTCGGTGTTAACAGTATCTTTTTGGTTAAGTAAAAATTTTTTAAGAGTGTTTTGATTGCAAAAATAAACATTTATGTTAAATTTTTTTAACGATTTTCTCAACCTTTCCGAGAGACCCTGAACATAAGGTAACGTAACTTTTAGATCGGATTTTTTATAAGTGTCAATCCAGTTATTTCTCCTACTAGAACTATTGTAGATTTCATGAATTCTTTCACGAATAATGTTATTTATTAAAGGAAGAGAATAATTATTTTGAACTAAGATGATTTTAATTTGATCCAAATTTTCTTTCCTGAATTCTATATCACTTAATTTAATGCATCTGTCTATTAAACCTTTTAGTAAGCCAACTTTTTGACAATACAAATGATGGGAATTAAAATTAAGATATCTACCAGACCATGAAACTTTTTTAAACCAATTGGTAATTAATTCACCTTTAGGTGTTTTTATAATTTGTAAATCAAGATAATTAATTGAATTGTTATGTTCAAGTTCGAATGTAAACTGTATGGAATATTCAATACTATTAAAAGTGTTAATGAAAACGTCAATTTTTTCTGTAGGAACAATAGCTAAAATATCATCCACGTATCGTTTATATAAAATAGGTATAAAATTTAATTTTTTTAAAGCTCTAGTTTCTACATCTTCTAAAACCAAATTTGAAACTACAGGAGATAATGGAGAACCCATAGGACAACCATTCAATTGTTTATAATATTGACCATTAAAAGAGAAAACCATGTTATTGAAAACTGTTCTAGTAGCGATTAAAAATTCATTTTTTGTTATTTTAGTTAGATATATTTAATGATATATTTAGTGATAGCCGAAACGTCAGCATGAGTAATAAACGAATTTTTTATTAATTTCGTTTGTTATTTCTTTTACTTTATTGAAGACCGTAAGACCTACAAAATAACACTTACGCATATTTACATTGACGGTCGAAGAAAGGTTTGATTTGATTCTTTTCAAATCTGTTATTAATTGTCTGTTAAAGTTTGAAAAATATAAATTCAAACAAAATGGATCTGAGTGACTACCTCAAGGAAAAGTTATATTCAATGTGATCCACATAGAAAAGTTGAAGAATATTTCACATAATATGTGATTCTATTTACGAACAATATGTCCACAAAAAAGAGATAAAAAAAGATTCACTATGAGGTTTATTTATTATTTTATTCATAAATATAATACTAATTCTTTATTTAAACTAATATTTTTGTTGAATTGCATTAATTCCTAGGTAAAAATTTTCCCAGGAGTTGACCTGTGTAAAGCTATAAAGAATAAGTAAAAATATTCCAGCTTTATGAACGCACTTTTCTAAAATAGAATAGTTTCGAAGGCTAAGAATAGATAGATATCACTCCTTCTCTTTTTATGATAAGGGCAGTAGACTGTATTAATTCATCTCGGGACCGACTCACAGGGCATCGTCCCCAAAGTCATTCCTTGTCTGACTGCTAGGGCGTCATCTTGTGTTTCATTAAAATAAACTAACCGACCAGATATACGAATCTGCGTAAGAACAAATTAAATTAAAGTGACTTTTCATTCAGACCGTCACACCAGGAATCTCCCGAGAGTTCGGGTCTCTGGTAGACCCCACCCGAAAAATGCCAAATCGGTGCAGACGAGGGGCTATTCACTGAGTGAAAATGAGTTAAAGATTTCCTGATTTTCGAAGAGTACGCGATCTTGAGTCTGAGTTGAGATGAGTGAAGCGAATCGAGTCAGAGTTGGTGCGAATCGGAGAGAATACGAATGAATTGGAAGAATACAGTGAGATCAGGAAGAGTACAAAATGAGTTGAAAGAATATGGAAAGAGTTCAAAGAATATTACCGACATGGGGAGTGTTAGATGATTTTTTCGTGAATTCTCATACATGAAAAATAAATAATATGAATCACTTATTTTTATTTTACACATATATAACACAAACAAAGATGGGAATTGCTTTTTTTTTAACTCTTCAAGTTTGAATTCATTAATTTTGACCATTTCCAATTATAAAGCATATCATTTTTCAAGTATTTAGAGTAATTAAACTTTAATGGTTCACGACATTGTTCGCAATATTTAAAATTCTTAAATTTCAAACAGTGAAAATGACAGTGATGTTTTTTAAAAAAAAAATCACATTTTTAGTAAAGATATCAATCCAATCGCTTTAAATGTCACTTGATACTACATGATATGACACTTATTAATAATATATATTATTAATATAATACTTAAATAACGTAACGGATTGTAGGCCCTCCCCGACCCCCTCCCGCCCTGTAACGAACCGTAACAAAATATTTATACTCCCCACCCCCTCTTACTGGTCATAATTTATGGTTTCCAGAAATAATAAGATATGAGACTTGAAACTGATGGAAATTTTTTGTATTTAAGATAATATGTACATGCTTTGCAGCGTTGAAACTTCATTTCCAAAATTTCCTGATTTTTCCTTTACCAATTTTTTAATTTCTCTGACATTCAAATACCAGTATTTTAATGTTGTAATATGTTTAAAATAGTACTTTTTATAAACATAATGAAGCAACATTTCAGAAACAAATTTCAAATTATTAAATTTATTTATTGTATACCATTAAGCCATTTCCCTTTCGGGGTAGGCGTGACACTACCCGATTCGGGTAGTGTTTCTAGGTTGATAACTTGTAGTAAATAACTACAAGTGTGGGCTCACCACACCCACGATGTGCCAACAGCACTCAGTTTTCTCGAATGGTCACCCATCCAAGTGCTAACCGCGCCCAACGCTGCTTAACTTCAGTGATCTGACGAGAACTGGTTTTTTCAGCGTGGTATGGCTGTTGGCCATTAATTTAAAAAAAAAATTTGTCTACCATAAATATGACTTTTTAATAAAATAATTAAATTTTCAAGAAAATAATTGATTTTTCACAATAAAAATATTAGTTCTCAACAAAAAAGTGTAATAGTTGATATTTCAACAACAACAAAATGAAATTTAAAAAAAATGAATTTTAAAACCAAAAAGACGAATTTTCAACAAATAAAAAATTTGCAGTCGTAAAAGAAAAAACCTTCAAGCCAAAAGACAAATTTTCTGTAAAAAAATTGAATTTTTAACCAGAAAATATAAATTTTAAGCAGAAAAATTAATTTTCAATAAAATAGTTACATTTCCAACCAAACAGTAAACCTTCATTAAAAAAAAAAAATGTCAACAAAGTCGTTCAACTTTTACCCACGTAGATGAATTTTTAATTAAAAAAGATCAGTTTTCAACAAAATAGTTAAACTTTGAACCAAAGAGATCAATTTTCAACTAAAAATATAAATCTTCAACAAAATATTGTTTCTTAAGAAAGTGGTTCAACCAAAATTTTCAAACAAAATAGTTGAATCCTCAAGCAGAAAAGATTAATTTGAACCAAACAGTTGCACTTTTATCCAAGAAAGATGCAATTTCGACTAAAATAGAAGAATTTTTTAATTAAAAAGATAATTTCTCCAAAAAATAGTTGAATTTGCAACAAAACAATTGAATTTTCAACAAAATAGTTGGATTTTTCAAACAAAAGTATTAATTTTTAACAAAATTGTGAAATTTTCAATAAAACAGTTGCCATTTTATCCAAGAAAGATGAAATTGCTACTAAAATAGATGAATTTTTAAATTAAACAGACGAATTTGCAAACAAATAGTTGAATTTTTATCAAAATAAATTTTTAGTTTGACTTTTTAACAACAAAATATGAGTTTTAAATAAGAAGTAAATTTTGTATGAAAATACTTGATTTTTTAACCTAAAAAGACGATTTTTCAGCAAAACAGTTACATTTCCAACCAAACAGTTTCATTCTGATCCCAGATTTTCTGTAGTAATAACATTTTTTGTAATAATTTTTTTAATTAAATTCATTTTACGCGTCTTTGAAGCTAAAATGCTTCAAATTTTAGAGTAATAAACTCCATCAGAAATTTCTAAACTGGAACCCAAAGCTTAATTTTATATTTGGGAATCGCGACAATAAAATTTACAATTTCTATTCACAATGTCCAGTTTAAATATCTCAGGTAGGCGAGAACAAGCAAGCGAAGGGTAACGTGCTGGACGCAATGGTGGGGGTATACTACTGAAGGCAGCGGGTGCGGGTCGGGAATTGGCCTCATTTTCAGGCTCGTTTAAAGATAAAAATATAAAAACGAATGAAATATGAGGGCTGTTTTAATAAGATTTTCTAACCAAAAACAAGATTCTCGGATTTGAAACAAATTGAAAAGCGCAAAATCAAGTAAAACATGAAATGCATTTTTATTTTTGTTTTAGCGACTCAAAACATCTTTGTATCTCAAATAAAAAGTGCATACAAAATGTATTCAAATATTTATTTTGAATAAATGCAATTCTCTGTCTCTTCTAATTTTATAATTAGATTATTATAGATTAAAATCTTCTTTATTACGCGTAAAATAAAAATATCAGAAAGTCAAACAGTAACTGAATACTTAGAAGTTCGAAAGAGTTGAGCGAGAGTTCTTAAGAGTACAAATGACCCCGCTGACTTTACAGTGACCGACGCTGAGTTGAGAAGAGTTGCGAAGAGTTGAGAAGAGTTGAGAAGAGTTGGGAAGAATTTACGTGATTCTCCCTGAGTTAGCGCGATTTCCTAAGATCTGGAAAAATTTCTCATGATCTGGCCGGATCATAAGAAATTTCACTTGACCTGTTTTGAGTGAGGAATGACTTTTCACTCATTTTCACTCAGTGAATAGCCTCTCGGGTGCAGATCTGTCCATCACTATTGTTAACACTGCCGGAACTCTGGTGCGCAACCACCAACGCCACATAAGTTTACTGCGCCGCTGGAAGCGCCACATTAGTTTAGTGCGCAACTATAAATGCGACATGAGTCTACTGCACATTCGGAAGTGCAGCATAACTTAATTGCGCAACCAAAAATGCCACAAAAGTCTACTGCGCAGCGGGTAGTGCTATATAACTCTAGTGCGCAACTTAATATACCACCTACTTATACTGCGCAGACGTAAGTGCGACATAACTCTGGTGCGCAATCACCAATGCCACATAACTCTAGTGCGCATCCGGAAGTGCGACATAAATATAGTGTGCAACTATAAATTCCAAGTAGACGTCGCAGCCGGAAATGCACTACGGCATGCAATTACCTCCACACACCTGAAATCTTAAACTTGACTAATTTCGGGCAGTGTTATCGATAGTGATGGACAGATCCGCCCTACTGTGGGCTAAAGTGAAAAAGTTCGTGACAAAATCGTAGAACTTTTGACAGCGATGACCTAGAGGGATGCATTTTTTTTAGATTTACAGATGAATAACTACAGAATAGAGGAAAAATATGGAGAAGCTGAAAAATATATATTTTTTACCTTGAACATCTAGGTTACATTTGACATTTTTCGACAAAAATTTGTATTATTGGATACCATGGGCGCTCAGATATCATATTACATATGTTACACATATATTCGAATATATTTTTTCATGCTGAATCTGTATTTTATGTGGAATGAGTTGGTTCAAAAATATATTTGAATAAAATAATAGTTTATTACACAGCACTAGAATTCACAGAGGAAGGAAACTTATAACGACGAGTATGAAGGTTTAAGATTTGATTAGGAACATAGGCTCGAGACGAGGTCGAGTGTTCGCTAGGTAGAGGTAGAATTGTATCTGAAGAATCGAAGTAAGGGATGAACATTGACGGTATCGCAGATCGTTGGTACAGAGGTGGAGAGGGTATCATGCCCCAGATAACAATGCATGCGGACGCACATGGGCGCATGGCGTGCAAGCACGATGTGTCGGCAACAATGCAAGCACAGTGCCAGCACGTTCTGCGGGTAATAAGTAATCCCGCATAGTGCCTGCACGCGGTCTGCATGATATGCAGCACAGCGTGCGTCTATCATGCTCGTCAGGTACTTAGGGCAAAATGTCGGCATATAGCGTGCGGTGAAGAGTGTGGCACAAAAAGCGCATTATTACTAATTATTACTATATTATATATAATATATTATATAATAATAATTAATAATTATTAGCAGTTGTTTGAAAATAAAACTCTGATCAAATTCGCTTCATGCTCTAAATTTTTGTTATTTTCCAAGTTTATTTTACAGACAAAAAGTCAAAGTAAAAGTGAACAATTATTTTTGTTCAAATTAAATAAACATTTTTTCTTGGGTTTTGGTTCGGAAAATGGTTCACTATTTTTTACTATACTTACTATATTCAGATTTAAAATGATCGAAAACAAGTTTTTCAAGTGCACATTTTTAATCGTTCTACTTCTGAGATTTAAGTTCTTAAATCTCAGTAGTAGAACGATTAAAAATATGCAACTTGAAAAACAATTGAAAGTAATTAACTGGATAATTCAAAAGTATATTGTTCCTCAAAATCCCTTCGTTTTTTAACAAAAGTGATGGATAAACGTTCTGTGTTGAATAATTTGAATTGTTCGAAATAAAAAAATATTTTCAGATAAATATATATTTCTCGCTAATACATTATTTAAGAGGTAGCAGGAATAATTTTGTGTATGTCACTTTTGGAATATATACCTGTTGCATCATCAGTTGTGAAAGAACAACTTTCAACACAGGAGTCTCTTCTTAAAAACGTCATACAATGTTTCCTGTTACTTATGTTATTTTTAACATCTTGTTTTCAATAATTATAACTCAAAACACGTGCATGCTAGCACGACGCTGGCACGCGCGTGCCGACACGCGTGCGGCGCATATGCGACGCATATGAGGACACATATGTCTGCACTCTTGTCCTCACATCGTGCTGATCGGTCGACACGTGTGCAAACACCATGCGGGCAAGGTGTGAGCAAATTGTTATCTGGGACTCTCTCTAATTGGTCGTAGAAATTCTTAGAGAAGGGCAGTAGACACTCCTTCTTTCTGACGTCATTACAAAATCATTAAATTTCCCAAAATTTGAAGTAAAGGTGGCCAGGAGCCCAAGTGTACAGCTATAAAGCGATAAACGGCTTAAGGCGCCCTAAGCTGGGACAAGATGCTAAAATGTGTTTTCGAAAGGATGAACATAAAGTAAGGGAAAATGTCCCTGAGACTAATGGTTTTGAAAGTGAAAACTTTCCGGTAATAATACTAAAGAAAAAATAGCAGATGTTGCACGTTGCCGTTGTCGAAGAAATAGTAATTTTAGAAAGCTGAATACAATTCTGTTTTGGAAAAAAATAAATGGAAATCTTGTAGGAAAAATTGAGAGAAAAATACATTAATAAAGAAAATAAATTGTAAATAAATTGTTACGACGTAACAGAATTTAAATATGAGCTTTAAATCAACCAAGGACTTCCTCTTTGTAAGAAAAATGCAATTGAATCAACTATTTTGCATCTTCATCGCATGAATGATTTCCACTAATGTGAATTTGACTATTAGTCGTATTAAAGGAATTTTGGGTTTCTTCGAATTGGAATACAAAGTAAAAATGTCAAAATTCAAAACGGCGGATCCAATATGGTGGAACAAAATTATAAGACCGAGCCGATATGACTGCATATTACTTTAGGGGGGGTTTTCGGGTCGCTGATTTCGAATCTAAAGTCAAAATTCAAATGAAGGATCCAATATGACGGAAGGTCATTGTGAGAATATAACCGATGCAATTAAAAATCGCTACTTGGGGTTTTGGTATGTCGTCGATTTGAAATCTAAAGTGAAAATTAAAAAATTTTATGATTTGAATTTTCATGTTAAATGTCTGATGCAATATTTCATCAGACATTTAACAGTTTTTAATTTTCACTATAGAGTTGAAATCGACGGCATAAAAAACCCAAGTAACGATTTTTAATAAAATCCGTTCTATTCTCACAATGTCCTTTCGCCATATTGGATCCTTCATTTTGAATTTTGAAATTTTGACCTTAGATTCGAAATCAGCTACCCGAAAACCACCTCTACCGTAATTTGCAGTCATATCGGCTCGGTCTCACAATTTTGGTCCGCCATATTGGATCCACCATTTTGAATTTTGATTATAACTCTATTCTAAGAGAAAATTGCTATAAACAATAAAGAATTGTTCAGCAAATTTATTGAAACATCCAAATATCAGTAAAAAGTAATATTTTTTGTATTAAAAATAATTTTTTTCAAAAGAAACCGCAAAAAACTAATAATAAGCATCAAAGACTAGCAATACCGAATTTTTCACTTGTGTGGTTTTTTAGGACCCTATAAAAAAGACTTATGGGGCTGACATTGAAAATGTAATTTTTTATTCGTATTCTGTCGCTCATTGTGCAGAGAAATGTTGAGTGTCAACTCGATAACCTAATATTTACGATTCTGAATGAAATTTACAAAAACGTCTTTTTTTCTTATGGGAAATACGTGTTAAACTTCATGGGGCTTGCAGGACTTATAAATATAATTATTTCAAACGCATTCATTTTTTGTAGATTCTAACAAAGGGAGATATGCATGAAAAGTTGAAGAAAAAAATATATGGACTACCCTAATGTGCATTAACAAACTATATATATACCTTTTTTCAGATGCTAACTACGCTTGACGAACCGGATACATTCATTAAATATATGGCGTACACTATTGGTGTTTTTATTCATTTTTACTGTCTAGCATTACCTGCTCAACAACTATTAGATCACAGTGGTGACATTGCACGTAATGCGTACGTTAATGAATAATTAAATTTTAATTCCATCGCAATTATTTTTCATCTCCCTCTGCGTTATGAAGTTAAACTTTTTTTTGGACGGAAGTGAATTGAACAAAACGACCGAACGTACGACCGTACGTACCAACGGATTCCATATATCTCTCATAAAGTATACTTTGTACTTACAAGTATACTCCTCTTCGATATCCCCACTACTGCCATGATACTAAAGCATGTATATGATATCTCTCTCTCTTTCTCTCTCTTTACTATGTGATCTCCTCAAAATACATGGTGATTCGTCACAAAAAATTTCCAAGTTAACCCATCAAAGTTTCACTTCTGCCGTGTAGCCCCACTGCCACGCACTGGTTTTTAATTAATTTTTTCTGAGTCAGATCACTATCTATGCTGAATAGTACATTGTTTATCAATGGCGGAAAGAAGGCAATTGATGCGAGTGCAACTCGCACGAGCATTTATTCTCTTCCGTCAATGGTCCAAATAGTAATTTTGTCCATAACCTGCATTGAAAGTTTGCCTTTGAGAAAATGGCAACCATGCAGAAAGTAGCTTCGTCTCCGGGGGTAAACAGGCACATTCTGCACACTTTATATACTCAAAAAGACATACTTTCTGTGCAGGCTGAATAAAAAAATAATTTTATATTGAAGAGCGAATGTCCAACGGTGCGAAAAAGTTTCTTTGTGGCTACTTTGTTAGAAAAATTAAAGTTTATCATAATCATTGAACACAATATGTTTTTTAATTAATTTAGTGTCTGTAGTTTCATTTATAGTCGCTGAGATGTTTTATAATTTATCATTATATGTTCTTTTCATTTTAGATATGATATTTGCTGGTATAATATACCTATGAAAGCAAGAAGAGTAATGCTATTGTTAGTACAAAGAAGTCAAAAACCTTGCAAACTGACAGTTGGAAAGTTTTACAGCATGGACATGGAAACTTTCTCTGCGGTAATTATGAACTGATTTTATTATTATTTATTTGTATTTGTATTTATTTGCATTATTATTGTATTACATTATTGTGTCTAAAAGAATGTAATTTTTAATCAGTAAACAATTCTGAAAAATATTTTCAATCAAAAAGGTGGGGAAACCAGTACGAGGTGGGTAGAAAAACTTTTTAATTTATAATATTTATAAATGATAAACAAGCGGGGAAAGTATTACATGTCAAATTAAAAATCGAACATTCCTATACTGCACTTTTCCTAAGATTTTACTCTTCCAGTATGAAGTGAAAATTCATATTAAAACCTTTCTGATCAGTTGTCAAAGGGCATTAGATGTAAATTCATAAAACAATGATTCAAAACTTACTTTTTAGCGTTCGCAAACTGAAAGCAGAAAAATTACTTTGATACCCTAACCTAACCTATCAAAAATGTATTAATCTCGTAACGAATGCCATTTTTCACTAAAACCCGTAAAATATACAATTTTGAAGCCAAGAGTTTGACGAATCAAAGGAATTAGTAAAATAATATTAAAAGAAATTTCATTCCTTGAAACGTTATAATCTGTCCGCGAACGAAATTTTCATAAAAATGTCAAAAACACATTTTTCAATAATTTCATTCAAAAAAAGCAAGTAGATGGTAAAAATGATGATTATAAAACTCTTTTCAAATATTGTTGCTCACTATTATTTGTCGTGTAGGGCTGGTTCATTTAGGTCCCGTAGCACTGCGGTTAAAACCTATTGTACTATTCATTTTTATTTGATAACCCCAGTGAAATAGATGTCTATACACAGGTCATCTTTGTTGCTAAAGTATCATTTATGTCCTTCATGAACCGGCAGACAAATCTCCACTTTACTGGGTATTGGTCTGCGAAAATGTTTCTTTACTAACGTGGGTTTAGAATCACCGTATGTATTCATCACTGTATGTATAGAATCAATATATTTCATATTAATCACAACCAATGATAACCCGCGGCTGCATCTGACTTTATTAGAAGTACTCGCATTTGCCTGGACATTTGGCCAGGGGAGAGAAAATCTGCAGAAAACGATCTCCCGAGTTCAGCCGGTTTTTGGACCGCCGAGTTTGAAGGTAGACCATACTCATCGAATGCATACAATAATCATCCTCGGCGTCAAACCTCCCACTCGACATCAGTTAAAGCGCAGCGAATACCCCCGTCATAAAAAGTACTGCTACACGTTTGCTTTAAAACTCAGTCAATGTTTCACATTATTCAGTTCGGACTGGTATCCACCTCGTACTGGTTTCCCCTAAATTTATTTCAAGTAAATTAATTCAATAAATATCTATTTTTTCCGTGACTTGTTTATGTAAATTTTATTTGAAAAATGAGTACAAAAATAGTGCGCAAAAATAGTACAATAAAGGCAGAATTAATACAAAATTTTAATTACACCAGACTCTCGGGTTAGGAACTCGCGGTTTATGAATTCCTAGAATTGCTGGCCCACGCAGTTTCTCAGCGCGCAGGGAGAGAGACGGTTGTGACTATTGCCTCGGAAGGGCCGCAGTGTGCGAGTATCCAATCGATTATATTGCGCAATATTATATAAACGGTTCAGGCGGCCCTGAATGTTTATGTTTCGATACTCGCGATTTAGGAACAAGACCATTTGCAGGCAACCCCCGACACTGTTCCTGAATCGAGAATCTGGTGTACTGAAATGAATGCCTGACCAAAGTAAAAATTCTTTTACACACTGAATATAATTGTAAACGTATGTATAAAGAAACAAGTTACGGTTATGCCGTATAAAAATCATATTAAAGATGCTCGGTGTATGGAATCAAGTCTATTTTTGAGAGTTTGTGTTTTTGAAATAAAATGAACAAGCAGACGGTTCTCTAATGTTGTATTTTCTGATATTAAAAACACACAAAAATTTGAAAATCCATAATAACAAATCTTTAAATCTTTAAACCTGAGAATTCATCAATTTAAGTATTAAATACCTGACTACAAAATCAAAGAATCAGAGTACTCCTGCATTTGAAGTATTTAAAATTGAAATTTTGCATTCATAAAATTAAACTTTCAATAATGTAAAATTAACAAAGTGTCTCGTTGTCCCGAAATTCGGGATAAGTAGTCAAATACTCGTATTTTTACAAGAAGTTTGCCAGTCGTTCTGAAGTCGCGGGACGACTAGTCCATCCCCCTTTACAGCTTCGCAAATTTGTATGGACAACTAAACGTAGCCAAAAATTAAACATTCGAATTTCATCTGAAATTCTATTGAGTATCAAAAGTTTAAGTTTTTATTTTGACTTTTTTCTGGATTGAAAGAGGAAATTTTTTATTTTTAACATTTTTATTAAGTTTGATGGGAGGAAATTTTGGTTTTTATTTTTGTTCTGAACTGGAGAAGGGAGCTTTTCAATTTTAAACATTTAATCAATATTTTAATTGAGTTGAAGTGGGGCAGATTCTTTATTTTGAACATTTTTCTTGTGATGAAAGAATTTTTATTTTAAATCTTTTTCTGAATCAGAAGAGGAAACATTTTTATTCCTTACATTTTTATTCAATTAGAGAGGGAAAAAAATTTGTATTAAATTTATTTCTGAAATGGAGAACGCGAGTGTGGTTTTCAATTTATTTCTGAATTCGAATAGAGAGGTTTTGTATTTTTGACATTTTCATTGAGTAGAAGTGGCGAAAATTCGGTAAGTTCCACATTTTTCTTAAGATAAAATGAATGGAATTTTTTTATATCCAATTTTGTACTAAATTGGAAGAGTGTCATTCCTTAGTTTTACCATTTTTATTAAGCTGTGAGGGAGGAAATTTTTATTTTTAATTTTTGTCTGATTTGGCAGGGGGAATATCTTATGTGCAACATTGTTAGCGAGTTGAAGGTAGTCAAATTTTGTATTTTTAACATTTGGCTTGGGATGAAAGAGGGACATTTTTTATTTTGTTTTCAAAGTTTTGAGTTTCAAATGCTTAATTTATATAATATTTATGCTTAAAATTGTGCAGTATTGAATGCTTAATTTTAAAACAATTTTATTTCCAAAGTCTCTTTAAAATTATTCAGTTTTCAAGGCTTGAATTTGAACATTTAATTTTCAATCTCTTAATTTTTTATTTTTCAATCTAAAACGTTTTATATTTAAATGTTTTTTCGTTAAATATTCTTAAATTTCAAATTTGAAACCTGAAAAATTGAACAGTTTCAAGTAAAATACCGTCAAGTTTAAACAATTCTGGAAACTATTATTAATCATAAGCATTGCTAAAAACACATTTGACCTTCAAAAATGAAGATCTGAGATAAATTCAACTTTTTTTCGAAATTAGGTTTCTTTTTTTTGTTTTTTGTTTTGTTTGAGGAAAGCTTAGATTTTTTCTTTCAAATAACTTCAGGTTAAAAAATAGCCAAATGATTATTTATTCGCAAAAGTAAGGATTCGGTTGGTTTTGTACGGTTACCATATGTTTTCTACGATTTATGACTCTTTCAATACCAACAGAAATGATTATATTCAATAGCAAAGCCATGAAGAAGACTATCGAAACTGTAATCAGAACACCATTTTTTTAATTGATATTAAAATTGTCATAATAATGAGTCCATTTTTTAAATTAAAGTTGTAAAAAGGAAAAACCTGATATTCTATTTAGTAAAAATAACTAACCCTTAATTTGAAAAAAGTCCAAATTTATTTTGTACATTTATCTAATTCTTAATTATAATTCCTGGAATGACTTTCAAATTAGACACTGTTCAAAAGAAGAATCAAAATTGTACAAGTTCAAGGTAGTAGCCTACATCATTTCTGATTGAGCATTAAAGAATGAAGAAATTTAAAAAACAAATATTATCGAATTTAAAATTTTGAAGCTGAAAATTGGAATTCTTTCATTTTGAAAGCTAACACAAATTATTTATATTATATCATGAAGTATCAAGTTACATTTAAAGTGAGATTTCTGTTTAAAACAAAAAGCAGCATCATTTTCACCATTTACATAAAATTAAATAATTTAAAACTGTAAACCTTTAAGGTTTAATAATTTTAAAAACATTGAAAATTATATGGTTTCGAATTAGGAGCTTTAATAATGCATGAATTTAAATTTGAAGCGTTGAAAATTAAACAATTCGAAACTTCGCTTGAAATTAAAGTATTCTTAAATAAGGATTTTGAAACTAAGTCATTAAAAATGAATCATTTTCAAATATTGCATCTCGCTTTTTAAAATTCACTCATTTTAATCTAAAATGCAAAATTATTAAATTGAAAATCAAATGATGAAGCATCTCAATGTGGAGAGAACGAATAAATTAATCAATTAACCGTAAATTATTAGATATAAAACACAATAGGAAATATTACCGGCAATTCCACAAAATTGTATTACGTGCTGTAGAGCGGCTAGAGCGGCTCTATAGAGCAACTGTAACCTGATTTTTTATACGGAATAACCGTAACTTGTTTTTTATACGGACTTACCTGAACTTGATTTCATATTGCATTGAGTAGTCGAAATTATTATAACCAGGAAATTAATATTTATATAAATTTACTTTACTGTCCTGAAGCTCGCGCAAACATCAGTTTCCTTCTTCACTGTGCTTTTTTCGATGCGTTAATGGTCCTCTGGAGCTGACAATGGAAATTTAGGTTTAAATCACAGTCTTGTTTAATGTTGATTTTTGATTTCATTGTCATATGAATTATGGTGATTACATTTATACAATACATTTCACAATAAAGAGTAATTTCAAAATGATTTGATATTTCAGAGTCAACATTCTTTTGATTTCCTCAAATATTTATTTGTAAACATATTATGTATACGTCCATGTGAAAAGGGCCCTTATGATCGGCATTGAGTTAGGCATAGCGCCATATGGCCGGATAAACTTTTGACATTTTGAGCCCAAGGCAAACTCTCTGTGTTGAAAAACGAGTCGCCGGGGATACCAGGCACATTCCTAAGATTCCAGTTCAGATATCCTCATCCACACAGTAATATTCAACTCCTCAAGAAATAACCCCTGGTACATTCAACGAACTCCACCTCAACTGCCTTCAATTGAAAAGCCAAACAAATTTCAAATAAAAAATAATTACCCCAGACACCTTCTCAAGTGTCTAGTTCATATACCTATCTCCACAATTATATTTAACAACGCAAAACAACATGGGAATGAGGGTTTTTAAATATTAATGTGAAGATGAGGACATGAACTAGAGTCTTTGGAAGGTTTCTGGAGTGAATATTTTTAATTTGAAATTTTTTGGCTGTTTTAATTGAAGGCAGCGAAGACGGGGCTCCATAAATGTACTAGAGCTTATTTTTTGGGCGCTAGAATATTACTGTGGAGATCGGGATATGTACTAGAGTCTTAGGAAGGTCCTTGGTGGGTTATTTTTATTTTGACATTTTTTTGGCTTTTCAGTTAAAGGCAGCTTAGATCGAGTTCGCTGAATGTACTAGGGGTTGTTTTTTGGGGCTGTTGAATATTATTATGGAGGGGGGAGGTGAGAATATGAACTAGGGTTTTGGAAAGATGTCTGGGCTGATTATTTTTAATTGGAAATTTGTTTATCTTTTTAGTTGAAGGCAGCTGTGACACGACTCGTTAAATGTACCAGGGGTGGTCTGCTGGGATTGTTGAATATTACTGTAAATATGAGGATATAAATTATAGTATTCAGAAGGTATCTGGAGTAATTACTTTTCTATTGAAAATGCATTTCCTTTGTTAGTTGAAGGCAGCGGAGACAGATTCGTTAAATATACTAGGGATTGTTTTTGGGTTTGTTGAATGTTACTGTGGAGGCGAGGACATAAAATGAAGTCTTGGGAAGGTGTCTGGGGTGATTATTTGAAATTAGAAAATGTTTTTTTCTAGTTTAGTTCGAAGGTTTTTCATTTCGTTTTTTGGGTTCATGAATATTATTGTGGGGATGAGGATATAAACAGATTTTGTTAAATGTATTAGAAGTGGAGGGTTGCATCGACAGACTTTTGTCCCGCGGCAGCGATTTGAGTATTTTTAAGCGGCGACGTGATGTTAGAGTTTAATATACTTTTCCCATATAAATAGGAAAATATAAAAATAATAAGTAGGAAGAGAAAATTATTTTCTGACATGAGATAATTATTTGGGTCATTCTGCGGAAAGTGCATTTTTGTTTCCCAGCTGGATAGTTTGCACTGAAACTTAAATAAACTTTTCGGGTATTTTTTATAAACTTCATATGAATATTTAATAACTCGACAAACATAGTTCAATCTTTATTGCATAAGAGCGTGTTGATATACTGTGAAAGATCGAAATGTAAGCCCTCCTGGCTCTCCCCAGGCACCGATTACAGAGTGTCGGACCTCGCTCTTGCTACACGTACGAATTTCTGATAACGCCCATAATTCTTTTTAACTCTTTTTAGATGAAACTGACGAATGATATGTGAGAAATGCCAATACATTTTTTCTGCATTTACGCAGACCCGATTGAACTTCCTCCCCATTTGTTGCATCCAACATGCAAGTTTGAATTGCGCGCTCTCTGTGAACCAGAGAAAATGCACGATCGATATGCATGCAGAAACCGGTTTGCTAAAAGGTTAAGTGTGTACTTTTATGTCCTGCGTGCGTTCAACCTAACTTTACTTTTGTATGGGAACAATGAGTGATAGAAGGTTAATTTGTAAGCTCCCCTGGCATGTTAGCTCCCTGGCAAATCTTAGCAATTCACGAATTTCTGTTTCTAAAGTTTATTAAATGGTACAAAACATGTAAAATACCGTATTATAACCTACATTTCATACAGTGTATTATTGTCTGAATAAAAAACGATTATCCAGCTATTTATTATTGTTATTATTGAAATTTAGGGTAGTTCATTTAAGTGCCTCAACACTGTGGTATAACCTATTGTACTATGCCTTTATTTAAAAACCTCGGTAAAACAGAATCCTATATAGGGGTCCTCCTCACTGTTAAAGTATAATTTAAGTCCTTTAGCTTGAGTATGTATACCGCCAGACGATTCCACTTCACTGGGTATGGGCTTGTGGAAATTTTTCTTTACTAAGGTGGGCTTGGAATCACTGTATGAATTTAATCACAACCAGTGATAAACAGCGGCTGCATCCGACTTCATTACGAGTACTCGCATTTGCCTGGAAGTTTGGCCAAGGGAGAGGAAAATTGCAGAAAACCATCACCCGAGATTAGTCGGTTTTCTGACTATTGAGTTTGTAGGTAGACATTCGATGTATCATACCATCGAATATAATCAATCATTCTCGGCGTCAAACCTGCCCCGCTCGACATTAATTACAAGGCAGCGAATACAAAACCTATGGTCGTACGTCGCAGATGGTCCCCTATTCGACTGCTATCCGCACGCGAAATGTCTTAACACCGCGACTCTTCCCGGGTCGAGATTCAACCCGCAGCTAATTTCAAATATTATTTTTATTTATGTATAAATATGGGGCATTCCATTTCATATGAGCGCGCTACCCAAAACAAATGTTTTTCAATTTTCTTCAAACTGTGGGTACATTGTATTATTATAGGATCCTGTTGTAGGTGAAAAACCATAAAACACCACATTGAATGGTTACCGAACTGTGGGGGGGGGGGGTATTTGGTGCAATTAGGTGTGCAGACCATTTCACAGTGAAATGTCATTGCGTCAAAATCAAACATAATAAAGTTTCTAACTAAAAAAATTTGATAGGAAATTTGACAAGCTTAATGACGGTGGTAACCAATTCTCACAGTTGTATGTCCTTTTACACTCTTTTAAAATTGAAATATTAAATTCCGAATATCTCAAAACACTTATCCTCAGATGTTAAAAAAATGTATATGAAAAGAAAGCTTAGAATTTCTAGTTTATAACCCTGAATGGATATATTGGACATTTTATGTTATTTTATAATATATTACATCGCAAGTAGTGTTACGCACGGCTTTACGGAGAGATCATGGTTTTGCAACTCGTCTTGCGAACATTGAGCTCCACGTAAAAAGACATGTGTAACACTACGAGTGATGTACGATATTCTATTCAAAATCAGCATTTTATGAGACTGCAGTGCGGTCTGAAAAGTGAGATTGGTTATGTCGTATGGCGCAAAATGTTGAATGTGGTTCAGTCTGAACTAGCGTGTCATCTGGTGTCATTATTTTTCCCAACAGTACGGTTAGAGAAAACATTGTGCGTTATTTATTCAGTGGCCATTTGTGGAACTATTCACGTGTCAGTATGGCGCTTTTGGAACTAATTGCATGTCACCAGCTGACACCATTCGGAAAAGGGCTATATAACGCTCACTTTTCAGGGGGCTTTGCAGGCTCATAAGATGGTGGTTTCGAATAAAAATATTAATTAAAATAATGATACAATTGCAAAACTCAAGGAGTCTGTATTCAAAACCTAACAGAATGAAACCAATCAGAAATGAGGAACGCGGGGGTTAAATTCTAAATTCAGACTGCTCGAATTTTGCAATTATATATTTATTTCAATTATTATCTCAGAATATCATGAAATATCCATTATTATATCTATTCAGGTTTATAAACTAGAAATTCTGCGCACACTTTTAATATGCCTTTCATCAAAATCTGAGAATACATGTTTTGAGATATTCGGAATTGCAACACCCAGAAAAAGATTTGGTTGAATGGAGAAAATTTTGGTTAAATCAACCCTAGAATATGGTTATTACATGGACAAAAAAATATTTGATTGACCGAAGAAAATTTGTTAGTTACTAAAAGTTGGTTGATTATACCATATCTTTTGGTTGATACAAGCAAATATTTTGGTTGATCCATGTAAAACTTTTGGTTAATCCAAGGAAATATTTTGCTCGATCCAAGAGAACATTTTATTCAATTCAAATAAGTGATTTTGCTGGTCTAAGAAAAGAATTGGTTGATTAAACCAAAACTTGTAGTTCATCCAATCATAACCGACCCAGCACAAAATGTCACAAGACTAGAAAATTTCACGGCAAGCCATTTGCAAAGCAAATTATGCTGGATCCTTCGCGTATTTGATTAAAAAATCGTTTTATTTATTTTTTTAAATCAAAAACCCAATCACGCAATCGTAGGCACATACAAAGATTCAAGTGATCTAGCGTATCTTTCATACATATAATCACTTAATCCCAATCTATTTTGTTTTCATATCACTTATTTTGATAAGCTTCAACGAGATGCAAACATTTTTATGTTTTTTTTCGCGGCACTACGAACTCTCGAACGTGGACTGTCATCTTGAATTGAAGCACGCGATCGTACCAAGTTCGCACGCGTCCGTCACTTTTAAGATGCTTTCAACAAAATATTTTGGTTGAATCAACCAAATATTTTGCTAGATTCTACTAAAATGCTCTCTTAGATTATTTGGTAGATCTAATTAAAAAATTTTGTTAAATCAACAAAATATGTTCTAAAATCAACAAAACGATTCAACCAAAAACTTTTATTGATTGAAGCAAACGAATTTGGTCAACTCAATGAAAATTTTGTTCATATAACCAAAATATTTTCTGAAATCAACCAAGTGCGGCCAACAAAACGATTGGCCGAATTTTAAAATTCCAAAAGCTATAAAAAAGACATATATTTTTTATAAATCCTTACAACATGGTTTTACACCGACAATAAATAATTAACTAGTAGGAACGCTTCCTGTATTGATACTTCATAAAAGCATTACTAGTATTCTAATGAACACGTCCAAGTAGATTGATTAACATTTGACCTATTTTTATTATTCAGCAAAACATAAGTGCAAATTTACACTTTCACGGAGAATGACCCATATAACATGGGCAGCTCCAACTCACTCCTATGATCCATCTAAAAAATCTCTCATGCAGACTTTCCACTCTTTTATGCTCGCTTTTATGCCCTTTTAATTCCCAAATTCCCATTCTATAGCTTAACACTGACCACACTAACACACCGCGCACTCACACTCTCTTCCTCTAGTTATCCTTAAACCTTATTTTACCTATATCCCATACTTGTCCCATTATTTTATTCGCACATTCCAATCCCTTTTTCACGTGCAGCTCGTTTCCTCTTCTTGGTTTGAATAAAATCTTAGGTGGCAAAACTTCATTGCTAACTCCAAAAATCTGCTATTTATCTTCCATTCGTACTCTACGTTTTTTATTTCTGAAATACAGGGAACTACTGCCTATTTCAAGGGCCGCGAAACGTAAAAATTTAGGTATTTCAAGGCTGGAGGGGTCCCCACCTCTACCTTAAGTCGTGCGGTGAGTTTGTGAAGCGACGCATGTGTACGTATTTGCGTATCATGCATTTCAGTGTTTTTAAGTGTTTTTGTTGACGTACTACGTGATAAATATAACATTTGTTCGAAATAGTATACAATTTTCCAACTAAAAGTCAATATAATAGAATTTTAAAAAACTCAAATATTTCCCGGACTATTGAGTATTGTAGCATGACGTTACGATCATGCTAGGATAGTTGGAAATGTCAGCAGGAAGGTGAGCATAGTGTGTACATCATGACATGGGATTGCATACGCCTTTTTGGAGAAAATATTCGAAACGTAAAAGTAAGTTATAAATATCTGAACAGTAATATTTTTCAAGTGTAGACTGCATTTGCGCAATTCTATTTCATCCTTCTATTGGCTGAAGACCTTTCAGTTTCACGAAATACAATCAACTATCCGAAATTTGAGGTAAGAGTACCCGTTTCTGATCAAATCGATCTGACGCACTAACCTCTTTTATTTTATTTCGTGACACTGAAAGGTCGTCAATCGACAAAAGAATGGAACATGACTGACTGAGAAAATACATTCTACACTTGACAAATATTACTATTCGTGCATTTATGACTCACTTTTACGTTTAGAATATTTTCTCCAAAAAATCGTATGCATTTCCATGATGTCATGCTAAAATACTCAATTTAAACCAACGAGGACTTCCTGCTCTTTAGGCCACTTTTTAATTGGTTAGCCACTGACGCGGGCGAGATCGTACATGGACCGTGGTGGGAGGTGATAGACCTGCGCAATTCGGAATATCCCAGCATGGGGGACTTGGAATAGGTGCGCCTTGGAATAAGCAAGAGTTCACCGTACATCATATTATTCTTATTCACATTCATTGTTTGACCCTTAACTCTTAAGTACTCTTCGTAAATTCTCATAATCCGCTACTAGCACCACGTCATCTGCATATTTGCCTGTTCCTAATATCCCCCCTTCCTTTTCCATTTCCTCCCCACTTTCTCCTCTAAGTCTGTCAGAAGAATGCTAAATGAAAGTGGGCTTAACGGGCACCCTTTCCTGAGCCCCCTTCCTGTCCAGAATTCCTCTTCTTTCTTTTCACCTATCTTCACCCTTATCTTAGTATCCACAAATATCTTTTTTATCCCCTCTATTAAACCTTCGTCTACTCATCTCTCTTTTATGGCTGCCTATAACACCCTTCTGTTAACTGAGTCAAATGCTGTTTTAAAATTCACAAACAGTTCAACTCGAACCGATAATCAATATCACTTTGAATATAGTAGCGCGTCGTTCCCGATCTCAGAAAAGGGATCACAAACTCTCGGCACAAAAGACAGAACAGAATTGATAAGAGAAATCTGGATACTGCCCACCAAGCTGAGCGAGCCACCACGACAACAACATTACCGCTTCACGCCCGCTTTCGCAAGGTCTCGAGCGACAGACAATAAAAAAAGAGACCGCGCAAAACAATAGCTTCAGAGACAAGCTCCCAAAAAAGTAAACATTTCCCAATTATAAACTTATCATAGATTTTAACTCAATCAAATTGAATAGGCTCAAAAAAGTATGCCCAAACAAAACGTGCAATCAAAAAACCAAAGACACCTTTGGATTCGCTTTTGAAATATCTACATATTCTTTTTTTTCATGTTGTTAACATTTCTTGTACGTCATTCGACATAAGCATGCATTTGCGTGGCTCCATATATGGATTTGAAACTTGTAATTGATTATAAACAAACTAGGAGTCAGATTAAAAAACTAAAAACACCTTTGGATTTGCTTCCCAAATATCTAAGTGCACCTTTTTTGTTTATTTTTTTAAACATTTTTTGAACAATAACATTATTATTTCATCGTTCTGAAATTGTTATAAACAAACTAAGCGTCCTATCGCAAAACCAAGAACACCATTGCATTCATCTACAAAATATCTAGGTGAGATTTCGTTTAACCATTTTTTAAATAATTAAACCATTTGTTAATAAGCGTACATTCGCGTGGCTGCAGATATGGATTTGAATCTTTTGTAATTAATTACATACAAACTAAGAATCCGATTGAGAAACCAAAAACATCTTTAGATTCGTCACCCAAATATCTAGGTGCGCCTTTTTAAAACAATTTTTTAAACAATAACATTGTCTTTCATTTTGTTGCAATTGTTATAAACAAACTAAGCGTGCGATCGAAAAACCAAAAACACCATTGCATTCGTCTTCGAAATATCTAGATGCGCCATTTTTCATTTTAACCATTGTTTTAACAATTAGGTTATTTGTTAATAATTTCAAAATTTGCAAAGCATGATGAACAAACTACGCGTCCAATAGAAACACCGAAAACACCTTTAGATTCGCTTTGGAATTATCCAAATGTACATTGTTTTAAAATTTGTTACCAATTCTTCTACGTCATTCGACATAAGTATACATTTGCGTGGCTCCAGATATGGATTTGAAACTTCAGTAAACAATTATATACAAACTCAGAGTCAGATCGAAAAACTAAAAACTCCTTTGAATTTGTCTCCTAAATATCTGGATGCATCTTTTTTCTTTCTTTTTTTTACAATTTTTCAAAACAATGACATTACTTTTTATTGTTCTGATATTGTTATGAGCCAACTAAGCGTCCGATCAGAAAACCAACAACACCAATGCATTTTTTTCTGGAATATCTAGATGTCTTCTTTTAAACCATTCTTTAAACAATTAAATCATTTGTTAAAAAGCCTAAATTTGCGTGGCTGCAGATATGGATTTGATAAGCTTGTAATTTACAAAGAAACTAAGCATCCGATCGAAAAACCAAAAACACCATTACATTCGTCTTCGGGAAATCTAGGGGCGCCATTTTTTGTTTTAAGCATTTTTCAAACAATTAAATCATTTGCAAAGGTTGATATTATTAACAAATGAGTTAATTGCTTAAGCAATGGTTAAAACAAAAAAGGTGCCTCTAGATATTTCTTAGAGGAATGCAATGGTTTTTTTGGTTTTTCGATCGGTTGCTCAGTTTGTTTGTAATTAATTACAACATTTTCAAATCCAAATCTACAGTCACGCAAATGTAGGCTTATTAACAAATGATTTAGTTGTTTAAAAAATGATTTTAAGAAAAGCGCATCGAGATATTTCGGAGACGAATGCAATGATGTTATTGGTTGTTCGATCGGACACTTGGTTTGTTTATAACAATTGCAGAACAATAAAAAAATGTCATTGTTTAGAAAATTGTTAAAAAAATGCGCAGCTAGATACATGGAAGACGAATCCAAAGGTGATTTTAGTTTTTTGATCTGACTCTTACACTTAAAAATTTCCGCTCGAAACTTCCAACAAATGTATTGGAAGTTTATTTCCGAAACGTAAGGTAACGCTACAATACAAAATGTTGTAGTTCCAAAATGCTGGTACTGCAATGATACCTCACATGTATTGGAATTTTACAATACATTTCCAGCAGCCAGTAATACTTCTGTATCATATTGGCGGCTGGATATCTCGACACCTGTTGAACCGAAAACTTAAAAAAAAAAAAAACGTAAATCATTTCTCATGACATTCATGGAATTCACGTAGTTAATTGAATTCTCGAAATTTATGGAATTCAAGGTATTCATGGAATTCAAGAATGTCACGGAATATCAGGATTTCACAAAATTCACGGAATTTACGGAATTGCCAACAGCCATACTACTACTTGGATGGGTGACCATTCGAGAAAACTGAGTGTTGTTGGCACATCGTGGGTGTGGTGAGCCCACACTTGTAGTTATTTACTACAAGAAACTATTCACCTAGAAACACTAACCGAATCGGGTAGTGTCACGCCTACCCTGAAAGGGAAATGGATTAATGGTATACATGGAATGCAGGAAATTCATTGAATTAACAGAATTCATGGAATTCACGGAATTCATGGAATTAACAGAACTCATGGAATTCACGAAATTCATGGAATTCACGAAATTCATGGAATTCAAGGAATTCATGGGATTCAAGGAATTCATCGAATTCACGGAATTCACAGAACTCACGGAATTCGAGGATTTCACGGAATTCATGAAATTCATGAAATTGATAGTATTCAAGGAATTCAAAGATTTCATGGAATTAAAGGAAATCACGAAATTGGCGGAATTCGTAGAATTCAAGGAATTCATAGAATTCGTGGAATTACTGGAATTCACGGA
>CAKNYM010052208.1:534941-583571 GCA_932195095.1 Andricus curvator | reverse complement strand
TTCCATGAATTACGCGAATTCCATAAATTTCGTGAATTCCATGAATTCCGTGAGTTCCATAAATTTAGTGAATTCCGCGAATTCCATGAATTCCGTGAATTCCATAAATTTAGCGAATTCCTTGAATTCCATAAATTTCGTGAATTCCATAAATTCCGTGAATTCTGTGAGTTCCATAAATTTAGTGAATTCCGCAAATTCCATGAATTCCATAAATTTCGTGAATTCCATGAATTCCGTGAATTTCATGAATTCTGTGAGTTCCATAAATTTAGTGAATTCCGCGAATTTCATGAATTCCATAAATTTAGTGAATTCCATGAATTTTGTGAATTCCATTAATTCTGTGAGTTCCATAAATTTAGTGAATTCCGCGAATTCCGTGAATTCTGTGAGTTCCATAAATTCAGTGAATTCCGTGAATTCCATAAATTTTGTGAATGCCTTGAGTTCCGTGAATTCCATTCATTCCGCGAATTCCATGAATTCCATAAATTTCGTGAATTCCTTTAGTTTAATGAATTCCATGAATTCCGTGAATTCCTTGTGCACAATTTTCGATTTATAAACGCTACAATACATGTATTGGAATGCTCGACGGTGCTTCACGATTTACAGCACTTCCCGAGTAAAAATGCTTCGACTTGAGTTCGTCTCCAAGACATCGCGTCTCAAAACTGAGACGAGACATAAGACAGTGTCTCACTTTTATGGTTTCAGCATGGTGATTTCAAGTTGGCGTAACTTGTCTCAAGACGAACCTTTTCGACCTAGAAATGAGACCTCGAATGAGACTGTTAACAGATGCGAAGGATTAAAATTAATGAATGAAAATTTTGTAAATATTAAATTAGTTATTTTTAATTTAAAAATTCAGAATCTGTGGGTCTGAACAAGTATAACCCTGAAAAATTTTCCTCAAAAAAATTTAAATTGTAGTTTTCTATAAGGATCTCCTAAGCCGTTAGAACTACGTAAAAACCAACAACATTTTCGGTATCGTCGACAAACAAGTATAATAGAAATGAAAATCTATAAATTAATTGATTCAATATATATATTGTGTAAAAATATACAAAATTGTTTAATTATTAACAAAGATTAGCTTTTATGACAGTCAGAATGACCCTTTTTCAGGGCAGGTATATACTCAAAGTTATGAACCGCTCGACTTGAAGTCATAAAAATTCGACTCAAGATATAAATATATGTCTTCAAGTCGTAGAAACTTGTCTCCAAGACATAAATTAAAGTCTGGCTCCGTCTCAATAAGGAGACATGCTGGAGTCGAACTTTTCGACTTCAGCATGTCTTGATTGGGGGCAATTGAAGTCAAAACCAAGTCGAAGAATTTTTACTCGGGTTACAATACATGTATTGCAATTTCGTCATTCCAATACCGTGTTTGCAACTTTACCTTACGCTTGTATTGTAGAAGTGTTGGAGAATTCCAAACATTTTTAACAGTGTAGTTCGTTTTCAATAATTTACAAAAGTTTCAAATCTATATCTGTCGCAAACTGCAGGGTCGTTATTTATCAAGCTCAGCGCAGAGAGCAGCACCGAGAGTGATGACTTATGCGCAGGCTCAAGGCATTACCTACAGCTTTCTTAGTTTTTTGTCATTTGGTAAGCGATGTGCTCCTTCATTTTTGCACCCTAATGCCACACACATACATGGCATTTCGAAAATAATGGTTCAAACTTACAACTATACACTACGTTATCAAGAACAGATATAATGCAATTCAGTAATCAACTTTCGGTCAACCGCCGTTAATTATTTTCCTTTTCAATCAGAGTTGTGAGACCCTTTGCTGCTCTTCTAACTTTAGTAGTCTGATGCTGCTAAGTAGACCTCTGCTGTGAGTAATAGCTATCCAACATCATAGTAAATCTAAAAGCACTGTTTTGCTGCAACGGTATTTACACAGAAAAAGCGAAATGTAATCTTTACAGCGATTTCAGAGTAATCTTTACCTGCTACAAAAAAAAACTTCACACGGTAAGATTTACCCACGACATGGGAAATGGTTACCACTTCAACTCTATTAAATCTTGTTTTGTTTCGATGCGAAAAAATTCAACTTTATCTACTTGAAAATTACACGCAACAAATATTCACTTTTGTTTTTTCTGTGTAATTGATACGAAAATCTGTATCTATATAAAAAAAACGTTTACATTCTTGGATCACTGTTTTGCAGATAAAATTGACACTAATCCTACCTTAATTCAGTACAAATAAACCAATTCTAAAGGGAGCCATTTATAGGACGATCATCATTCCCACATAGCACAATTCCCGAAAAAACCAGGTCTGTCTCAGGTTTAGACCTATGCTTTTCCCGAAAAACCCTGGGACAGACCTGATTTTTTCGGGAAGTGTGCTATGTGGGATTCACGGGCCTAAAAAAAATACCACTGGTGAGTGCTCAGAGCCATTTGGTTTTACATTGAAGTGAACTTCATAAACTTGCCATATTCAAACATATTCGACTCTAAAGTAATACACACAATAGTGACATCTTAAAAAGGGGAATTCTACATTAACAGTGATTCGACCAAACAAAAATAGAGGAATGCTTCATCTATCGATCTATTCCACAGTAAAATAAAGGACCTGCTGCTGTTTCGCATCTTAAATTTTAATTTCTAATTTCACCATGTTTCGATTCTTGGCCAGAACAAAATCTGTCTTCAGTTCATCGATTGCAGCTTCCTAGATCGCTCCGCTAATGATACATATATATAATCGTATGCTAAATCGCATATAACCAGAAACACCATAGGGGTTAAATTCAACCAATGGTTGTTCCTAAGATGACTCGATAAACCACCTCCTAAGGCCTGCAATAATGTCTAAAATAGATCCTTGTCATAAGCAGGAAGCACTGACACTTGCATGGCTTCTTCGACCATAATTTAATTGTCTATTATATATCGGAATTCCATAACTTCTGACAATCTATTTTGAACTTATCTGTTGTTTCCCAGAAACCACTCGTAATTTTACAGGATTCAGCTTGAAGACTATATCCACTTTGCTTCTCGACTATACAAGAGGAATTATCAACAACTAAGATAAGCCCTTCCAGCCCTTCATTGCTCAACTCAGACGGTTAGATGATCGATTTACTGAAAATTCTGACCCCATGAAAACAATGTTGACTTGTCCGGTCTCCAAACTAGCACAAATGTAGGCTCAACTTTGTAATTAACTTCATTTACCATTTTATCAATAATGAATTATTATGACCTAAGTACAGTCAGACTGCTTTTTATTTTATATATAAAGATACTCTGCTTAGAAATAGAGGTAGAAACCCAACTGAAAATGTGATCAGGTGACATTACGAGTTCATTAATGTTTAAGAATAAATTATCCTACAAGTTTCTATTGTAGTTGAGTTTTATTTACGGAATTATTCGAAATGCATGTACATGTAAGTAACAAATCTAGAAGAAGAACGTATAGATATTCTTAAAATTATAGTAATGATTTCATCACTGGAATTAATGAGATTTTTTTGCCTTCGTTTCGTTTTGCAAATCACATCGTAGCATCACAACACCTGTAGGGTTCACCCTGACTCTAATCTGCATCAATGGCGTCAAAATACCGTAGTTGATATTATCGTACAAATCCTGCAAAAAGACATTTAAAAATAAAATAAAATTCAAAATTTAGACAAAAATAGTACATTTTTGTTTCATTTTAAATTTTAATTACCTCACAACGGTAACCAGCAGGATAATCCAATCCGATTTCTTTCAAGGTGACAGAAACGCCAATCGGAGTTCCGTCTGTTCCAGAATTCAAAAATGCTATCGCATAGGAGTAATGCTTTTCGGAAACTGGTGTTATAGGCCTTGCCCAAATTTCAACGCTGCTCTCCTGAAACCAAAACAAAAAAAATAGATAATGGTTAATGGAATTACGAATTTCATCTAAAAGAAGTGGTGTAACAATATGTCTCGAATATTTCGCAATCATTATTGTTGAAAACCTGATTGCCTTTTCATTACTTGAAGTTTTTTTATATCTTAAATTTGAAATTTTGGAAATCAAATCTACAAATAATCCTTTTTAAAGAATTATGTGCACGAAAAAACAAGTATCGGGAAGAAATATCTAATCATACTATCCAAAATTGCAAAATTATTACTGATAATGACAAAAAATTACTTTTCATAACCGAATTTAAACATAAAAACATTGTTTATTCGAAAAATTTTGTTCTGGGCTGAAGTTTCTTTCTTATCGCTTCTTACCAAATTTTGAATGATGTTTCTCTACAATTTTACCTACTATAATTTTTTTTTAAATAAATTTTGTAATGGCTCAAATAATTAAAAAAACGATTTTTGTATATTTCAAATTTTTTCATAAAATTAATCTATTTTTCTTCAAACAAGGCAATCAGTAATAAAACTGAAATTTTTTAAAGTATAATTAGATATTTTTTTACCGACACCTATTTTGTGCCCATAATACCATAATAAGAAAAATTGTAGAAAACCTCATGTGATTTGAGAAACATTTACACTTTTTAATAATCTTGCGCGGTTTAATTAAAACTTTCGAATTATCTAATAAATTATTAAAAATTGCATACATGTTTTGTGTTAGTGATTTTCGCTGTTAATAAGTACTTTTTCAAAAAAAATTTTAATACAAAACCATAAAGTTTCGAAGAAGACTTAAATTTCTAAAGATTTTAGGTTTTGTTAGCTTTTTTGCCGGAAATTAGCAGTTTTAAACAAAAATAATCAACAAGTATCCCAATTTTATACAATTTTAGGTTACGTTAGTGTTTCACACTGGAAATGTATATTTTTAATACAAAATTATTAGATTTCAGAGACTGATAATTTATCCAAAATTTACTTTTTTCGGTTTTGTTGGCGTTTTTTTAAATCAGAAATTGACATTAATAAACGAAAATAATTAGAATTTAAATGTTAATAACTTTTAAACAATTTTAGATTACGTTAGCATTTTATAAACAAAATTGGCATTTTAAAAAACCCGTGGTTATACTTCCGAAAAGGTCACCCAAGAATATTGACTTGATACTTGGCCTAGGGGTTCCTTTTAGACTCTAGTTAAACGCACTAAAAGGATTGTTGGCGCATATCAATATAAATTAAGTTATTAATAATTGCGACTTTAAAAAAAAAAATTTTTTCAAAATCTCGAGAAATATTGATTTTGGAAAAAATGTTGTTCACAAAAGTTGTAGATGTCGTCGAAACACATATTTTTTATATTCATACTTTTTTTTTAAATTAATATTTTTCGAGAAAAATTACAAAAATGAATTTTCAAATTTTTTGTTGGAAAAGGGGGCGTTGGAAAAGGGGTCGGCATGTGTGGTGGGAGGGGGTGTGCGCCATTTAAAACGCCCGAGATTATATAAGACGCCGAACCCCTTTTCCAACGACTCCTTTTAAAAAAAAAACCTAAAAATTCATTTTTGTAATTTTTCTCGAAAAATATTAACTTTAGAAAAAAAGTATGAATATAAAAAATACGTGTTTCAGCGAGATCTACAACTTTTGTTGGCAACATTTTTTCCCCAAATCAATATTTTTCGAGATTTTGAAAAAACTAATTTAAAAAAAAAAAGTCAAAATTATTAATAACTTAATTTATATTGATCTGCGCTGAAAATCATTTTAGTGCGTTTAACTAGGGTCCATAAGGAACCCCTAGGCCAAGTATCAAGTCAATATTTTCGGGTGACCTTTTCGGAAGTATATCCAAACGCGTTATGGTTCGAACAAGATTTGCAATGATGAATGAATGATGAAAGATTATCGATTATTTTATACAATAACTATCAAATATCGATTATTTTAAACAAAAGTAATTGAATATCAAAGAAAATTCACAAATTGGAACAATTTTTTCTTATGTTACGTTAGTTCTTTTCCTCGAAAATTGGTATATATAATAGTTCACAATTTTTGAGCTTTTTTTGCGTTTTATACTGAAAATCGGTACATTTATTTTAAAATCTTTGGATTTCAAATAAGATAAGATACTTTTGACCAATTTTAGGCTATGCTCGCGTTTTTACTTGAAATCGGTTTAAATTTCACAGAATATTTACAATTTTTGAACCGCTATAGGTTAATTTAAAATTTTCCACCGTAAATCGGTTATATTTTAAACAAAAAAATATTAAGTTAAAAAGAAGATTGTTAAATCCTAATCATTTTTTGTTATATGGTACTAGTATTTTTCTTCTAAAATTATCATTGTTCATAAAAAATCATTATATTTCAAAGAATATTTATAATCGTCATTTAATTATCAATCATCAATCGCTAATAATCAGCAGGCAATTAATGGTCAATTCCTAATCATCACTTGTAAATCGTTAGTCGTTAATCTTCAATCAACAATCGTCAATCAACAAGCATCAATCGTCAATCGTCTATTGCCAATAGGCAAATGTCAATAGTCGATTGTCAATCGCCAATTGTCAACCCTTGATTTTCGAACGCCCACCGTCTATTGTCAATAGAAAATTATCAAGCGTCAATCACAATCGTCAATCATCAATCATCAATATTGCCAACAGATCATTGTCAATCGTCAATCGTGTGTCGTCAATCGTCTATCTTCAGTCGCGCTAAGCGCTTGTGTATATTTTCTAGTTAATTATAAAATTTCAATCAATTTATTTTGAATTTCGTTGAAATTACTTCCTGCTACTACTGATTCAAACTCAGTTAAACTAATCCTACTGAAATAAAATCAATTCATTAATTTTCCTAACCAACCTTTGACGCTGGTCTTATTCTCCTTCCCTGAATTCCAAGAGGATCCTGATCCACGGCAATAATTTTCTTATTCTGTAAAATTGCTTTGTACTCTGGTCTGATGTTGCGGAGATCATTGGACATTAAAAGAGGTGCAGCAAGAATAGCCCAAAGAGCCATTTGCACTTTACTCTGATCGTAACTCAATCCAAAATTACCAATAATCAACATATCAGGATCGTTCCAATTTCCGGGTCCAGCAAGTGGCACAATTGTATCTTGTTTATCGCCATACCAATCTATAATGGATTTAACACTGTCCCAGGAGTCTTGAATGTCGTCAAAGTTCCTCCACAAATTGCAGGTATTAATTATAGACTTCCAGTCAGGCTAAAAACAAAATTAACGAAGAATCACTTTACAAGGAGAACCTACAATATTCGAAATTTTGTTCGAATTCATACTTGTCCCAGTAATATGTATGTTGTTAACAAACTTGTAATACACGCTAAAGTAATAAGATGCGCTTTTCAGCTATTCTAGAATTTTTTTAAATCTATACGCATTTTATATGAACCGCGATACGCGAGTCTTTTGACCCTCTGTTAGATACGACATCAGCGCTTCGAGTTTGTAACCAGAAAGTCCAGGTTCGATTCCTGCGCTACCGCCTGATCTGGCCACCGGGAGTTGAAAGACTCGCATCGCGGTCCATGTAACATGCGTGGATTTTCTTAAAGCCATTTTTCTCAACAACGACTGAAAAACGTATCGTATTACTTTAGCATATTATAAGTTTGTTAACAACCTACATATTACTGGGCGAAGTAACCCAGTGGGCACGAAATTTACGAACGTAATTGGAACGTTCTAAAAACGTTCCTTGGACGTACAAGTCAAAAGACGTTATTTGAACATTTTAAAAACTGTCCTAAGTCAGACCAAATAATGTTCTGAAAACGTTTCATGTTCCAAATACGTCCTTAAAACGTCTCTGGACTGACTTAGGACGTTTTTGAGCCGTTCTAATAATATTCTTTAACGTTTGTGCCCACTGGGAAGGATTCAAACAAAATTCCGAAGAGTGTAGGTTCTCCGTGTTAGTAATTTAAAATATTTTTTGCGGTTTTCACATTACAGTTGATTGTGGGAAAGTTTCTAGCAGAGATTACTTACTGTCATATTGGCGTAGAGTTGATAGTCAGGCCAACTGCAGGAATAAATCATAGGTCTGCCAGTTTTGTTTAGTTGTAAACCGAATTCAGGGTAGCCTATAAAAATTAAATTGTGGGTTTCAGTCTAGGAAAACTTAAGAGAATCTTGATTCCTGAGGTGTTTTTTTTATAAGTCATCAAGTATTTATAGCTGTACTAGAGGAAACTTTTGAATTCAATAAAAAATCACATTGCTTTGTTTACCTATTTCAAAATGTGTCACCTTTTTCACCTATGTTGGAAATTTGTCACCTTTTTTCAATTGACAAAGTAAAACTTTATTTACGAAACTTTGTAAGGCGGAATACATGGAAAACCTCAGTTTAAAAAAAAATGGAAAAAGAATTACTTGTTACCCAATAACTTTTCATTTCTACCACACTCCCCCCTCTACATCCCCTTTTACTGTGTCCAAGAAATGTCGCAAAAAATATAAAAGAACAGTTTTATGTAAATTCCTTTCTAAAGACGGTATTTTCGAACTTTTTCAACATAAATTCTTCTTATTCGGTAAGTTACAAGTTTCAAAGTACTTTTTAACTAATATTCAATTATTGAAACAATTTTTTTTTACATTTTTCCCATGTGAATAGTGAAAAGTTATTATTTTCTGGAATTAATGACGCATTTAAATTTCTTTATGAAATCTGGAAACTATGAATCTACACCAGGGTGGTCCAAAATTATACCTGTTAAAAATTCATGTTTTGTTTTAAGTGATTGATTTCCCCTAATTTGTTTATTATCCAGAAAAAGAAATTCCCTTTCTTTCAAATCGGTCAACATTAACCCCGGGCTTTTGAAATTAAAATGGGATTTTTAACGGGAGAAGCTCAGTTTTCGAAATAAAATGAAAGAATGAAGTACTTGTTACCCAATGACCTTTAATTTCGACCCCCACCCCTTGTATTGTGCCCGGAAAATGCCCCCAAAAATGCAAAATAGCAGCCTAATGTAAAATTCTTGCTAAAAATGGTATTTTTAAAATTATTTTAACATGAATTTTTCTCATTCGAAAAGTGACAAGTTTTCAGGTATTTTTGATGTAATATTTAATCGTTTAAACAATTATTACTTGTTTGAACCATTTTTTGCCTGTAAATCATGAAAAGGTATTATTTTCTGAAATGAGTGATGCAGTTAATGAATGTTAAGAGTTATATTTTTTGTGAAAGATATTTTGCGATCATTTAAACAATTATTTTTATTTGCTCCTTTTCATAGAAAGGATGGAGAAAATTCTAGTTTTTTCAAATCTCTCACACTATGTCGCTTATTATTCAGTATTTTCTTATCTCAACGAAATCGATCTAAAAAAATATGTATCCATATTCCATAACATAACTGAAAATAATTTTTAAAAAATTGTATTGAGTACAAAACTATGAGGTATAAGATCTGAGATGAGAAAATATTGAATAATAAGCGAGATAGTGTAAGATATTTGCGAAAACTAAAATTTTCTCCACCTTTCCTATGGAAAGGAGCAAGTGTGTATACCATTAAGCCATTTCCCTTTCAGGGTAGGCGTGACACTACCCGATGCGGGTAGTGTTTCTAGGTGGATAGTTTGCTTGTAGTTATAAATAACTACAAGTTTGGGCTCACCACACCCATAATATGCCAACAGCACACAGTATTCTCGAATGGTCACCCATGAAAGTACTAACCGCGCCCAACGCTGCTTAACTTCAGTGATCTGACGAGAACTGGTTTTTTCAGCGTGGCATGGCCGTTGGCCATGTGAATATTTATTAATTGTTTTATTAATTGCAAACTGTCTTGCAGAAAAAATATCACTTTCAACATTCATTTACTGCGTAATTTATTCCAGAAAATAGGAACTTTTTAAAGAGTTACAAGAGTAAAAAATTGTTTAAACAAATTAAATTTGTTTAAATAATTGCTAAATGTCATTAAAAAATACGTTACTTTTAAAATGCGTAAATTATGTAATTTATTCTAGAAAATAATTTTTTTTTACGATTTCCTAGGGAAAAAATTATTTAAACAAATGAAAATTGTATCAATAATTGCCAAATATGTGAAACACGAAATATTATCTTTGAAATTCATAAACTGTAAAATTTACCCTGAAAAATAATAAATTTCAATGATTTGCAGGGGAAACTTGTCGCTTACAGAATAAAGATAATTCATGTTGAAAAAATAAAAAAAATATTGTCTTTAGCATTAATTTGACATAAAATTTCTACTTTTTAATTTTGGGCCACTTTCCGGGCACAATACTTTTTTCCATTTTTTCGAAAACCGAGTTTTCGCCACTTAAAATCTACACCTATACTTTAAAACAACAATATAAAAAGATCTCATAATAATTTTTCTAAAATGTTACCTGTGTCCATATCCTTATATTCAGCATTACATCCATCTAACTTAACATAATCCACACCCCAGGATGCGAAAAGTTTAGCATCAGCCTCCAAGTGACCGATTATTCCGGGGTATCCACCGCAAGTTTTGGTACCATAATCTTCATAAATTCCAAACTTGAGACCCTTGGAATGTATCTAAAGATATTAAAAACAATCATTATTATTGTAACTATACTAATAATTACTGTTGTGATAGAAAAAATCGATTTAAAATAAAATGAGGAAGAAAGTTTTTTGAGACACTTGGTAATATGAGATGGGCAATAGTAAAAAAAAATCATGCATGATTTCAGACCGTTCCAAGGCCTATGAAACCGGGCTAAGGTCCCTAGGGAGTGAAACGAGTAAAAAGTGAAGTCAGAGGTGAATAATGAAAATGATCAAGCGATTAGTTGATCACATTGACAGATTGTTTGACAGATTGGACCAACTCCTCGAACAACTCGATGCGATTAGTTACCATAAATTACCATAATTTGCCATAAATTAACGAAAATTTTGGTATTAAAAACTTTTCAAATTCCAAAAATATTTAAAAAAATTTTAATTCCATTCAACTTTCATGAAATAATAAAAATGTCAAATTTCCAACAATTTTCAACATTTCACGAATTTTCAACATTTTTTTAAATGTTACAAATTTCAAAAATAGTTCAAATTTTCAAAAGTGCAAAAATATTTGAAATTTTTAAAATTTAAAGAAATTTTCAAACTACCACAAGTTTTCAAAAGTTTAAAAATTTTGGAAATTTTTGGATAGGTATTCTGAATTTCTGTAAATTTTCAA
This sequence comes from Andricus curvator, assembly GCA_932195095.1. Lineage (NCBI taxonomy): Eukaryota > Metazoa > Arthropoda > Insecta > Hymenoptera > Cynipidae > Andricus > Andricus curvator. The sequence continues at coordinate 572,400 of CAKNYM010052208.1, read as the reverse complement.
AATTTCAAAAATATTTGAAATTTTCAATGTTTAAAAAATTTTTGAGATTTCAGGATTCCAAATTTTTAGTAATTTATATAAATTTCAAAAATATGTTTCAAAATTTCAAAAAATTTATAAGCTTTAAGAATATATAAAATTTTTAAGAGTTTTAGTACCTACGTAATAAATATAACATAAATTTCTGAAGTTTTTCAAATTTTTGGTTATCAATTAATTTACCATAATATTCCGTAATTTCGAAAAATTTGTTGAATTCATATTGAATAAAAAATAAAGTTTTCAAAATTTTCAATATACCAAAAATTTCAAAATATTTTAGAAACTTTTAAAATCTTGAAAATTTTTGAAAAAGTACTCTGAATTTCCGTAAATTTTCAAAAGTATTTGATTTTTTCAAATTTTTCAAACTGTTTAAAATGTTTGTAATTTCAAAATTTTTCGAGTTTTCAATATTTTATAAAATTTCAAAAATTTTCCAGCTTTCAAGAATTTTCAATATTTTGTCCTTTATATATATAACATAAATTTCTGAAATTCTTCAAATTTTTGGTAATTTCCGTAATTTTCCTAAAGTTATAGTAAAATAAATATGAAGTATCAAAAAAAATTTTAATGTTAAAAATTTTTTAAATATTTAAAATGTTAAATTTTTGTTTAATATTTAAAATGTTCAAACTTTCAATAATATGTTTCAAAATTTCAAAAATATTCCAGATTTTTGTTAATTTATAAAGGACCCCGCACCAAATGTACAGAAAAAAGCCTTATGATAAAAAATTGTAAAAAAAATTTTTTCTTGTATTTTCGAACCTGCAAACTAAAGATTCGAAATAAAAATGTCAGAAAAATTGACAGTTTTTAGACAAACACTTGTCCAAAGTTTCGATTTTTACATGTATTTTAATGGAAAAATGCTTATTTTAGCAAAATGTTTTTTTTTCTCAAAAACGCTATGATAGATTTGACTAAAACTTTTATATTTTGACGATCAGGCGTACCGAATCAAAAAATTCATACCCACGAACTAGAAAGATGAACGATTCTTCGGGTATACAGCATGTTTTTGGGGGTGTTTTTGTACCCTAAACATCCAAGTAGTAGTATACCATTAAATCCTCATTTCTTAGTAACTAAAATCAATAGAGATTTTTATTTAACTGCTACGGTATGAAACGACTTTCCAATAATTGAAGTAATCGTACATAGCAAGAATATGTTTTGACCTCATTTTAGGGGATGTTTTACCATCCCTTAAACAATGAGTCTGAAGTTCCTAACGCATTAATCAATAACAAAAAATAATTTTATTTTTAAATGCATGAAAGCTGCTATTTTATGACGGAAAATAGTCGCGTACAACCCTAAAAACTTCTTAAAGCACTTTCAACCCCTCATCAGATATAAATCTCACCCAAGCTACCCCTAAATATTTTTTACATTCAACAAAACCAACCTAATTCAAAAATCCGCCCAGTTTTTGCTGATAATAATTTCAATTGATGCCAAAGGGGCACACATAAAGTGTCAACCCTTCAGCACATGTAGAACTCACCCCAGCCACCCCCGAATATTTTAAAGTTCAATAAAATCACCCAAATTCAAAAATACGCCAGGTTTTTCTGATAATGTTTTCAGTTGATGCCAAACTGACAAAAAAGTGTCTGAATCCGTCAGTACATATAGAACTCACCCCAGTTACCCCTACATATTTTTAAAATTCAATACAATCACCCTAATTTCAAAGTACACCAGGATTTTTCTGAAAATGTTTTCAGTTCATGCCAAAGGGGAAACGTAAAGCCTGAACACCTCAGCGCATGTAGAAATCACCCCAACCACCCCCTAATATTTTAAAAGGTCAATAAAATCACGCTAATCCCAAAGTACGCCAGGTTTTTTCTGACAATGTTGTCAGTTGATGCCAAAGGGGCAAAAAATGTCACAACTCCTCAGCACATGTAGAACTCACCCGAGTCACCCATAAATATTTTTAAAATTCAATATAAACCCCCCAATTCTGAAATGAGCCAAAATTTTCATAATTATTTATTCAATTGATGCGAACGGTTAACACAAAAAGTCTCAACACCTCAGTACATCTGGAACTCATCCAAGTCTAAATATTTTTAAAATTCAACAAAACCAACCTTATTCAAAAATCCGCCCAGTTTTTGCGGATGATAATTTCAATTGAAATTAGGGTGATTGTATTGAATTTTAAAAATATTTAGGGGTGACTGGGGTGAGTTCTATATGTGCTGAGGTTTTGAAACATTTTTTTGCTCCTTTGGCATCAACTGAAAACATTTTCAGAAAAATCCTGTGTACTTTGAAATTATGGTGATTTTATTGAACTTTTAAAATATTCGGGGGTGGCTGGGGTGAGTTCTAAATGTGCTGAAGGGTTGAGACTTTATGTGTACCGCTTTGGCATCAATTGAAATTATTATCAGCAAAAACTGGGCGGATTTTTGAATTAGGTTGGTTTTGTTGAATTTTAAAAATATTTAGGGGTAGCTGGGTGAGTTTTATATCTGATGAGGGGTTGAAAGTGCTTTAAGAAGTTTTTAGGGTTGTACGCAACTATTTTCTGTCATAAAATAGCAGCTCTCATGCATTTAAAAATAAAATTATTTTTCGTTATTGATTAATGCGTTAGGAACTTCAGACTCATTGTTTAAGGGATGGTAAAACATCCCCTAAAATTAGGTTAAAACATATTCTTGCTATGTACGCTTACTCCACTCATCGAAAAGTCGTTTCATACCGTAGCAGTTGAATAAAAATCTCTATTGGTTTTAGTTACTAAGAAATGATGATTTACATATGTTACTTGGATGTTTAGGGTACAAAAACACCCCCAAAAACATGCTGTATACCCAAAGAATCGTTAATCTTTCTAGTTCGTGGGTATGAAGTTTTTGATTCGGTACGCCTGATCGTCAAAATATAAAAGTTTTAGTCAAATCTATCATAGCGTTTTTGAGGAAAAAAAACATTTTGCTAAAATAAGCATTTTTCCATTAAAATACATGTAAAAATCGAAACTTTGGACAAGTGTTTATCTAAAAACTGTCCATTTTTCTGACATTTTTCTTTTGAATTTTTAGTTTGCAGGTTCGAAAATACAAGAAAAAATTTTTTTTAGAATTTTTTATCATAAGGCTTTTTTCTGTACATTTGGTGCGGGGTCCTTTATCACAAATTTCCGTAATGTTTCAAAATTTCCTAAATTCATATTAAAATGAAGATAAAGTTTCCAAAATTCCTCCATGTACGTATAAATCTCGCCCGTGTTACAAAAAACGTCTGAAATCATGCATTTGTTATAAAAAATATCGCGTATTTTTTCAGTACTCATCTCCGACTCGTGCTCGCTCGCCTACGACTCGTACTGAAAAAAGTACACTCGTCGAAAAAGGCCCAGTTCTTCCCCTTATTGCATAATATACTATTAATTACGTAAGACAGGAGTAGGAAATTGATATTAAATTATAAGATAATATCAAAATAGTAAAACTTTCTTTCCAAATTTCTGTGGTGTTTTAGATTTTGGTATATCTTACGTAATCTCCAAGGCTCTTCATATCGGGAAATCGTTCCTTATCTGCAACTAGTTCACCATTCGAACCCCTCTCCTTTTCCAACCAACAATCATCTATATTTACGTATTCGTATCCTACTTCTGCATAACCTTCCTTTGCCATAATATCTGCCATTTTTCGGAAGAGCTTATCGCTATGAATTGAAAAAGAAAAAAAAATTAGTTCAAATCAGTATTAAATTCAAATTTTTTCTTATAACGCAATAAATTATGATTTGAGATTAACAAAAATCTACAAATTGACAGAAGAAGGAATTTTTATCATTTTTGTTGACAATTTTAAAAATTCAAATGAACTTTGTCAGAAAATTCTAATAAATGTCCGGGAATCGACAAAAATCCGTAAAATATCAAATATTTTATTAGGTCTAATAAGCCCGAATCTACTTTCTTCAAGTTTTAGAAAATGATAAAAAACATCAGAATCTAAAAAATACACTTAAATATCGAAAAGTCACATCGAGGGACCCGATTCTATAACCGCCTCTACATTTTTCTCGCTGACCGTCGTTGGCCTCTGGAAGCTTTTCAAAGAAGTTTCGAATCTTAATTTTGCTGTTTTCGAAATAAACCAGAAAAACGTGTTTTTAAAAAACAAATTTTTCTGATTTTTTCTCTTCTACTCCCCGTAATTCAGCTAATTATAAGAATTGTTTCATAAAATTTACAGAAAATATTGTTTATGATGTATTTCGAAATGCAGAGCAAATAACATATGAGCATTTTTCTAAACAAAAAAAAATCTTCCAGGAGGAAAGTTGTTCAGAAAGGTATGAGGCTATCCATAAATATTTTTCCTACGCAAATAATTATTCTCAATAAATCATCATTAAGAAATTAGGAAGGTTTCAGATTAAATTATTTATTAGCAGTTATTGTTAAGTCGAACAATTTGAAAGCAAGAAGTCACTGGCAAGAATTTTTTAATCGATTCCGTAAAAACAATTGAGTCTATTCATGGAAGAATATTAAACATTGGCATTTGTTCATAAGTGTTGTTTAAATATATCAGACCATTAGTCTAATTACTAAATATGAAAACAAGGAGTTATTGAAAAGATATATTGAGTTTGTTCTGCGAAAAAATTTAGTCTGTTCATACATACATTGTCAAACTGTGTATTTTTTTACAAAAATTCCTTAAATAATTTAAAAAGAGCAGCTAAGTTTAATTAATCCTAACCGTAAAATAATTTCTCTCATACTTTATGCAGCAACAATGAATTTCAACAACTAATTATTAAAAATGACACAAAATGACTCTTGTCCGATAATTTCTTTATAACGTCATAAACAATTTTTTTTCTTACGCCAACACAGTATACATTATTTTGTATTGTTATTATAATGATTTAAGACCCTTTTTCCTATATATTGAAATCTTTATAAAAGTGGCGCAATCGAAAAGTTTAAAAAAATTATTTGTAATTAAACAAAAAATGTTACCTTGACTGGAATTATTTATTAGCTATAGCTGATTATAGAGAATATATACTTTAAAAATTATAATTCAAATCTTTTTTGAAATGTGTTGATTTGGGCGTTTTTTTTTAAATAAAAACTTTTTAGATTTCAAAAAGATTTGTTTGCTTAGATTTTGTACAATAAATCTACTTAATTTTTTTATTTATCAACAAAGTGGACATTTTTCTGTCATTAACTTTTCAGAAGTACCATTTTTTCAGATTTATCAAATAAGGTATTGTACTCGTATTTGTGCTAAAACATATCAGCTCATGGAAATGTAGAGTTCTGGTATACAATGTAAGAGAATATAATTTTTCATTGCGATTATTTGATAAAAATGTTATTTGGCAATCGTTTAAACAATTTTTATAAACAAATTCACAGTTTTGATATTTTTCAAGGAATAGGTTCAATTTTCTACGGAATTAACTAAGAATATATTTTCGATAACTCTTTGCTATAATACATTACAAATTAACAATTATTAATAATTATTATTAATTATATAAACAGTTCTCATAAACAAATTCAGAGTTTGACTATTTTTCAACAAATGGGAACAGTTTCTTGCCCTGAGACTTTTGTTGTTTCTAAAAATTGTTTAACTAATTAATCATTTTTGACAATTTGTGAAGTATCATATGTAGCAAAGAGTTAGCAAAAAGATACTCTTAGTTAATTCCGTAAAAAATAGAGCGTCATCAAAAAGACATTCTTAGTCAATTTTGTAAAAAAATTGAGCCAATTTGTTTTAAAATATCCAAACTGTGAATTTGTTCATAAAAATTATTTTAAAAATTGCCAAGTAGCATCTATTTTTAATTAATCGTAATTAAACATTAATTTTCCCCACCTTTTATATAAAAACTCTGGATTTAAATGAGTTAAAAATTACCAATCCCAAAAAATAACTTTTGTTCATCAATTTATTTATAACGTAAAAAACTTTTTTTTTAAATTATGCTCACCCACTGGAAATTATTTTTAGATAGATATAGCACAGATGTAAGACCTTGTTTGATAAATCTGAAATTTTTACAAAAAATTGTACTTCTGAAAAGTGCAAAGATATTTTAATTTTGTTGTTAAATAAAAAATTAACCAAATTTTTTATAAAAAATTCAAACACACAAATCTTTTTTTAATGTAAAAGTCGTTCATTTAAAAAATTAAGTCCGAATCGGATGAATAGTGTAGACTGAAAATTTATTTGTCCATAGAAACCTGTTTTGCCCCACTGTGTGCAGAACGTATGAAGAGGCGGTTCGCACAAGCGGAACGCACCGGAAAAAGGAAAAGACTCTAGTCTTTCCTTTCTTTGAGATATAGAGATACATGATAAATAAGGTGTGTCCCTAAATTTTACAAAAGAAAAATGTTTACCTGATACAGTTCTCAGGATCATTTTTGCAATCAATATTGCACCGGAACCTTTCCCATGCGAGCCATCCCATGGGAGGTGTTAGTGCCAATCCATTTTTCAGGGCAGTCACAAAACTTGCCACCGAAAAAATAACCACTAACAGACACCACGTCCTTGAAATCTGCATCTTTCTGCAATTTTTACAAATTTTGTTAACTCGACTCGCAACTTATATCACAATCAGTGTTGGGTAGTAAGTTGTTACAAGTAACGTAACTTAGTTACTTTTTTTGCAGTAACTTGTAACTTTAATTTCTTTTACTTTAAAAAATACTTTGTATTTTTTTATATCTCCTATTAAGAGAGGTTCATAGGTGAGGTGTGATGAAAAATTAATGTCTTTCGATTGAGGATTCAGCTATTTTGTTGAAAATTCGTCCTTTTTCGTAAAACTCAACTGTGATTAATTTCAAATTAAAATCTTTTTTGGTTGAAATAATATCCACTAGTAATTACTATATTTTTAATTGAGAATTCATCTCTTTTGGTTGAAACTTTAACTATTTTCTTGAAAAGTCATGTATTTTGTTGAAAATGCAATATTTTTACTTGAAATGTTAGGAATTTGTGCCGAAATGTCAGTAATTTGTTCTGACTAAACAGTTGAATTTTCAACACAAAAATATTAAGTTGCAACAAAAAAGTTAATTTAAAATGAAATAGTTAAGTTTTAAGTAGAAAAAAAAATTATTTTTTAACCCGCAAAATAAATAATCGTAGTCGCTTGCGTCCTATGGTCGAAATAGACGGGGGCCTGGCTGATTTGCGTCCTCGCCCTCCGTTCCTTCTTTCCCTCTCTCCTCGTCGATTCACTCACTTTCCTTCACCTCTTATTTCCCTAATTTTCCCTTCGCACTTTTTCCAGGCTTTTTTTTGGCGTGTTCAAAAAATGTATATTATACTTTTGTTACTTTGCAAAAACCTCAATCGTTTTTTTGTTAATAACAATTTTTACAAACAAACATGGATATTTGATATAGCTTTCGTTTTTAAACGTGTTTTTAAAATTAGATACATAAAACAAAAACATTGTCTCTTATAGATTTTCTTCTAATTCAAATCATTTGTTAACTATGGCCTTATAAACAATTAATTGCAAAATTATCTTTGGTCTGTTCCAGCTGCAAATTTTACAGTTAAGATTTTCGATTTTTTTCAGTTATTTATCTGGTAGCTTCTTCATAATCTTTCTCTATGTTACCACTCTGAAAACATCATTCTTTTGTTCATAACAATTGCTATCAACAAAATCCTAGATTTACCGAATCTGATCTTTTTATTCGCGTTGCTTGATTCAGGCACAAAGAAAAACTGTTATCTCTCTTAAATTTGCTCTTAATTCAAACAATTTGTTAATTACGAACTTATAAACAATTAACTGCAAAATAATAATATATAATAACATATAATAATGTAATAAAATATATAATTTTGCAGTTTCAAGGATTTATATAAATCACTTTGAAACTAAGTTGATTTGTACGCGGATAAAGAGATCAGATTCGGCAAATCTAGACTTTTGTTGATAACAATTGTCATTAACAAAAGAATGATGTTTTCAGAGTGGTAACATAGAGAAAGATTATGAAGAAGCTACCAGATAAATAACTGAAAAAAATCGAAAATCTTAACTGTAAAATTGCAGCTGGAACGGACCAAAGATTATTTTGCAATTAATTGTTTATAAGGCCATAGTTAACGAATGATTTGAATTAAAAGAAAATCTATGAGAGACAAAGTTTTTGTTTTATATCTATAATTTTAAAAACACGTTTAAAAACGAAAGTTATATCAAATATCCGTGTTTGTCTATAAAAATTGTTATTAACAAAAAAGTATTGAGATTTTTGCAAAGTAACAAAAGTGTCCTGAGAAATGATTTACATTTTTTTCGAAAATTTTCGGTCCAATAGTTGCCGAGATATGCAGCCGCAAATATGTCAATTTTAGTGCAAATTCAATTGTTTATAACGCTTTCACTTGAAAACGGGTCGTTGGATAAAAAATTTGTTGAGACATAACAGTTTTTTTCCATGAACTTTCCGAAAATAATTTTAGAAAATTTTTATCTTGAAAAATAATGTAATTGTTTAAAAAGATGTTTAAAAAAATTATGCACCTTGGTTTTTTTCAAATTTTGGTGAATCACCCTCCATCTATTAATAATCGTAGTAACTAGTAGAACGGCCAATTGGGGGTAAATAATCAAACATCAGTTTATCGTGTTACACAACGTTTCGTCAGATTGGTTTTCTGGCCTCATCAGGCTAAAAAAAATTTTTTATTAAGAATAAAACTCACATTGAAAACAAAAAACTTTTTACATCACAGCGTTATCAAATAACACTGAATTTAAAATTGATAATATTACCAATATGGTCCAGAAATTTTCAATGAGTTACATATATGCCAAATTGGCATAAGTCGTACGTTAGTTAAGAACGACACAACGAAGACTAAGCGAGCGATAATAAATACAGGTTTGTATATAATCTATCATAAATTTCTGTGTGTGCGTGAATAAATATGTGTCAAAGAATCTGAATGTGTAAGTAAATGAAAGATTATGAATTAAATTTTTGCAGAATAGAAAAATATCGGAAAGGTAATGCATGAATGTCCTCTTTTTTATGTATACTATTCGGATTACTCTTAATATGAATCATCTCAGAAATTAGACGTTTTTTATAGTCAGACTCAAAATCTAATATTTTTGCGTTATTCTAATCGAATTTATGGTTAAATTTATTCTGATGTATATTAATTACAGATTCTACGTAAGAAGCCTCACAATTTTTACAAGTGAGTTAGTTTATAAACTAAATTTGTACGATCCCTTTTTTCAGTAACATCCTTACCAAGTTTGATAATCGAGTTTAGAGAAGGTTTCAAAGAAGTTAAAGTTGTTATGTTAGCTTTCCTGAGATGAGTAGATAATTTTTAAAAAAAATTTCTGTATGTAAGGAAGACTAACTTTAGGTTGTTGTAAAAAATTCTTGTTACATGAATTATGTTTTTCTTTATTATTACGTGAAAATTTGATTGTATTGATACGAGTTTTAATATGTTTTTGAATGAACGTGATAGGATAATCATTTTTAAGTAGTGTTTGAGTAACAATTTCAAGATTGTGAAAATGGAATCGTTTCTGGGAAAAATTTATGGCCCTATCAACCAAATTAAACACAATATTCCTTTTCATATTTTTTGGATGACCTGAAAAGTAGTTGATAGTTCTACTTAATGAAGAGGGTTTTTTGTACCAATTAGTAATAATGCTGTTGTTTTCTCTAAATAGAGTTAAGTCAAGAACATTAATCCTATTATTATTTTCCAATTCTGAAGTAAATTTGAGATTTTTGTTATAATAATTAAAAATGTTGATAACCAGGTTAATATGGTCTTTTTTATACATAGAATCGTATCGTCGACATAGCGATAGTAAAAAACAGCAATACAACTGTGAGCAATTTTCAATTTTTTTAAACAATTAGTTTCCGGGTCATCCATAACCATGTCTGCAAATAACGGCGAAATCGGGGAGCCCATCGGTGTCCTTCAATTTTTATTGATATACCGTGTGATCAAAAATGAAATAATTATTATCAAAAAGAAACTTAGTACAATTTCTAATTTCATCAAACGGTATTTTGCACATATTTACAATTTGATGGTACCTTTTGTCGAGACTTTCGAGAACTAAAGAGCATGGAATGTTAGTACACAAAGAACTAACATCCAAAGATAAAATGACGCAGTCATTGTCGATTGTAAATTTATAAAGTTTTTCTTTTAATTCATGACTGTTATTAATATGGGAAGATGGAGCTTTATTTGCATTTTTTAGTTCATTTTAGATCACTTTAGCTAAAAAATACGTCGGACTGTTAACCAGTGAAACTATCGGGCGAAGTGGAGTATCTTTTTTTATGTACTTTCGGTAGTCCATACAATTTTGGTACAGTAGCGTCAGTAAGAGTCATTTGGTTATTGTGGTACTTATATTTTAAAAAATTATTATCATTTAAGTTTTTTAGTTTTTTAGAAGTATTAACTTGTAAAGATTTTAAAGGATTTCTTTTTACTTTTACATATGTCTTCTTATCAAGTAATAGTTCATGAGCTTTTTTAATGTAATCAGTTTTATTTGAACAAACCGTAAGGTTAACCGTATCTGCTTTGGTGAAAAATATTCCAGGATTATCATTAAGAAATATTTTTGTATTTTTTAACTTCTTAGCAAATTCTCTATCTTCGTATGAAATGCGTTTAGTCTTATGAGACTCATTGACAATACTCTTACTCATACATGGTTATGGATGACCTGGAAACTAATTGTTAAAAAAATTGAAAGTGGCTCACAGTTGTATTCCTCTTTTTTACTATCGCTATGTCGACGATACCATTCTATGTATAAAAAAGGCCATATTAACCTGGTTATCAACATTTTTAATTCTTATAACAAAAATCTCAAATTGACTTCAGAATTGGAAAATAATAATAGGATTAATTTTCTTGACTTAACTCTATTTAGAGAAAACAACGGGATTATTACTAATTGGTACAAAAAACCTTCTTCATCAAGCAGAACTATCAACTACTTTTCAGGTCATCAAAAAAATATGAAAAGGAATATTGTGTTTAATTTGATTGATAGGGCCATAAATTTGTCCCATAAACGATTCCATTTTCACAATCTTGAAATTGTTACTCAAATACTACTTAAAAATGATTATCCCATCACGTTCATTCACAAACATATTAATACTCGTATGAATACAATCAAATTTTCACGTAATAATAAAGAAAAACATAATTCACGTAACAAGAATTTTTTACAACAACCTAAAGTTAGTCTTCCTTGCATACTGAACATTTTTTATAAATTATCTACTCATCTCAGGAAAGCTAACATAACAACTTTACCTTCTTTGAAACCTTCTCTAAACTCGATTATTAAACTTGGTAAGGATGTTACTGAAAAAAGAGAACGTACAAATTTAGTTTATAAACTCACTTGTAAAAATTGTGAGGCTTCTTACGTAGGCGAAACTGAGAGATCGCTAAAAACTCGCATAAATGAGCATGACGAATATGGGAAAGAAGAATCTGTAATTAATATACATCAGAATAAATTTAACCATAAATTTGATTGGAATAACGCAACAATATTAGATTTTGAGTCTGACTATAAAAAACGTGAAATTTCTAAGATGATTCATATTAAGAGTAATCCGAATAGTATAAATGAAAAAGAGGACATTCATGCATCAAATTTCCGATATTTTCCTATTCTGCCAAAATATAATTCATAGTCTTTCATTTACTTACAATTACAATTATATACCACTTGTATTTATTATCGCTCGCTTAGTCTTCGTTGTGTCGTCCTTAACTAATGTACGACTTATGCCAGTTTGGCATATGACTCATTGAAAATTTCTGGACCATATTGGTATTTATCAATTTTAAATTCAGTGTTATTTGATAACGCTGTGATGTAAAAAGTTTTTTGTTTTCAATGTGAATTTTATTCTTAATAAACAACATTTTTTAGCCTGATGAGGCCAGAAAACCAATCTGGCGAAACGTCGTGTAACACCATAAACTGATGTTTGATTATTTGCCCCCAATTGTCCGTTCTACTAGTTACTGCAATTACTTATTTTGTGGGTTCAAAAATAATTTTTTTTCAACCTAAAATTTAACTATTTCATTTTAAATTAACTTTCTGTTACAACTTAATATTTTTGGGTTGAAAATTCAACTGTTTAGTCAGAACAAATGACTGACATTTCGGCACAAATTCCTAACATTTCAAGTAAAAATATTGCATTTTCAACAAAATACATGACTTTTCAACAAAATAGTTAAAGTTTCAACCAAAAGAGATGAATTCTGAATTAAAAATATAGTAATTACTAGTTGATATTATTTCAACCAAAAAAGATTTTAATTTGAAATTAATCACAGTTGAATTTTACCAAAAAAAGCCGAATTTTCAACAAAATAGCTGAATCCTCAATCGAAAGAGATTAATTTGTCACCACAACTGACCCATGAAGACCCAATAGATGGAGGGTGATTTACCAAAATTTGAAAAAAAAACCACGAAATAAATGTTAAACAAAATACATCAATTTTTAACCAAATAGTTGAATTTTCCACCAATAAGAATAATTTTCTTCCAAAAAAGATAAATTTTGAACAAACTACATACATAAATTTTCAATTCAATGTATAAACTAAAAAAAAATCAATTTTCAACAAAAAATGGAATAGATAAACTTGCATATGAAAAAATTAATTTTCTGTAGAAAAAAAAGAATCTTCTATCAAACAGTTGAATTTTTTACCAAATTGTTAAATTTGCAAGACGAAAAGACGAATTTTCTATAGAAAACAGTTGAATTATCAATCCGAAAATATAAAGTATTAACAAAGAAGTTCATTTCCAATCAAATAATTAAATTTTAAGTTAAAAAGTTAATTTTGATCCCAAAAAATTAATTTTTAACGAAATACAGCATTTTTTACCAAATAGTTGTATTTTTAACCAAGAAGTTTGATTTTCTCCCAAGAAAGACGAAGTTTCAACAAACTACATACATTTTCAACCAAATACTTGAATTTCTAATTTAGAAGAACCAATTTTTAACCAAAAATGGAATAGTTAAATTTGTATTTGAAAAAATCAATTGTCAATAAATTAAACAAATCTTCTACAAAAGAGTTGAATTTTCTACCAAATTGTTTCGAGTAGTAGTTCAACTTTCAACAAAGGCAAACGCCGTGCTACAATGAATCTACACTTTGCGCTTACATGGGGACATTCAATTTAAGAAAACATTGAAATTTTCACTGTTTTAAAAATATCTGCATAAAAAAATAGACTTCATGTTGGACTCATTTTATACAAAATTTTGAGAGCTTTCAACTTTTTGAAGAGAAAAAATTGTATTCTGATATAAATAAAATTTTAAAAACTTAATCAACAATAATAAGGAGGTGGACGCACGTTTCTGACCGGTAGTGTAAAACGAACCTTTTAGGAGAAAAATTAAAACAAATCTAAATCAAAGTGTTTTTTAATATAATAAAATTAAAAAAATAAAATAAAAAAAACGAAACAATGACCAGAAGAGAAGAGGTGTAATTTCCCTAGATCTAAAACTTTTGTATAACACTTTTTTAATACCAATGGACACTCAGATAGAAACTGAAAAAAAAATTCTATTTCTAACAAGGTTTTTCAAATTTGGACGGTGATAGAAAAACCAATTTAGGGCCCGGATCAAAGAACTCTCCCAGCGCAGAAAAATTTTATTTCTAGCAATTGAGTTGCTGAATCTTTTGAAAAGATGGATTTTTAAATATCATTAAGTTGAGAGAGACTGGAGGTGATTTTTTTTTATTTGAGACTCATGTTTTTGAATTCATTTAGATGATGATATAAACTCTAATTTTTAATTAAAAGAAGCAAAATCAAAATAAATTTGTAATTACAGAGTTGCAAGAAAATTGAAACGAGTTCCACAATTTTTCAATAAAGATTGGAAAATATAAGACTATTTCCAAAAAATTGCATATATGACCTTTTGAAACGCCACCGTCAAGTTTTTTTAAGCAGAATTTTGTGAATTCTATCGCATGCTTAAGTCGTTACAGGCAAACCCAAAAACCAAAAGTGCTTTCGGAATTGTCTTCGAAATATCTCCAGGTAATATTTTTATTTTTACGAAAAAACATTATTAACCAAAATTATTTGTTATTAACTTTTTCATACTTTACTGAGAAATTTTGATAACAAATATTACATGTTAACATTTTTTTCGGAAAAAAATTGCCTCAAGATTGTTTGAAGACGAATCCGAGTGTAATTGCGTTATTTTTATCAGGAAATCAATAGCCCAAATTTTTATACAAGTTATTAAGTATCCGGAAATATATATGATTTTTTATGATTGATATGTAATAATTGATATTCAAAGAAAAATTAAAGTGATTACCAGCTTGTATCTGCGATTGTATTCTCGCCCACACTAAATGATACCTAGTTCACAGTGAACTATATATACAAGTCGTTATCAGTATTTTTAACACGTGCCTTAAAATGTGAATTTTGTTACATGCGTGACTTCGCATCATCTACACTACACATCTTTAATTCTGTTTTTCAGAATTTCTTAAACCTTGAGTATCTGAAAAATATGATCATAAAAGTATAAAAGCGTGATGAGATATTAAATCCATTGAAAATTATACAAACAATTATAACTGAAGAACATTGTTATCTTACTTTAGAAAATAGTACGTGAAAAATTCATTTTTAAATGATGACTGGATGTTTCTTTCTATGTAGACTTTAACAAATATTTAAACAAGGTCAGAGAGGCCTTGTACCGAAAACATAATAGCTAATGTTCAAACTTTAGAGTCATTCAAATAAAACTTGTCTCGTTTAAAATTAATAATTTCAAGGCTTAAATTTTGAATTTAGAAAACAGAAATTATTGAAATTTCAAATTATTCAACTCTGAAGGCTTGAAATTCATTCAAAATGATTATTCATTAGATTTGGGAAAAAGTAATCAAGAAAAGTTCCTGGTGGACTATTCAAAATATAAATAACTTATCCGTTGCAGAAGTTTAAAGATTTTTAAAATAAAAAAAGAATATTACTTCGATTAGATTGAAAAATTTGTAACCGCTATAAAACTTTTTTGCGATATATAAATGAGACTTGATTTTTGTTTCATTTTCAGACATAATTTTAGCCTAAAAGTCGAAAACTTCTTTCCTCAGATCGTAAATTTTTTGATGCAGCAACTGACCTGTTTCCGGTTTGGACTACTAATATCTGATTAA
This sequence comes from Andricus curvator, assembly GCA_932195095.1. Classification (NCBI taxonomy): domain Eukaryota; kingdom Metazoa; phylum Arthropoda; class Insecta; order Hymenoptera; family Cynipidae; genus Andricus; species Andricus curvator. The sequence goes on along the minus strand of CAKNYM010052208.1, from coordinate 557,035 downwards.
CATAGGAGACTTCTTAAGAATTGTTTTGCATGTGAATCGAAATCCCAGATTCTCAAGCCGGATCAGATATATTATTAACGAGATGGAAACAACTCCTGAAAATACGGTCCAGTGGAGGTGGATTACTCCGTATTATATCCGATTACCCTGGATTACCTCTATATACACAATTACTCTAGATTACCTTAACAAAATAAAATTATGGTGGATAACTTCGCCTAAACTAGACTCATGCAAATTTTTACTAAAAAAGGATTACTTTTGAACAAAATTGTTGAATTTTTATCAAACTAGATGAACTTTTAACAAAATAGTCAAACTTTTAACCGAAAAGATTAATTTTCTACCGGAAACGACGAATTTTCAACAAAATACATTAATTTTCAACGAAGTATTAAAATTTTCCACTGGAGAAATGAATTTTCAACTAAAATTATGAATCTTCAACTGGAATAGTTAAAATTTCAGTTAAAAAATTAATTTTCATCAAATAAAAAGGAATTTCCAATAAAAAAGTTAAATTTTTAGCCAAAAAGATGAATTTTAGACTAAATTTATGAATTTTTAATTGAAATTGTTAAATTTCCAGTAAAAAATTATTTTTCAATAAAAAAATGAATTTTCAACATAAGTGTTAAATTTTCAACCAAAAAATACATTTTTAACAAAGTAGTTTAACTTTCAACCAAGTAATTGTATTTTGATGAACAGAAAAATAAATTTTCAACCAAGAATATTAATTGTCCGCCAAAAAAGACGAATTTTCAACAAAATAAATGAATTTAAAGAAAAAATAATTTTCAACCAAAAACATAAATTTTTGACCGAAAAGATTAATTTTGTATTGAGAACGACGAATTTTCGACAAAATACATTAATTTTCAAAGGAGTAGTCGAATTTTCAACTAAAAATATTAATTTTCAACGAAGTAGTAGATTTTTCAAGAACAAAGAATTTTCTACCAAAGTAGATGAATCTTTAACCCGACAATAATAATTTTCTTCCAAAAAAGACAAATTTTGAACAAACTACATACATACATTTTTAATCAAATAGTTGAATTTATAAACTAAAAAAATCTATTTTTACAGCAAAAAATGGAATAGATAAACTTGCATACAAAAAAATTAATTTTCAGTAGAAAAAAAAGAATCTTCTACCAAACAGTTGAATTTTCTACCAAATTGTCAAATTTCCAACACGAAAAGACAAATTTTCTATACAAAACAGTTGAATTATCAATCCGAAAATATAAAGTCTTAACAAAGAAGTTCATTTTCAATCAAATAATTAAATTTCAAGTTAAAAAATTTATTTTTATCCCAAAAAATTATATTATAATTATATTATGGGATATTATATATTGTGGGAATATTATAACATAATTTGCTTCCATTTGCAAAAAAAAAAAAATATTAATTATTAATATTAATAAATAATTAATTATTAGAATTTTAGATTAGGTGAAACTTTGAAAAACGAAAAATATTTCCAATGGAAATGAATCTAATTTCTATCATTTATGAATGAAACAGTTAATTTTTTAAATTAATAATACAAAAAATAAACAGTTAACAAAACAGTTGAGTTTTCAACAAACAAACAAATACTTTTTTTACAAATTTGTTGAATTTTCTACAAAGTAGATTAATTTTTAACTAAATAATTCAATTTTCAACCAAGAACAAGAATTTTCAAGGAAGTAGTTGAAGATTCAACTAAAAAAGATCAATTTTCAACTAACAAAGATAAATTTGCAGCAAAAAATGGAATAAGTATATTTTTAATTATATAATTTAAGTTTTTACAAAACAAAAAGCGAATTTTTAACAAAATAGTTTAGTATTCAACCATGGAGAAGGGGAAGATCAACTTTCAACCAAGTAGTTCAATTTGCAACAACAAATTAATGAATTTTAAACCTTAAAAGATAACTTTACAATCAAACATGAAATAGTAACATAAATTTTCAGTTGAAAAATTTAGTTTCAAGCCAAAAGAGAACGAATGTACGACATAATTGTTAAATTTTCAGAAGAAAAAAATGAATTCTCCACCAAGAATATTAATTTTTGTTTAAAAAAGACGAATTTTCAACAAGAGAAAAGAATTTTTAAAAAAATTTAACCAAATACTCGAATTTCCTTCTAAAGTAGTTGAACTTTTAACCCAAAAAGACGAATCTTCAACGAAGCAGTTGAATTTTTAACAAAAAAATGGTTTTTTCACGAAATTCTTGAATTTTTAATCAAAAACATGAATTTTCAGCCGAAAAGATTAATTTTCTATCGAAAACAACGAATTTTTAACAAAATACATGAATTTTCAACTAAAAAAAGATAAATTAGTAACCATCAAAGATAAATTTGCAACGTGCATCTCCAACTAAAAAATGAATTATTAACAAAGTCATTGACTTTCAAACAAGTAATTGAATTTTCAGCAACAACAAAATAAATTTGTAACTGTAAAAGACAAATGTTGAGAATCAAAAATGGAATAGTTTCATAAGTTTTAAGTTGAAAAAATTAATATTAAACCAAAAAAATACGATTATAGTTAAACTGTCAACCAAAGAAATGGATTTTCTACCAAAGTTGTTGAATTTCAACCCAAAATGACAAATTTTCAACAAAACAGTTGGTTTTTTCAACCGAAAAAATTACTTTTTAACAGAATTGTTGATTATGCTGAATTAAAAGGTAATTACTTGGATTATCTAAATTACTTATTATTATTATTATTATTATTACTTATTACTTATTACTTATTATCTAATTACTTCAAATTAGGGAGATTAGAGGATTACCAACGGCCATACCACGCTGAAAACCCCAGTTCTCGTCAGATCACTGAAGTTAAGCAGCGTTGGACGCGGTTAGTACTTGGATGGGTGACCATTCAAGAATACTGAGTGCCGTTGGCACATCGTGGGTGTGGTGAGCCCACACTTGTAGTTATTTATAACTACAAGAAAACTATCCACTTAGAAACACTACCCGAATCGGGTAGTGTCACGCCTACCCTGAAAGTGAAATGGCTTAATGGTATACACAGGTGGATTACTCTGGAATTATAGTTGGATGACTTCGGGTTACTTGGATTACTTGAACTACTCCGAATGATCTGGATTACAAGTGGATCACTCCGGTATACTTCGGATTACAAGTAAATTACTCATACCGAATTACTTGAAGTACTCCGGATTACAAGTGGATTACTCCAGATTAGAACTTGATTATTATGGATTAAAAGTGAAACGTCCTTTATTACAAATGTATTACTGTGGATTACAAGTGGATTATTCAGATTACATTGGCTTACTAGTTCGGATAACCGAATCGTCCAGCGAATTGTCAGTTATTTACCTCTGGATTATTAATAAATAAAGAATTAAGAATAGTAAATATTAAAAACAGGTCTCGTGCCATTGATATTGAAAATCGAAACTCAGGCGATCATTTCTTCATGCCCAGTGAATCAGGAAAATAGTTGCGGTTTAAAATAGCGAAAGTGCTTGTTATTGTATTAGCATGCATAATATAATTCCGTACCATTCGCTTTTGCTATTCCCGCCGCTTTTGTTTTTATTATATACCAGCAGTAAATATACGCGCGCCAAGCGCGTGTTCACGTCCGTGAATTTTTATTTCTTTAAAAAAAAACAATTAACCTGGAAAAATATATAATTAACGATTTTGAATTGACAAATTTCCATATCAAACAATTTTAGATTAGGTTAAGTTAAAAAAAAATGACAATATTCTGAATGGATAGAAGAGGAATTTAACTTGTATCATTTCTAAATAAAAGAGCTTGATATACCGAATTTCCAACTAACATTTTGAAAATTCGATAATTTCATTAGAAAGGATTTGAGATTGTATTATTTCTAATTCAAAGCGTTCAAAGTTAAACCAGAATGTCTATCCGAAAGATTATTATTATTATTATTATTATACCATTAAGCCATTTCCCTTTCGGGGTAGGCGTGACTTGCTCGGTTGGAGAATAGTAGTGTGTATATGGGTGTATAGGTATAAGGTAGGTAGGAATATAGGTATGAGGTGGATAGGTATATAAGTGTTAGGTATATATATTTTAGATTGATCTGGAATTCTCGTGTTATTTATTTAAATGACACGTTTACTCCGCAACACTGCTCCGACCCAGGTTGCTGATCAATCTCTCTAGCGATCACCCCAAGTGAAAAGCCTCACAGAATTGTTATGTATGGTTCTCCACTTGGGCCCATTAGTATCCAAGATCTTTGTTTCAGGCGTCATTCATTCTACTGTCACTCTGTTTACAAACTATTTGTCGCCACACTTTTCTGTCCTGGCATACTACTCTAGCTTCCTTCACGTCCATGCATTTTTTTATGCAAGCTCTTGTGTTCCTATGGCTTCTTATGTCTCTACGGATTAATGTCTCATTTACAGATTCTAACCATTCTTTCGGCGGTCTACCTAGTAGTCGTTTCATTTTCCTCTTTTTGTCTTTGTAATCATTTTTGAGTCTATTTCTCTCCTCATCGCTAAGACCTGTCATGTTTAATGTTCTCTTGTGCGCTTTTTTCTTTTCTCGCTGGGCTGCTTGAATTTCATCATTCCACCATGCATCACCAGACTTTCTTCCTACCACTGCCGTACCACACACTTCAATTGCAGTTTTAACAATGATATCCCGTAATAAAGCCCACGCGCCCTCTATATCTTTAATGCTCGTACGCGCTTCCCAAGTTGCCCTATCTATGCGTTCGCTTAACTTATTTTGAAACTCTATTCGCACTTCCGGTTTCTGTAAATTTTCAATCTTTATTCGAGTTTGTTTCGTTTTTTCTGTTCTCTTCCTTTTCCATCCCCGGCCTAAGTTTATTTTAGAGATTAAAAGATAATGATCAGTGTTGCATTCGGATCCCCTCATGACTCTTGTATCTACAACTAGTTCTCTTAGTCTTTCATCCGCAATAACGAAGTCAATTACACTGCGGTTATTTCCTTTACACCAAGTATACGTGTGGATCATTTTATGTCGAAACCAAGTATTGGTAATAAATAGGCCCTTTTCTAGGCATAAGCTAACTAATTTTTCCCCGTTATAATTTTTTCTTGGATCCCCAAATTTACCTAGTACCCTTTCTGTATCTGTATCCTGACGTTGAACGCCGACCCATCCGTTCATATCTCCTAGCAGAATTATTCTTTCACCTGGATCGCAAGTACTTATTGTGTCATTTAAAGTGTCCCAGAAAGCGTCTTTGACTTCTCGCGGCTCACTGTCAACTGGGGCGTAGCACGCTATGATAAATAACCTTCTGATTCCTACCTTCATTCTAGCCCACAACAATCTGGGAGATACAAAATCATGATCTTTGAGATGCTGTCTTGCTTTTTTATTCATAATTAAACCGATCCCTTGACTACGATTTGATTCACTACCTACTCCTGACCATATTTCAAAACCGCCTTTCAACACCCCATTTTCTATGTTTCTACTTTCGCAACCCTTTTTCTTCGTCTCAGGTACACATAAAATATCTAGTTTCCTTGCATGCATAGTTTCTCGTAGTTCTCTTATTTTAAGGTCATTCACTCCTCTAGCATTCCAGACACCCAGTCTCCATTCATCGCCTGAAATTCGACCTTTACGTTTACCGTGTGTATGCATTTTGTCGATCCAAGTTTCAGTCCATTCCGAGGCTACTTTATTGTTTGTATTATTCATGTTTAGATTGTACACCCAACTAACACCTTTATGCGCGAAATTTGTTTTGCGAGCCGAAATCATGTCCAAGTTAAGTGATTATTTGTCGTACGGTGGATAGTCTATCTGTAACGTCAGTCCCACCAATACTTCTGTTACTGTGTGTGGGTGGGGGGGGGGGGTGAGGACGGAGAAAGGAAACCGAGAGTCTCAATTGGTTGGTGATTTATTCTGAGAAGGTTACCAGCCTTCAGCAGCGTTGTATTTGATAGGAGTTAATATGTGTCCAAAGCCGAATACTGGCCTACCTCTAAAACAGAAGCCAATAAGTCTTTTTTTTTTTTTTTTTTTTTTTTTTTTTTTTTTCCAATTATCGATAATTTCTCTTTTTTTTTCTGATTTGGGACGAGGAATTTTCATAATCTGGCGAATTCTGACTTGAAACAGGGATTGATTTTGTAAATTTCCTTTTTATAAATGAGAATTAAAAGTATTTTCAAAAATTCCCAGTTTTATCTCAAAAATTGCCTCTGTTCCAAGATAAAATTATAATTCTTTACGAAATTCCCTGTTCCCAAACCAAAATTATAATTCTTTACGGGAATTTCGTTTACATTATATTTACATATTATATTGATATATTCTCTGTTTAAACTCAGAATTGAAATTCTTTTAGAAGCTTCACTGTCCCAAAGTAAAAATAATAATTTCAATAATAATTTCGCAATTTCAATATTGAGTTTAAAACATTTTTGAAACGATAATTAATTATTCTGAATGGAAAGCATTTGAAATTAAAAAATAAATTTAATGATTTTGAATTGAAAACGTCCCAAATCAAAGAATTTTAGATTAGGTGAAATTTTGAAAAACGAAAAATATTTCCAATTGTAATGAATCTAATTTCTATCATTTATAAATAAAAAAGTTCAAAGTTGAACAATTTTGTTTTCAATTAAAGAATGTCGAAATTGAATGAATTCAGATTTTATTACACTTTATTTAGAATTATTATTCATTCTTGAAATCTTCCAATAAAATATTTTTCAAATTTAAATTATTCATTTTTTTAAATGTTCAACTAAAAATCCTACAATCTTAAGATATTACATTGAAAATTGAAAATTAAAAAAAAAAGGAATACAAAACAAGATCGCTATGATTCCACTTTTTTAAATTGCACAATTTTAAGCCTTTCAATTCGAAATTATAATTTTTTAAAGTTGATTTTGTGATGTTCAGTGCTCTGGAAGATTTACAATTTAAAAAAATTAAATTTTCAATACCTAGTTCTAAAATCTTCTCATTATTAAAACCTAAATTTGCCAAATTATTTTCTTAATTTTTCATTACTTAGAATTTATTCTGGAGGCGTTTAATTAAAAATTGTTTAATTACAAACTCTTTTAACTGAAAATTGTGCAACTATCAAGACCTTTAATTTCATATCATACGATTTCGAACAATTGAAAAATTCAGACAATTTTTTATGTTCAAAATTGGAACCAATCAACTTAGAATATTAAAATCTAATATTATTATATTTAAAACTGTCTTACATTGAAACCAAACAATTTAGAATATTCAAAATTATGAAATATAAACCTGACTATCAAGGCTTCAAATATGAAATGTTGCAATTTTGAATGATTTAATAGTGGAATTGTTCTGAAATTTTCAATATTTGAATTTGAAACTATTATCGATTCGGGAGGATTTCAAGTTAAAATAGTTGAATCTTGAAGGCTATGGATGGGAAATGATTGTACAATATTCGCAGTTAAATTCTCAATATCAATCTAAAATATTTCAACTTAGCCTCTAAAAACGAAAACAATTTTTTGGTAATTTTCCTGTTATCAAACATTTGTCTAGGTCATTAACAACGCTCGTGTTCAACAGAAACATCACGGAGAACTCTATCTCAACTGTAATGAAAACCCCATTTTTTTAATTGATATTAAATGACATTTAAAGTGTTTGAATAGATTTTTTTACTAAAAAATTAGTTTCCCATTACAGAAATAAAATTTAATTAACTTTCAATTCGAAGCGATTGAAAATTTTACAATTCGAAGGGATTGAAAAGTCTACAATTCAAAATTGCAAAGTAATACAATTTTGTAATTATAAACCTTTAAAATTGAATTATTCTAAAAAATGGTTCGAAATAAAAAGTAAATTTAAATGGAAAATTTTAAAAATAAAAAAATTTCTACTACGGAACGTTAAAAATTAAATGAATCCGAGCTTCATTAAAAACTGAAAAATTTGCAGTCACCAAGAATTATGATTTTTAAACTTGTTTATACTTAAACCCTTAAAATTTTTAATTATTTTAAGTAAATTTCAATAGTTTAAAAATTAAAAATATTCAAATTGTCAATCACATGTTTTGAAATTGAATTACTTCAATTTTAATTTCAAAATTAAAACTTAGGCGACACATGATGAATAAAGAATTAAAACTTATGAAAGAGAAAAATTGAAAATTTAGCGTTCAGCATGGAAATTCAGAACTCTGTAATTGTAACCATTCAAAATTAAAGATATTATTCAATTACTGAAGTATCAATTTCAGATAGTTTTATTTTTATCTATTCTGGTTTTGAATAACATAACTTTTAACTTTTCTACTTTTAAATTTTTGAATCGTTAGTCATATTGAACTTTTTGAATTAAATATTTCCCAGTTTTAAATGATCTATTTTTCAAATCTTTATATAAAATTCGGACAATTTTTAAAAATTAAATTGGAAATTAAAAATTAAAAAATAATAATATAAAACAAGATTTTTGAACACATGTATATGATTTCAATGTTAGAAATTCCAGAATTTTAATAATTATAACAATAATAGTAATAGATCTTTATTAAGTTGCTTACAAAGTACATAGTGTATTCTAAGCCTGATATTTTATGCTTTTCAATTCGAAATTGTTCTTCTTTTAAGTTGACTTTGAAATTTTCCATATTTTGGAACATTTTCAAATAAAAAAAACATTTAGTTTTCCATGCCTGGTTCCAAAGTCTTCTTATTTTTAATTCTTGAATTTGAAAAAATTATTTTTCACTACTTTGAATTTATAATCGAACCATTTTAATTCAAATTGTCTAATAACAAATCCTTTAAACTGACAATTGTGCAAATATCGAGTCTTTTAATTTGATCTTTTACCATAGAATTTGAATAGTGATTTAATAGTGACATTGTCCTGATATTTTTAATATTTCAATTTGAAACTAAGACATTGTAAAATGTAAAATTGGAGACCTCCAAAAATTAAGAAAATTCAAACCAAATATTTTCGAATTTAAGCTTTTGAAGCAAAAAGAACTTGAGTTTCAAGACCTCAACAAATAATCTTCAGATTTACGCAATCAAAATTATTGAAACTTTTGTTTTAAATTGAAGGAAAAACTTTGCATATGTTTAAAGGCTATCAAAATTAAAAATATTTCCCTGAACACTTGAGGAGACCCAAGATTCTGATTTTTCGTAAACTGTTTCAATGTTTTAGGAACTACATTTTAATTTAGGGGAAAAGATTTAAAAGATAAATGAAAAAAAATATTTGAAAATTAATTTTAATTCCCAAAATTGAAATTTGTGCATTAAAAAAAAATAATAACTCTGTTTTTTAGGACGAATTTGAAATCTATTCATTGAATACAATTATAAATATTGAATGTATCATCGAATAGAATTCAAACGACGTGGTATGGAAAATTTTCATTTCTGTCAACTAACAATTTATATAGTAGATATAATATACAATTGTTTGTCTTCTTTCGCGTTCAATAAGCGTGAAGAAGAATAAATAGAGATTCAATTTAAAAATCAAAGAGTGTTAATAAAGTAATAAACAGTCTGGTAACACTACTCCAGTAAATAATGTATTAAATTATATTGATAATAATTTTAAAGTATCATTCTTGCAGACTCATTATTACTTCTTCACCTACGTCAAAATACAAATACTGATAATTCACGAGAAAGACAACCATTTTAAAAACAGTTTATGGCTTTATTGTACTACTTACAACCAAAAACGTATGCTTTATATTGCAAAGTTATACCTGGATTTCAAAAAGATGTACAATTAAGTGTAATTCTGTTTTGAAACATGCCAAAAGAATTACAATTTTGACTTGTAACGGGGAGTTAACGAAAAGAATTATTTTTCTGACTTGGAAGAGGAAATTTTCTATAGGAATTATAATTCACAGAAATAATCTTTTTCGAACCCCTACACGTCTTTTCAACGTCTCATGGGGGGGGGGGGGAGTACCTATCTGAATGATCACAAAAAAATGTTGTTCAAACCCCTACCCCTTTCCAACGTTTCATGGAGGGCGGGAAGGCACCCCTGTGACTGAGCACAGAAATAATATTGTTTAAACACCTATCCCTTTCCAAAATCTCATGGGGGCGGGAAAGAAAACGGAAATAATTTTTTCAAACCCCTATCCCTTTCCAACGTTTCATGGGGGGCGGGAAGGCACCTCTCTGACTTGTAACAGAAATAATGTTGTTTAAACCACTACTCCTTTCAATGTATCCTAGGGGATGGGAAGGCACCCCGGTGACTAGTCATAAAAATAATGGAGGTAAATGGAAAGGGCCTTTCCAATGTCTCTGTGATTCGGTTTCTGTGATTAGTCACAGAAATTCTTTCAGTTACGCCCTTAACCTTTTCCAATGATTCGTTCAGTTATTTAAATTATAATTAACATTGTTTTCATTATACAGATTCGATTAAAATAATTCGCATAATTCCAAATCTCGATGAACCTGAAATAGAAGAAATCGAACTTGGATGTCAAAGAAATATTTTTTCAAATAATCGGGTCGCCATTAACACTGCTGTATGCACTGATAAGTCTCTGAGATACCTTTTGTTCAAAAGGTCAGAAAAAGTCGCTGACTACGAATATCTTGGTTATTTGTTCGAAATCCTGGTCAATTTTTCCTTAAACAATTGTTTTTAACAATTTCATTCATTATTAACAAAAATATTTTTAAAGATCATTCTTAGCGACTCTGAACAAAAATACAAGTTTGTTGACTCTTGCTAAAATTAACAGTGTTACAGAAGAATATCTTTTTTTTAAATTAGCATATTTGCACAGTTGTACCACAGAATCTATTGCTTAGAAAATTATGAAACATTTAAATATCTATATCGAGGTTAGATCTCTTGAAAGCAAAAAGAAATTTTCTGATCGAATCAAAACTGCTCTCTCCGAATTGTTTTTAAAAAATTTCGATTTTTAAAAGGAAATCTTCTAGACTTTTTATTTGTTGATATAAAATCAGACAGGCCAACCAATCGGTTATAAATATTCTTTTTTATGCAGGTTTAAAGAAAAGAGTCAAATTGACGAAAAAATCAAATTTCAAAAAAAAATTAGGTAAAGTTCTTATACAAAAAATCTAATACTTTGTTTTCGGGCACCTACTATTCGGAAAAGAATCGTCAGCTAAATCGCTGACATGGTCAAGCAGAATTTAGACTGGAATTTAAAAAAATCTGTGGAATGACCCATGTATGTTTATATTACTTAAATAGATGTCTTAGGTAGACATCACGTCGTCATGTAGAAAAATGTTAAGATAGAATAATTTGTTTTTTCATGTTTCATGCCAAAGTTGTGTTTTTTTATAAACATTTTATAATAAGTTTATAATTAGGTAACAGAGCTTGAAAAAATAAAGCTCTGCGCAAACCTGCGCAAGATTCGATTGGACTTTTTTACCATTATTTTATTATCATTACTCCGCTGAGCTTGATATGTACTTTTCAGGCTTAATGGAATATTCATGAGTTTTAGCACAATAGGCAGCGAGAAATACCGCTTATCATTGCGACATCACATTTTTTGATAACTTGAAAATTGTGGCTCGTAGGCGAACGGAGATTTATGAAAAATATATTGTTTATAAGGCTGTGCATAAATAATGGCTCGCCGTACGCGAAAATGTTACGACAGTAAAAAGTTTTATTTTGTGCCAGAGATTAATAAAAAAAATTATGAAAAAAATCTATTTTCCTAATCAAGCACGAGGAAAGTAAGTATCAACTTCAGTGCTTGAAGAAGTATATTTTAGTTTTTGAGCTTATTTGCTCTCTGTATCATTGGTAAAATTTAAGTAATTACTATTGAAATTTTTCAGATTTGATTGGTGAAAAATGAGCCACTGAAGATTAGTGGAAAATTACTAGTTCGAGTATGCGAGATATTTCCTAATTCAATACTGGCAAAATAATTGCTTTGTAAAAATAAAATGATTCAGAACTGTATATGATAATTTTAAAACAGTCATAAACACGGAAAACGTAAAAAATATAAAAGTTTCATAAAACGACGAGATTGTGTAACATTTTTAACTCTATTGAAACAATAAGGAGGCTATATTGAGTAATTGGTAGCGTGACCTAGTCTGTTTCCATTTTCAAAATATTGTCTTCTGATTGTTTCAACGAAGTTGAAAAAAATAAGAATTTTTACAATCTTAAAACTATAATGGATCAATATGAGATTAATATTGATCAATATATTATTTAATTATGCATATTCAGGATCCTCATGAGCTACTTTTGAACAGATTTCTGTTTTGTTTTTCAAAATTTTTTCGGTTGTATATTTTCTCATTTTCCGTAGAAAAATGCAATTATTTAGCAAACTTTCACGGTAAAAACAGAAGTGAATTTTTGTTGCAGGTAATTTTCAAGTAGATATAGTTGAATTTTTTTGCATCGAAACAAAACAAGATTTAATAGAGTTGACATGGTAACCATTTCCCATGTGGTCGGTAAATCTTAACACGTGAAGTTATTTTTTGTTGCAGATAAAGATTACTCTAAAATCGCTGTGACGATTACATTTCGTTTTTTCTGTGTTGTAAACGTTATTTGCCTTGGATAAACATCAGCTTGAATACGTATGAAATTGAGTGCCTGAAGAAGATTATTTTAATTGTATGGCTTTATTCCTTATGCAAAAGCTCCTTGAGGTCTCTCTAAATCAAAATTGGTAAAATTTTACTAATTACTAGTGAAATTTCACAGATACGGTTAGTAAAAAGTGAGCCACCTAAGATTAGAAGAAAATTACTACATTAAAGCCTGTCTATGTTTGCCAGCCGCGGTTCTATCAAAATGTGGCCAACTTACAGAAATTATGTTTCGAAACCCCTGTTTTTTTCATAATACATACTAGTACGCACTGTGCATACTAGTACGCAATGGACTGTACATAATAATGAAAGAAAAGTTAGAAAAATGGAAAACGGGGAAAATAGAAGAGTTTAATAAAATAACGCTGTTGTAGCATGTTTGACTCTATCGAACAATAAGAAGGTCATATTGTGAAATTGTAAACGTGACGTAGCTTGTCTCCAATTTTAAACCAGCATTGGCTTCTAATTGTTTGAACAAAGTAATAAAAATAAAATTTTCTTACAATGTTTCAATCACAGATTTTTGATTACAGATTGCATAGTTCTGTTTTCGATTTTCGGAATTTCTTTCGGTTGTACATTTTTCTAATTTTCCATAAAAAATTGCGATTATTCAACAGACTTTGAATTATTTACCTTGAAAAAGGATGAACTTAAGTTTCTAAAGAAGTTTAAAACATAACTAATAACTAGTGAAATTTTACAAATTTGATTAGCGAAATTTGGGCCACTAAAGATTAATGAACAATTACTAATTCGAGTAGTCAAGATATTTCCCAATTCAATAAATAGTAAAAAGCAACTAATTGCTTGGTAAAAATATATAAACTTGTTTACGGCTGAACATAATGATTTTAAAAAGTTATAAACATGGAAAACGTGAAAAATAGAAAAATTTAATTAAACGACGCGAAACATAGCGTGTTTCCATTTTCAAATCATTGCCTCCTGGTTGTTTGCACAAAGTTAAGAAAAATAGGAATTTTTTCATATACAATGGATCAATGGGATATACAGTAATTATGCATATTCAGGGTCCTCATGCGCTACTTTTGAACAGAATTCTGTTTTTGATTTTCAAAATATTTTACGGTTCTACATTTTTCTAATTTTCCATAGAAAATTTAAATGATTGAAGGGAGCGTGGATTTATAAAAATATATTGCTTAAAAGGCTGTGAATAAATAATGGCTTGTCGTACAAGAAAATGTCACGGAAGTAAAAAGTTTTATCTTGTATCAAAGGATAATAAAAAAGAATTTTAATCAATTCTGGTCATTGATGGTTTTTATTTATAAAAATTGTTATAAGCAATGAAGCAAGAGAGTTTATGGAGAATGAACAATGTTATATATTATAATGTCTACACGATTTTTCCTCTTAAAAATAGCAATTCTTTAACAACCATTCACGGAGAGAAGTTTTCATTCGATCGGAAGATTTCTTTTTGCTTTCAAGAGATCTAACCTCGATATAGATAATGCAGAAGTTTTCAATTTTTCTGAGCAATAAATTCTGTGGCATAACTATATGCAAATATGCCCATTTTGTTCAAAAATCATTTGTTTGTAACGCTGTAAATTGCAAACGGTTCTTACTCAGAGATGCTAAGAATTATTTTATAAAAAAAATAATTAAATTGTTTAAAAAATTGTTTAAACAAAAACTGACCAAGATTTCTTAAACAACAAAAAAAACGAATTTTCAACAAAATATTAAAATTTTCTACTAAAGAGAGGACATTTTTACTAAAATAATGAATCTTCAACAAAAAATGGATTTTTAACAAAGTAGTTCAACTTTCAAAGAAGTAGTTGAATTTTCAACCAAAGAATATGCATTTTTAACTAAAATGATGAATCTTGAAGAACAATTAAATACATTTTTAAAACAAGATAGTTCAACATTTAACTGAGTAGGTGAATTTTCAACCAGAAAGTTGAACTTCTAGCTAGAAAAGATAATTTATCAAATAAAAATATCAACTTTAAAGTCGAAAACGGAATAGTTACATTTTCAGTTAAAAAAATTAATTTAAAAAAAACGCATTTTCAACCTAATATTTAAGTTTTCAACCAAAGAGATGAATTTTTGACTAAAGTGATGAATCTTCAACAAAAACAAATTTATTTTTAACAAAATGTAGTTCCACATTCAACCAAAAAAGATTAATTCTGAACCAAAAATGTAACAGTTGATATTTTAACCAAGAAAGATTCAAATTAAAATAAAAAACATTTGAATATAACCAAACAATACGACTTTTCATCAAAAAGGTTGAAACCATAACCAAAACAGATTCATTTTAAACTAAACAGTTGGATGTTTAATAAAAAAAGATAACATTTCTACCAAAATAGTTCAATTTTCAACCTACAAAGACGAATTTCCAACAAAATAGTTCAATTATCAAACAAAGAGATACATTTTTAACTGTAATGATGAATCTTCAACAACAACAAATGAATTTTTACCCAAAGAGTTCAGCATTCATCCAAGCAGTTTGAATATTTTCAACATAATACATGAATTTTAAACCAAATAGTTGAATTTTCCACTAAAAAAGACGAAATTGAACCAAATAATTTAATTTTCAATCGAATAGTAGAAATTTTTAACCAAACGAAATTAATTCCGTATGAAAAATATAATAGTAGAATTTTTAATTAAAAGTTATGAACGCTCAACCAAAAGTATTTGGATTTTCTTATTGGGTTCGATTAATTCAGTTCGCATCTAAGTAAAAAAACGAGAAAAGAGGAAAGAAAGAAAAAGGAAAATTTTCTTAAAAACAGGGGAAAAGATGAATACTTTAAAAAAGGAGAATAGGGGAAAGAGTGTGAAGTGTGAAATATGAAAGTGATTTTCAAACTTATTAAGCAATTATTGTACTTGTACCGTTGTACGGCCAACTTTGAAAAAATTAGCAAAAGGTTGTTAAAATTTATTATCAGGAAACGTGCTCAATGTTATCTAAAGTCGTAACGTTACTTGCACTGACCCCCCCCCCCCAACCCTGTTACCAACAGTAATTTTTCGGGCTACACCCTGCCCCCTAAAATTAGTAACGTAATTTATTAGCGTCCCTGAGTTACGATTGACTGACAATTCAAAACAACAGTCCCTAAAATACAATTGGAAAAAATTCAACGGGAACACTGCGAATTATTACCCTAATATAGCACGGAACGTTCCACGGGCACCTTCGGAACGTTCCAGGCCCGTTCTCAGGCCGAGTAAAATGTCCGCCCCTTTGGAACGTTCCAGGAACGTCCCACTGGCACCTTCAGGGGACCTAGGGTCGATAGGGGTAAGGTTGATAATGGGGTTAGTGTGATAAAGAGAAAATTTTGAATGAAAAACAAATTACCAACTGATGCCGATGAAAGTAACAGCCGAGTCATGTGTTACAAGTGCGGCGCACAGTGTAGCCAAAAGCACTTTTTGTGGACAAAAGTCTGTCTACAACCCAATTTTCAATGGATTTTTACGGTTTTTTTTAATGACCGTAAGGCTTTCGGGTATATCGAGTCGGTGCGAGAATTTCGATTTGGCTTAACCAAAATTTTTTATTTAGCAACAAAATAAACAATATTTTTATCCTAACTTTTCAGATGTACCTTTTTTTTGTAAGATCTGCGAATTGACTAAAGAAGAGATTAAGTCAGTGTAATTACTGTCTAGAAATAGTTTCCAGTAGATGAGAGTGAGAAAAAAAATTGTTTATAATGTTTTAGACAAATTAATGAATAAAAGCCATTTTTTGTGATTCGCAATGATTGGTTGTTTGAAATTCACAGTTTTTATATAGAATATGAGAGAAATGTATGCCTGATTATGATTATTCAAATATATCTGCTGCTTGACAGCATTATTTAAACAATTTTTATAAACAAATACACAGTTTTCGTATGTCACAATGAATAGGCTCCATTTTTTTGCAGAATCGACCAAAAATGTCTTGCTGTCATTTTTTTCAAATTAGCAACAACTGGTAATTATTTAAACAATATTTATAAACAAATTCACATTTTTAACATTATTCCAGGAATAGGGAAATTTTTTTTTGCGGAACCCACTGAAAATTTATCGTTTGTGAATTGATAAAAAATATTAATTTTTCAAACAATTTTGATAAATAAATGCACATTTTGACCATTTTTCCAAGAATAGGCTCCATTTTCTTTACGAAATCAACTAAAAATGTATTTCCAATGATTTTGGTCACTTTTGCGGGAATAGCGTTATTTTTTTCGTGGAGTAAGTTGGAAATGTCTTACCAATGACATCTTATTGCCTTGTTTGTCCAAATGACAAGATCTGTTTATTATTGAAACAATATTTATGTAGAAATGCACAGTTCGACCATTTCTCCATGAAAAGTATTAATTTTCTTTGCGGAATCAACAATAAATGTCTTGCCAATTATTCCTTCTTGTCACATTTTCTTAATTAGGAAAACGTGTTGATTGTTTGAACAATATTTATAAACAAATTCACAGTTTAACCATTTTCCAATGATACTACTACTCACTAACGATACATTTTTAGTCGTTTCCGCAAAAAAAATTGTTCCTATTCCTGGAATAATGTTAAAAATGTGAATTTGTTTATAAATATTGTTGAAATAATTACCAGTTGTTGTTAATTTGAAAAAAATGACAGCAAAAGGTAAGACATTTTTGGTCGATTCTGTAAAAAAATGGAGCCTATTCATTGTGACATACGAAAACTGTGTATTTGTTTATAAAAATTGTTTAAATAATGCTGCCAAGCAGCATATATATTCAAATAATCATAATTAGGCATACATTTCTCTCATATTCTATATGAAAACTGTGAATTTCAAACAACCAATCATTGCGAATCACAAAAAAAGGCTTTTGTCCATTGATTTGTTTAAAACATTATAAAAAAAAATTTTCTTACTCTTACCTACTGAAAACTATTGCTAGATAGTAATTACACTGCCTTAAGCTCTTCTTTAGTCAATTCGCAGATCTTACAAAAAAAGGTACATCTGAAAAGTTAGGATAAAAATATTGTTTATTTTGTTGTTAAATAAAAAATTTTGGTTTAGCCAAATCATACATAAACGTAATTTACTGTCGGCTCTTGCATTTCTCAAAGTTTGAGACCGATATTTTACTTATAAAAAAAGTTCTTAGGTTCAATAAATTTCAAGGTACAAATAAAACATGTAAAAAAAATGCTCCCAGTTTTAATTTCTGCAAAGATAATTTTTAGCAAAATTCCTACTCGAATAAAGTACATAAACGTAGTTTATGTTCTTCTGATACATTTCCCAACGTTTCAGTACGATATTTTATTTACGAAAAAAGTTCTGAGGTTCAAAAAGAAATACAGTAAACTGAAAAACGGAGGTCGGTAATATGGGTATTTGAGTGTGTAACATACCCTTAACTTCTTTGTTAGAATATAATGATTATATGTTTTATTATTTGTAGAAATACGGTAGCTGCCATTAGTTATTGCTTTAAACAATCATTTTTGAAGAAACTCAGACGATTTTAGAAAACTCTTTGTAATTGTGTCAACTGGTCTTTCCATTTGAATTTTTCCTGCATAAAGCACATTCTTGGGGCATTTTTTTAGGATAAAGGAAGATATTATATTATCCTTGAGTATCCGGTTTTTTTAATTCACATTCTGGTGTTATATGTTTTTTAGTTGGAAACTTTCCAAATTAATGAATTCAAACTTCGTTTAAAAATTGAACGTTTCTTAGACTAGGTCGTTTCCAGGCTATGGTTGTTTATAGCGAATATATTATTTTATATACGTAAGATAATGATAAGTGTAATTTTTTGTTTCAATTGAAGTATTTCATTATTTAGGGTCTAAATATAAAAAAGAGCAGATTTATAGGTAGCAGAAATTTTTCTATTTTCATAGGCATGACCCAATGTATGTCGACCGGTACGAACTTTAACCACTTATTGCGGTCTTATGTACCCTTAATAATGCGTGATGCAAACCCAGGAAAAATTATGCACACAAAAAAGAAGACTTCGCATTGCAGGGTAATAAGTTTCAATTCTGGAACATTATTATTTTTTAGTTTACTTTTTTTAATTTATTTTTTAGTAAGGTAGTAACCTTACTCTATAAAATAATAATAGCGGCTTCATGTGCAAAACATCTTAGCTCGCTTTTGGGGCACTATTACAATTTTGCAGTGGTTTAGATACGCGAAAAATTAAATAAGGAAAAAAATTATATTCGATATATAATTTTAGAATTATTAAATTTATATTCGGAAAAGGAACTAAAAATGATTAATATGTTGCATATCAAAATAGGTGCCTTCACACTCTTTCCTCTATTCCTCTCCTCAACTCTTTTTCAAAGAATTCCTCATTTTCGGTCGGGTGTCCGTCCTTCCGTCGTACTACTTTCCGAGGAGGGGAAGTGAGAGGAAATGATGGAAGGGAAAATAAGGGTAAATTAGGAGAGAGAAAGGGTGGGAAAATGAGGGGGGGGGATTAAGGCAGGGGAAGAAGGGGAATTGATGGTAAATCAGGGGAGGGGAAGTAAGACAAGTGATGAGAAATGAGGGAAAATAGAGGAAATAAGGGTTGATTGGGTGGAGAAGTGAGGGGAAATGAGGGGAGGAGAAATACGAGAAGTGAGGAGGAGGGAGTGCTGCCTGGAGAAGTTGGGAGAGGGGGACGATTTTTCAAAAAAAAAATTTAATTTTCAACCAATAATGGAATCGTTGGATTCCCAGTAAAAAAAAATTAACCCAAAAAAGCTAATTTTTAACAAAATAGTTCAAGTTTTTAACCAAAAAGAATGGATCTTCAACTAAGATAATGTATTTTTAACATAGTAGTAAAACTTTCAACCAAGCAGTTGAATTGACAGTCAAGAAGAAGAATTTTCTACACAAAGACGTTATTACAACAAAATATACATTTTCAACAACATTGTTGAATTTTTAAATTAAAAAATATCATTTTTAACCATTAATGGAATAGCTTAATTTTCAGTTGAAAAATTAATTTTCAAACAAAAATGAAGGAATTTTCAACAAATGAGTTAAATCTTCAACCAATGAAATGATTGTTTCACAAAGTAGTTCAACTTTTAACCAGATAGTTGTATTTTCAACCGAAAAAGATGAATGATTCTCAATAAAAAATGTAATAGTTAAATTGTGAACTAAAACAATCAATTTTCAAACAAGAATCAGATAGCTAAATTATCAGTTAACAAATTAATTTTTAACTAAAAAAAATCGAATTTTTAACAGAATAGTCCAATATTCAATCAATAAATTGAATTTTTAACAAAGTTCAACTTTCAACCAACTAGTTGAATTTTCAACCAAAAAATATGAATTCTCAATGGAAAATTGAATAGTTAAATGTTCAATTAAAAGCGATCAATTTTTAACCAAAAATGGATTAGTTCAATTTGTAATTAAGAAAATGAATTTTCAACCAAATGGTTGAATCTTCAACCAAATAGTAGAATTTTTAACAAAAAGCTTCGCTCGCAAGTTTGAGCGCGCCTAGGGCGCGCGACTGTTGGATCTCGCGCTTCGCGCTCGATTATGTGTTCACCTCGCGCTACGCGCTCGGGCGTATTTGCATCGCACTTTACGCTAGGCTCCTCTAGATTTTTGAACTTCGTGTTCGACATCGATGAAAAGAAAAAGTTTGTTTGCAAATATTATAAAATTATCAAAACCTCTACATATTAAGTGATTGTTAAATTTATTTTTATTTTAGACTGAAAAGGAACTTTATTTACTCAAGGTTCTATCGACCTTAAGGAACACATTCTCATCCAGACACTCGCGCTCGATATTTGATTTGAAAATCATTTGAACCGTATGATAGAAACAAAAAAGTTTGAGTGCACTTACGGCGTGCGATTTGGTAAATACACTAAGCGCGCACTTTGTGCTTCGTATTATATGTTCTTCATATACAAATTACTAAATTTGTATTTGATTTCAAATGAAAAGTAATGATATAATTCAGGCGACAAATTTTATTAGTTAACATTTTATTTTAGCTTGTGCCGTTCATCAAAAAAGTTAAATTTTTCATTTTGAATATATTCTTACCACAAAAATTGATTACGGGTGTGTAAGTCTTTTTTGAATGCACAATTTTTGTTCATTTATATGTTTTCGTACCTTGCATTGTTTTTTCAAAAATTTGATTTTTTTTACTGTCAATGTTATTTTCACGAATAAAACGAAAACCACGCATCCTATCGAAACATGAGTCACAATAAATTTGTACCTCTTCCTTGGATGAACAAATTTTGTTTCGGTCATTTTTTCGTAGCTGGTAATATTCGTCTGAAAATTTGATTTTTCTATTTTCAATGCTGTTTTTTACGAATAAAACAAGAACTACGCGTCATATCAAAAAGTGAATGATAAGAAATTTGTAGATCTTTTTTAGGTGCACAATTTTGGTGAGATGATATTTTCTGGTATCTTGCATAGTTTTACAGCAAAATGGCTTTTTTGATTTTTCATTAATTTTTTGTGCGATCAAAATTTGAATTTTTTATTTTTCGAAAAATTCAAAAAGTTGTTATGAAAATATTATAGGATGTTCAGGAATCAACGTTTTTCTCCTCTTGACTTTTTTTCATATCGTGCGTTTTTCGGCTTAAAATGTTCATTTTCGTTTGTTTTTTGGAATTTTGAAAATGCTATAACTCCAGTAATTTTTTTTTTTATCACGAAAAGTCATAAGAATATTTTGTTCTTCATTTTGCGTACTACTAATAACCGTACATAGAATTTTCAAATCTTCCAAAAAAGTGGTCTCAAAAATTTTCAAAATGTGCTCACTTTTTGGATTTTCATCCAAAATAGCTGGTTAACGAACTCGTTCTCTATTTTTCGGCCATAAAAAAGTGTGCCAAAGCTCAATCAAATCTGATCATTCTTTCGAAAGTTATCGTGGCTACAGACAGACAGACAGATAGACAGACTACAGACTACAGACAGACAGACACCTTCGTAAAAATCGTTTTTTCTAGCTCAGGGGGTCTCGAAACGTGGAGATTTGATGAAAACCGACTATGTCAAATTTTACATAAAACCAATACCTTCTCATTAGAATGAGAATGTAAAAATGAACTTTCAACGAAAAATACTAGTTGTATTTTCTTATCGAGTTCTATTACTACAGTTCGGATCTAATAGACCGTCAGCCCGCGGTACTAAAAATTCAATGATCGCCGCGCGTATGCCCTTTGGAGATTTGAGAGTAATACACATGTCAATTATCGTAATGTAGGTGGGAAATTTGGACATCAGTCCATTAGCTGGGAAATGTCGGAACATCTTGTCAACAAATGTGAAATATTGAAATGATAGCAGCACGTATGCCGAGATTACTAGAAGAAAGTTAACGAAAAAATAATCC
>CAKNYM010052208.1:518531-529941 GCA_932195095.1 Andricus curvator | reverse complement strand
TTTAAAATTAACTGATATATATATATATATATCAGTTAATTTTAAATTACATCATAGCGTTTGAAAATCAAAAAATTCACAATCGAATTCTTCAAGACTATTCAATTTTATTACAAATTCGAAGAGTTGTCGAACAAATGAACTCTCTGAAAAAAACCATAAATAATTTCAAATTTTAATATTCAAATGTGCTCATTCCAAATTCAAAGTCTTCAATTTTTAACATAATTTTAAGAACTTTAAATTCAATATAATTCAATATTTGAATGTTTTCAAATTGCAATTGGTTAAATTAAACATTTTAAATAAAAAATGTTACTGCTGATATTGACTCTGAAGTCCTCAAAATTAAAATTCGTTACTTTTCCTGTCTTCTAATTTTCAAAATGTACAATGTTAATTTCTATTAATTTAGGTATTACGTCATTTTAAAGATCTTCAATTTATTCGAAATTTAAAATGATACAATATTGAACGGTTTAATTTAAAATTATCCAATCGCGAAGATTTTAAATAGTTAATATAATATTTTGAATGCTTCAGATTTATAATTGATCCACTTTTAACACTTCAAATTAAATTTTCAGACTTGAAGGTCTAAATTAAAAAATCCTAATAACTTTTGTAAACCAGGAATTTTCATCTCCTACTTTTCTTCACTTTTATTCACAATATTCACTTCAAATTCACATTTGATAAATAATTTGACCACGATCTTTGCAATGATGACAGAAAAAATGGTTAAAATGTTAATTACGAAACGGCCTCAATAGTATTGAAGATTACCGTCAACTCAAATGAGAATAATATTTATTAGTAATTATTATTATCGTGATTTAAATCATGTTAAGTTATTCACTAATGAATTGATTCACTATTATTTAATACACTGTTTGACAAATTATTTTAATTAATGCCTAATTATTTAAAAATAATATTTCTAATTAAATATTTATCTTATTGAATATTTTGGCATAATATTACCTTTTTGTTAAAAATTCATATTTTGGTGTTAGATATCCAACTGAAAGCTTCCCTGGTTGAAAATTCAAGTATTTACTTTCAAAATTCGTTCTTTTGATTTGAAAATTCATCTGTTTTAGTAGAAATTTGATCTTTTCTGAGTAAATACTGTTTGGTTGGAAATTACATTTTTATGGTTGAGGATTCAACCATTTTTGTGAAAATTCGTCTTTTTTGGCTGAATTCAACTGTTTTTGACTCAAACTCTTCTTTTTTAGTTGAAATATATAATATAAGATTTTTCGTTGAGAATCAATCTTGTTTGGTTAAAAATTGAACTACTAGGTTGAAGATTGAACCGCTCTGTTAAAAAGTCTTTTTTTTAGAAGATTCATCATTTTAGTTTGAAATTCATTTCTTTAGTTGAAAATAGTTTTTTTTGGTTTCAAAATAATTTTTGAACTGAAAATTTAACTATTCCATTTTTAGTTGAAAATTGATATGTTTAATTTAAAACTTCGTATTTTTTCGTAGAAAACTATTCTTTTTGAGTTGAGACTTCCTCTTTTTTGGTTAAAAATGCTACTATTTGGTTAAAAATTAACTTTTTTTGTTGAAAGTTCGGCTTTTGGCTTCAGCGTTCAACAATTTGGATGAACTTTTTTTTTTGACTGAAAAATCTTCATTTGTTAAATATTTGTCTTTTTGGTTACAAAATTCAACTTCTCTGTTAAAAGTTGAACTGCTTTGTTAAACATGTATTTCTTTAGTTGCAGATTCCCTATGTTAGTTGAAAATTCATCTCTTTGATTAAAAATTGGACTGTTTTGTTGAAAATTCTTATTTTTTTGAGATATTAAGTATTATATTTTTTGTTGAGAATTGATTTTAATAGGTTGAATGTTCAACCATTTGGTTAAACCTTCAACAATTTTGTTGCAATACAATTGTCTTGTTGAAAATTTGAAATTATTTCGTTGAAATTTTTTTTCTTTTTGGCTGAAATATCAACTATTACATTTTTCGTTGAGAATTTATATTTTTGTTAGAAATTCAACTGTCTTCTAAAAAATTCGCTTTTTTGTCTTGAAAATTTAACTATTTCTTTAAAAGTTGCAACTGTTTTTGGATGGACTTTAATCTTTTCTTATTTGAAAATTCGTCCATTTGGTTATCAATTCATATTTGAAGGTAGAAAATTCAAATACTGGTTTGAAGATGCAATTGTTTTTGGTTGAAGTTTAATTAATTTTGTTTGAATATGCGATTATTTGGTTAAACATTGAACTATTTTCTTGAAAATCTAATTCTATTTTGTTGAACAGAAGAAGTTTATTTTGACAGAAAAGTTGTCCTTTTGGATTGAAGATTCATCTTTTTTGTGAAAATTCAACTGTCTTGAAAAAATGCAATTATTTGGTTGAAAATACAAGTGTTTTTGGTTGAATTTTAATCATTTTTGTTTGAAAATTCGACCATCTTGGCGAAAATTCATCTGTATATGTTGAAAATTCAACAATTTGGCTGAAAATTGAACTATATTATTAAAAATTTGATTAATTTGTTAAAAATTGAACTATTATTTCATGCTGGTCCTTGAATATTAACGCTCAAGGAAAATAAAAAGCTGTTCAGGGAAAAATCAGGTTAAAGTCAGGGAATGTTTAAAAATTAGTTTTTCGGTCACCGTGTTGATATAAAAAACTCATTTTTAGATTTTTCTGAGTGAACGGTGTTCTTCAAAAACAGGACAGTTAATATAATAACACTTTTTCTAATCCTTCCATGATTTCATCACCTAATTTAAAGCACCCCAAAATCTCAATTCTCCCTACGCTCCTGAATCCGTAAACCATCTCTCTCACTCTCCGTCTCTTTCCCTCTGTTTTTCAACCCCAAACCAGCCACCCTCTGATACGGGGAACAGTCGCTTTCTCCAAGCAACGGACGGTCACCACCGGACACTAAGATCCTCGATTCCCGCAATTTTTGGTGTTTGACATGTGAATTCGGTTTCGAGTAATAAATGGCGTGCGGGTCAAAAAGAAACTCAAAACTGACGACATCACCAACTTCAGAAAATCAGATACTAGGAACTTCCACACAATCACTCGAAAATCGCACACTCTGTTGGCTGGAAAAATGAAAAAAGAAGCCCCATCATGACCAAGGTAAGATATACCCAATTTTTTTAAAAATGTAATCTTAAAATACCCCGAATTTCAAAAATCATCCCTTAAATCTCAGTTTCAGTATTCTTATTTTCCTGATAACACCCACTCATTCGCACCATGTTTAATCTTCTCTCTGCGCGCTACCGTCGATTTTAAATTGAGAAAATAAAAAATCAAATTCATAATAACATTAATAAATTTTTCCTACATATTAATAGCTCCCGGAATATATTAAACTAGAGAATACTAAGAGTAATAGATTTTTAAAAATATCTCCCTCAGAGAAATTTTTTTAATAACTTTATGAAAAATAATTATATATCTAATTTTTTAATTTATCCAGCAGTCCTTCGTCATACCCAGGTTCCTAAATGGCGTCCTTGTCATTGACGCACACGGTAGCTTGTGTGGTTCGCATGAATGAGCAATGGCGGCATTTCTGACATTAAGTCTTCGATGGGAAAGTAGCGCTCGCTTCCTTTCATTGATCTCTTTTTTACTTTCTTCTCTGCAATTTACCCTCGAATCCTCAATTATTTTTACCCGAAAAATTCCTACCTGAAATCAATTTTAATTCGTGACTAGGGGCAGTAAAATGATTTACTGGAAAATTGAGAAAGAACCATTCTTGATGTTAAGAATCTGGATGAATTCTGTCCCTCTCCCTCGTTCATTCGTCTATTGATCAGGAATAGGAATCGTTGACCGCAAAAAAAAATTGAAAAATCCTAAGGGTCCTCCCTTCGTGAACCTTAAATAAGGGCGTCGACATGACGTTGGGGTTGGTCAGTTTCCAGTGATGCCACATTTTGAATGAATAATTTACCCCCTATTTGAATTTTCTCTTTTTGTGAACCAGATACATTTTTTCCAATTCTCTACATTTATTTTTCTGTTGGGGTTGAGAAAGGGGGTAATTTTTTAGTGAAAAGCTGAGTGGAGAGTGTAGATGTGTTTTTGGGGTGGTGTGAGTTTATCGATTTGAAAAAGAGGGATTGTTAGTGCGTGATTTTCTATTTATGTAGTGGAAAATGATGACACTTGTGACGTAAGAAAATAGTGACTCATTCGATTTAAAGTTGATTTTCGGTGTAGTATTTACCGTGTTTTATAACTAGGGCGGTGCGGATAAATCGATACGTGCTACTTTCATTCATGGCTGCCTCCCTCACGTTGGCACGTTGCCGCTGCTGTATCCACCACTACATTTACTATCACTACCACTAGTGCCACCCTCGGCATCACAATGATCTTCCAATCCTCCGCAGATTCCCGTTTTATAAATTTTTTAATATTTGAAAATAATCCTGTTATTAATATTTTGCTAAGAATTTATTTTAAAAAATGAATTTTAAGAGAAAATTATAAGAGATTTGACATAATTTCAAATTATTACCTAAACTTTCGATAAGATTCCATAATTTGAAACATAAAAAGAGTTTAAAATATTTTAAACAAAATGTAGACTTTTTAAAAATTTCGAAAGGTTTCCGGAAAATGAAAAATTTTCTTAAGATTCCTGGGAAAATTTAGAATTTCTTTAGAAGCTTTGAAAAAGACCGTGTCTAGGCTCACTGAAATTCAATGAGCGTAGAAGAAATTTTTCTGGTAATCCTAAACGGCCTACACACTTCGCCTGAAAAAATTTCAAAAATAATTTACAGTTTGAAAAGATTTCACAACATTTTAAACAAAATTTAGATTTCTAAAGATTTCGAAATAAAATTTGTAGCTTTTTAAGGTTTTTGCAAGGTTTGAAGAAAATTATAAACTTTTCTTATGATTCCTGGAAAAAATTTTAATGATTTTTTCTTTTGAACAAATTAATTTTCAGTGAAAGTTTAAAAAGAATTCAACAAATTTTTAAAGATTTCTGAAAAAAAATCTGGAAGATTTCAAATCAATTCTTGTAACTTTAAAAGACTCTTTTGGTAGACATTTCATATTTTTTGGAAAAAAATTCTACTTTTTGGTTGAAAATTAATTCGTTTTTGGTTAAGGATTAGCCTATTTTGTTGAAATTTCCTCCCTTTTGAATGATTTCTATTGTTGTTTATTTAAAATTAAAATCTTTTTTTATTGAAATATCAAATATTATATATTTCGTTGAGAATTCAACTTTTTTAGTTGAAAGTGAAACTACTTGGTTAAAAGATAAAATACATTATTAAAAATTATTTTTTTATTAAAGATTCATTATTTTAGTCGAAAATTCAACTCTTTGGTTTAAAATGTAACTATTTTGTTGCAAGTTCATGTATTTTGTTAAAACTCGTCTTTTTGATAGAAAACTAATCTTCTTGGTTGCAAATTCATATACTTTGATGAAAATTAATCTGTTGTTAGTTGAGGATTCAACTATTTGGTTGAAAATTCATCTTTTTGAAATATTTCTGTTTTTTATATAAAATTACAATCTTCTTTGATTTTCTGATGATAATTCATATTTTTTTATAGAAAATGAAACAAGTTGGTTCAAAGTTTAACTACTTTGTTAAAAAAAAAATGTCGGTTGAAAATTAATCTTCTTGATAGAAAATTCATCTATTTGGTTGAAAATACAACTATTTATTTTCAAATTAGCTTTTTTGATGAAAATTAATATTTTCAAGATGAAAAATTGAACTATTTGAATTGTTTTTATATAAATACAACTCGCCTCTTTTGAGAAAATGTTATCATTTTTCGTTGAGGATTAAATTATTTTATTAAAATTTCGTCTTTTTTTTTTGATAAATTCAACTCTTTTTTATTTTAAATTAAAACCTTTTTTGTTGAAATATCAATTACGCACTACATTTTGCCTTAAGAATTTATTTTTTTTTTTGTGAAAAATTTACTTTTTTGTTGTAATTTTGATTTGACACATATGAAATCTACTACATTATGCTAGTCGATCTAAAAAAAGTAGTGTGACGATATGTCTCGAAAATCGCGCAATCATTGTTGTCGAAAATCTGATTTGCTTTTCATTACTTATAGATGTTGTACATCTTAAATGTGACATTTTTAAAATTAAATCTACAAATAATCCCTGTTAATAACAAAAGTTTTAGAAAACCTTATAAGAGTTGAGAAACATGTGCTTTTTAAATACTCTTGCGCGGTTAAATTAAAACTTTCAAATTATCTAATAAATTATTGTGAATATCATACACTTTTAATGTTGGTTCAAGGGATTTTGAGAGATTTTAAAAGATTCAAAGCGTTTTCAATGGATTTCAAAATATTCTAGAGCATATCACAAAACTGTTAGAGGTTCCAATGAATTTCAAAAAATGATTAGGAATTGAAAAATATTTTTAAACATTTTAAGCATGTTCGAAGTACTCCAGAATATTCAAGAAATTTCACAGGACTTCCAAAAGGATTGAGAGTAGCTTTAAAACATTTCAAGAGATTTCACAGATTTTCTAAGAATTTCAAGTGATTCAAGAATGTTTCAAGGGTTTTCCAAGATTTTTTTTTAGATTTTATGGCCTATGTATTTCAACTAGTTTTAGAAGACTTCCATAGATTCAGATAAATTTTAGCGACTTTTGAAAAAGTTTTCAATGGATTTTAAAATATTTCATGGGATATAACAAAACTTCTGATGGTTTCAAGTGGTTTCAAAGGAATTCAAGGAATTCTAAGAGATTTTTAAAGACCCTAAAGTAATTTAAAATATTTCAAGGACTGTCGGAGTATTGCAAAATATTTCAAACGATTTTGCAAGATATCAATTTATTTCCAAAGATTTCGAGAGGTTTCACAGGATTTCAATGTGATAATTTCAGTGTGTCATATTTTCATGTGACTCTAAGGATTTCAAGAAATTTTAAAAGTTTAAAGAAAGTATAAGACATTGCAAAGTATTTCAAGGGATTCAAACAATTTTACAAGATTTCATGGGCTTTCAAAAATGTTCAATTGATTATGACCGATTTAAAACAAAAATTAAGTTTTTCAAAGTACTTCAAATTATTTTAAAGGGATTTTATGGGGTTTCAGATACATTTGTAGGATTTTATTAGCTTGCAGAAGATTTCAAGGCATTTCGAGAAATTTTGAAATGTTTAAAAGGTTTTCAAAGATTTTAAGAGCGGTTAAACCGTCATTTAATATAGGGCATAATCATTTTAAGATAAATAAATATTTTTTTGTATTGTGTTTATAGGGTTTGAGAGCAGTGAAACGTTCGTAGCCACTTTTTGATGTATTGCCATGTTTTAGGCATTAGAACACATAAGAAAAGTAGTTAATTAATTAGAAATACGTGTTTTTGACCAATTCAGCCCTTTTAAGTGCAATACAAGTTGGAACTTGAAATATGGAAATATTCAATAATCATACGCATAGCGCGCGTGTTAGCTAGTTTCTTAAAAAGTTATAGTCACGAGATCTCGCAAGCATTGCTATAGAAAACCTAATTGATTGCGACACTGCGTGAATATGACTTTTAGTGACTGTTTACAGTTTGTTCATCTATTAATAAACATTACGAATTTTCGACACCATCAATTTTTCAATTGAAATTTCCAAATACATAATTTTATTTCCTGATAAAGTTTATTTCCAAATTTTTCTAAACGTTATTGATAAAAGAGAAAATTTGGATTTCAAATGATTTTTTAATATTGAGAAATAATTCCGTTCTTAACATTTTGCTACCATTCGATAATTTGTAAACTTTTTCACATTTTACTGCAGAATAGAAAAATTCAATTATGGACAAAAACTTACAATAACATTTCTGGGAAATTTTTTAATGATTTTGCTTTCATTTAAAAAGATTCATTTTTAATTTTGAAGATTTCAAAACATCTCGAAAATTAATCTGGAAGATTTTCAGACAATTTTTTAAAATTTTTCTGGATTTTGGAAAGTTTTAAGAAAACTGAATTATTTTAAAAGTTATCAATAAGTTTTAGAAGTTTTGGAAACATTCAAAAATAATTTAAATCTTAAAAAGATTTTTTGAAAAATGTAGATTTTTTGAGATTTTGAAAAAAGGTTTGTTAAGAATTTTCTGTAAGAGAATCAAATATCTTTTTAAGATTCCTGTGTAAATTTTAAATGATTTTTTATGAAATGAATTTTACAAGGATATTGTAAATAATTTAAAAAAATTAAAACGATTTCCAAAAATGTCAAAAAAGTTTTCAATTTTGCAAGATTAAAAAATTTTAGAAAAAAATATAAAACAATATGTATATTTTTTTAGAATCTTGAACGGGATTCAAGATAATCAAAAAAGTTTCTTAAGATTCCTGGAAAAATTTCAAACGGTTTTTTATTTCCGAAAATTAATTTTAAGACTAAATTGAAAAAGATTTCAAAATATTAAAAATGATTTTCTAAAATGTGGAAAAAGCTTTCAATTTTGCAAGATTGTAGATTTTTAGAAAAAAAAATCTAGTAAGTTCAAGAGATATTTAGAATCTTTGAATAGATATAGTTTTAAATTCAATCAATTAATCAAGTTCAATCAAATAAATTAAATGGATGATGTTGATTTTATTTCCTTAAAGACTGAATTTCATGTTTTATTAAAATACTCCAAATTAAAAGATAGGTGTGACAAATTATGATAACTAGAATTTTTAATTTTTCAATCTAAGGGAAAAAGAAAGTATCAACCGAATTCAATTTTTTTTTGTTCAAATTCGAAACCCCCTCGATGCGGGTCCAAAATTGACAGATTCTCATGAGAGTCTTTCTTGCACATATTAAAAAAATTCGAACTTGAACGAATTAAAAAAAAATGTATTTGCATGTGGTTTATTATCGAAAATGATAGTTAATAATTTTGCTTTTAATTTCTATGAATTTTAAACTTTGGTCCATCGATACTCCTTGCGAAAATTAGATACTTTGAAATTATAAATTAAAAAAAAAGTTTAAATTTTAATTTGTTCAATTTTTATTTTTAATTTCCTTTTCAAATAACTGAACGTTCAAAATTGAAAGTTCGAAACAACAAAAAGTACAATAATGTGAATATTGTAATTTATTGTATAAATTTGTAACTATTTGTGAAATGTGGCAAAAGAAGTTCGAATTCTAGCTAAAATCATAAATCGAGATGATAAGAAACACGTGTTTTAGTAAAAAGGAGTATAAGAGTATTATACATTTAAGAAGTTTGAAGTGACCTAGTTCTTACATTTGTATTTGCAAACAAAAATAAGTACGTCTGATATGAGAAAAAATAATTCTCAAACAGCCATACGATTTCAGTCCTGGTTGGGAGATTAAACAAATTTTCTATAACGATTTTCACATTTTTTTAAACAAAATATTTTTTTAAACTTCCGAATCCAAAACAATTGAACAATTTGGAGTTTATAATATTTACAATGAAATAACAGAAAATGAAAAGTAGTAAAATTTGAACAATTTCGAATTTAGAACCCTTCGTAGATGTCAATCAAAAATTTCAAATTTTCTGACTTAATTTTCTGGTTCAAATTGGGTATGTTTGAAAACTTTTTTAATTGAAAAGTTTCAAAATTTCAATGTTTATAAATTGAATAAATTAAAGTTCAAAAATATATAATATCAAAGTTTAAAGAAATTAAAGTCTCTAATAATAAGATAAACAATTTTTAATTAGAAGCTAGAAACCTCAACTGAAACTAGAAAATTTTCCAAATTAAGAGTTAAGCAATTTTAGGCAAAATTGAGTCATTTCAATTTTAAAGCAGTTTCAAATTTTAATTTTTCAATATTGGATGCTTTTTAATTGGATGTTTTAGTAGTTAAACAATTTTAAATTGCAATAAATAAGTCTCAATAGAGTACAAAAATGGGAAAAAATGAAAAACTTGTTGATTTTAGTAGAATTATGATTGAAATTTTTCACTGTTAAAAAAAAAACTTTTCAAAATTGTAGAAAATCATAAGAATAATTTTACTATAATTTTCTAATTTTTTGCTAGAAATTGTTCATTTTTATCAAATTTCACATGTAATTACAAATTCGTACATAAATTACTATTTTCGCACTTTTGTACTCTTCTTTAAATTAATTTATTTTGAACATCAAAAGTCAAGTTTTCAATTCTAAATCTTCGAAATTGATAAAATTTCTAATGTAAATCATCAAAATTACTACATTTGAAATTTTTTATTTTTCTCCTAAATATTTTGAAATCTTTTTCAATTTTATCTTATATTTACTATATGCTTCAATTTAAAGTACTATATTAATTTCATTTTCTCATTTTTATTGCCTAATTATAAAATTAAAATATAGGCTTTAATTTAAAGTACTAGAAAATAGTATTAATAATAGTAAATTAAAATAAATATTAAAATATAAATAAATAATATAATAAATAAATGTTCATTTATTGTTTTTTAAATATTTTATTTAATCAATTTTATTATTTAATTAAAAATTACAGAACTTTTAATTTTTGTGTATTGAAATTAATTGTATTTCACTGTGAAAATACATTTCCACCAGATTTTGAGGATATCAATTTGTTATTTCCTATTTTGATACATAATGATGACAATAGAGTTGAGGGTTAAGCAATGCTGAACATTTTAGTAATGATTTCAACTCCCCGTCATGAAATGTCATGACCGCCAGTTATCTGATTCAAACTTATAAAGTCGAATTAGCTCTTATGAATTCTTCAAAGTCACTGAAAAATATAATACCTAATATAATAATAAAAAAATTAAATGAAAGAATAATAACTAGGAGCAGAGTCTCTAGTTCGTCTATTATTCCTGATCTGCACCAGGACATTTTCTACAAATTAGTCTGATTATTTATTTATATTATTTAGTTATGTTAATTTAAAGAAGAAAACCTTAGGCTTGAGATGGTTCTCGCAAACAATATTTAATTTGTTTGCTTTGAATTTCCAGGAATTTTCAATTTTGGTCCATCGATACTCCCTACCAATACCAGATACTTTGAAATTGTTAAAAATGTTTGAATTTGTTCAATTTTGAACTTTTATTTTTATATTCCCTTTCAAATTTATGGACGCTCAAAGTTAAAAGTTCGGATGCTTTTAAATGTGAATTAATGTATACAAACGCAAATTTTTATTTTAAAATTCTCATGAGTTTAAAGAATCAAAATAGCCGAATAATCATGAAAAAAAATAATAACTAGGAGCAGAGTCTAGTCCGTCTATTATTCCTGATCTGCGGCAGGAGATTTTCCACAAATTAGTTTTATTATCTATTTCTTTAATTTAATTTATGTATATTATTAAAATTGCAATACGAAAAAGGCGATAAAGGCAGCCGCGAAACTTACGATAGGT
>CAKNYM010052208.1:449655-513531 GCA_932195095.1 Andricus curvator | reverse complement strand
CAAATTGAAGAAATTTCGAATTCAAATCATCAAAATTACAGAATTTTTAATTATGAATTTTCAAAGTTGAAAACTCTTCACTTTTAAATAATTACAAAACTTACCATTTTTATGATTTAAAATTGAACACTCCTCGATTTTAAAGATGTATAAATGAATATTTTCAAATTAGGATGATTTTGAAAATGAAAAGTCAACTTTTTAATTCTAAATCTTCTAAATTGAAGAAATTTCGAATGTAAAATATGAAATTTATAGAATTATTCATTGTAATACTAAACCTTGCATAATTATTAATTGTAAATTTTTAAAATTAAAATCTCTCCAGTTTTAAAAATTTCCAAATTTTAATTATAGAATTTTGAAGATCTACAATAGAAAACTCTTCAATTTTAGGTATGTATAAATAAAAATTCTTAAATTTTAATAATTTTTTAAGATCAAATAAATAAGTTTTCAATTCTAAATCTTATGAATTGAAGAATTTTCGAATGGAAATCATCAACATTACATAATTTTTAATTATAAAACTAAAAATTGCATCATTTTTCATTTTACAAAGTAAAAACTTTTCGGTTTGAAATATTTGAGATTTAAAGTTCTGCAAATTTTGAAGAGTTACAATTGAAAATTTATGAATTTTAAAAAGTTAGAATTGCAAATTATTCAATTTTCAAGATTTATATTTTAAAGTTATATTATTTTTTACGTTTTTTCTGGGAATAGTTCAATTTCGAAGATTTACTTCAATTTTTATGCTTTTCAAGATCAAAAGTCGAGCTTTCAATTATAAATCTTCCAACTTCGAGGAATTTCAAATGTAAATCATCAAATTTACAGAATTTTCCATTGTAAGACCTACAACTTGCATAATTTTAAGTTGTAAATTTAAAAATTAAAAACTCTTCAATTTTAAAGATTGACAATTCTAAGTTTTGAAATTTTGAAGAGTTAGATTGAAAATTCTTCAATTTTGATTATCTTTACTATTGAACTCTCTTCAATTTTTTATGTTTATTATAGAAAATATTTCAATATTGATTGCCTTTTTTGAATGATTCAATTTTTCGAATTAAAAATTATTTAATATTGGAGATTTAAAATTAAAATTGGTTCAATTTTATAGATTTGCAACTGAAAATTCTTGAATCGTGAACTGTTAAAATTACATCATTGATTTTTTTTTGAAAGTTTTATAATTTTCTACATACGTAACATATGTTTCCATATAAAAAAAGCTTTGCAGGAACTTCTAGTTACTTTAATCAGTGACAGTAATTGTAACAAGTTTAATTTTAAAGTTTAGATTTGAAGATTATTACATATAATTTTTGTTTAAATATGTTTAATGAAATCTTTGAGAGGAAAGGACGTATTTATTTATTTGTAATATACTAGATATGCAATGGATCTAATTTCAATGATTTACACAATTCTTTTTTGTCAATAACCCTGAAAACGTTGTAATTAGCCTTTACTTTGAAAGATGATAGTGTCGTCTACAATATACCAGTGATGGGAGAACGCGGATATCTCTGGCATGCGCGGTAGTGATTCCTGTGTATTTTTAAGTTGACACATGTGGTTACATAACCTAAAAATACACAAGAATCATTACTGCGCATGCTAGCGATATCCTAGTCCTCCCATTGCTGCAATGTACACAAAAATATTTTTAAAAACCCGTTCGAAAGCCTATTAAATTCTACGTTAAATGAGCCCTAGATCAAGAAATTTGGGCTTTTGGGTATTAAATTATCGCGTGAGCAAGAAAAACAGAAAATTCAGATTTTTAATGAAAGGTAGAATCCTAAATATCACTTTTGTGAAACATCAAATTCATGAATTCATGTTTCTAGCTCCTGTCAAGAGTTGAAGTTACAGTAAAATATTCGTTGAAAAACGAAATTTTATATTTGTCGTTCTCACGTGATAATTTAATATAAACGAAACCACATTTACTCAGCTAGGACTCATTTAACGCAGAATTTAATAAGCTTTCGAACAGCTTTTGTAAGATATTTTTATCTATTTTCTCGACGGCGCGGCGCAGTCACCTTTCAAAGTCAAGACCTAGTTACTGGTCCGAAACTTATCGCCGGTCTTGGCAAAAGCTAAGAAAATGAATTTTTGTTTAACTTGTTCTCGGGTGAACCCGGTTTTTCATCATAGCAACGGACTAAGTCAAGTGACTGATGAGATGAGGATGTTATAAGTTAATTTAATACGATTTCTGAAATCTTCTGCGATGATCTTGAAGGTAGAAAATTAGGAGCATGGTGTAGTTTGGAGTTCGTATTTTACCGCTGTTATCCATACACAGCGGCCGCGAGCGTTGGAGGTTATAACTTTCGCTTCTGGATGCTTTCTTAGAGCTACCATCTGCCACTCCACAAGTTTTTAGTCACTTGCTTCCTGATGGTCTCGAAAATTTCTCACAATGCGACTGTTGTTTAATAAAACCGCCTTCTGAGCTGCTGCCAGTACCCTACTGACTCCTAAAAGTTCAAGATGTTCAGTGCATCTTGCGTGCACATTGCCTGTAGCCGAAATCACAATAGGATGAATAGATGCATGTTTCACATTCCTCCATATTGTCTTTACTTCATGCCTTAGCTCGCTATACTTATGGATCTTGGTTTATAGGTTACCTGAAAATTTCGGTTAAGTGGACAAGCAATGTCGATGATGTAGACTCTTCCACCTTTTTTTTCTCGCATCACGATGTCGGGTGGATTGGCTCGGATGTAATGATCCATCTGGATAGTAACATCCCAATATAAGATGTAATCTTCGTTTTCTAAAACAGACATTCGAATTTATATATAGAAATGCATCCATTCTGTTAAGAATCCTAGGTTTAGGGCAAGTTGTTGATGTATAATTCCCGCCACATCATTATGTCTGTGCTTATATTCTCTTTGAGCCATTACGCGACAACCATCAATAATGTGCTCTATGGATTCGTTGGTATCTCCACATATAATCGGCACCGGTCAACCACATCTTGATGTAACACGTGTATGCGATAATTTCTGGTGCTGACAACCATGCCCTGAATCGCAATGACGAATCCTTCCGTTTCTGGAACAGGATGCCCTTTCTCAGCCAAATATTGGATGCCTCACTATCCACTTCATATTGATCTAACGTTTTGGGGTGCTCGCCGTGGATGGGTTTCTATCTCCATCATGTTTCTAATTCCTCTATGGTTCCTGCCCTGATATTCAAGGCTTCCTCGGACGACAAATTCAAGGGCGTGTAGTCAAGATCCGCTTTACAGATGATGTTGTAAAGCGTAACATCTCGCTTGTTGTTAAAATTGTCTCGCAACTGTATAACTTGTGACTCACACCGTTTCTTGACATCTACAATGCCCCTACCCCCTCTATGTCGCTGTAAAACCACTCTTTCAATCGCCGAATTACTGTGCTGCATTCGATGCTTCGTCATTTCTACGCTGATGATTCAGTTTAATCGTTCGAGGTGGGTGTTCGACCATTTGATAAGCCCAAAGGAGTGCGTGAGGACAGGGATGGCATAGGTGTTGATTGCCCTGATCTTGTTTGCCGAGTTAAGAGAACTCTTCAGAACCAATCTAAGTCTTGTAGTGAAGGCAGTCGTTAGGCTTTTCTTAACTATCGTATGCTGAATACTCATAGATTCGAGAATACCCAGGTATTTCTATTACTCGCTCTCAGCCATTGCCTCGATGTCATTCTCGAAATCGTTCTCTAGCTCTGCCATCCCTAATTCTCCACTTTTCAAATGCACTGTCCTGCATTTATTTAGTCCGAGCTCCATATGGATATCATTGGAAAACTGCTTTGTGACATCGATCACTTCCTGCAGTTTCTGGTCCGAACTAGCATATAGCTTCAGGTCATCCATGTATAGAAGATGGTTCACTTGATGACCATCCTCGTTATCATGTATTCGGAACCAATGAGACATGCTATTTAGTGTTTTGCTCAGTGGGTTCAACGCTAAACAGAACCATAATGCACTGAAGGAGTCTCCTTGATATAGACCCATCGTAATGCGTATTGATCTAATTTACCCTTGGTTGTCCATGATCAAAATACTTTATTCTTGTATCCCAAAGCATCATTGCAAGACTTAGGAAGTTAATGATGCGTGGGCAAATTTGGTATATTTTCAAGATTATTATTTATTATTATATTATTATTATTACATATGAGAAGTTGTACGATCCGGAAGCTACGATCATAGTTCCTTAAAGCAACCAATCCCGACGCAACTGGAACGTGTACGTCATCCACTTCCGCTCCTTCTGTCCTAGAAGGTAAGCAAGAGCGGGAAATTTACGCGACAGACTTCGTACAACACTGTTCCTTGGAGTCCGGTCTCTAGCTGCGGACGACCTTACGCGGTAGACGGCACATTTGGAGATAAAAGTTTCACCTCTGGATACTTTTAAAGATCCACGAATCTTTGTAGAATGTTATGAGAGTGTTGACGGGCCAAATGAAGTGATCCCAGAAGAACAGCCTTTTGCATCCAGCTCGTGATGGACTGAGCCTGACGCTGCGCTGGCAAGCCGGGATTTTGTTGAGTTGGCTATGAAATTAAGCTTTCATGCATCCAAGACAGCCGATTATGAGAACTACAAGATCAACTTTGTAGCCTTGGTACAGTCTGCTCAGCTCGAAAAGAAGTGCTTGATATTTCGCCCGTTTTTCTTCCTCATTTGCTGCAATATTACCATCGGCTCGTGTCGAGAATTCAATCACGTAAATGCTCTTCGTCTTCAGATCTTGGAAGACAATATCAGGCATTATGGCTCTGATACGTTCAGTGGTGGAGAATAAGCAATTCCAGAAGATCTTACACTGATCATTCTCCACAACGGACTCAAGTCCCAGCTGGGCGTATGGCAAGACTGGCAATAGATCAACACCATAGAAGTGCCGAAACTTATCCGCATTGTGTCTCCGTATATACCCGCAGCATGCATACTTCGAGCATCCACTGAGAACATGTCCAAGGGTTTCTGGCTCTTGCTTGCACGCTCGGTGGTTGGTATCTCCTACGCTCGCGGTAAACTAAGGTGTCTACAACGCGTATTACATTATTATTATTATTATTCATTTGATATTTTACGAAAGTCATCTTTAGGATTTTACATTTCATGAAAAATCCGAATGTTATGTTTATCATTCTCACGTGATAATTTACTACCCACAAGACAAATTTCTGCAACTAAAACTCATTTAGCGAAGATTGAAAGCGTTTCAATGGGTTTTAAATATTTCTTTACCTATATTCGGGGCAGCGCTTTCACCTCTCAAAGTCAAGGCTAATTTTTAATTGGTCATTCGGTAACTGGTTCAACACTATTCGTCGGTCTTGGCAGGAGCTAGAAAAATGAATTTATTTATTTGATATTTTACAAAAGTGATCTTTAGGATTTTACCTTGCATAAAAAATTAGAATTTTTTGTTTGTTTTTCTCACGTGATAATTTAATACTCACAGGATCA
Organism: Andricus curvator; assembly: GCA_932195095.1. Lineage (NCBI taxonomy): Eukaryota > Metazoa > Arthropoda > Insecta > Hymenoptera > Cynipidae > Andricus > Andricus curvator. The sequence continues at coordinate 508,028 of CAKNYM010052208.1, read as the reverse complement.
AATTACTCCAACTAAGGCTCATTTAAAGAAGAATTTAATAGGCTTTTCTGCGGTTTTAAAAAATATTTTTGTCCGTATTCTAGACGGAACTATCACCTTCCAAAGTCAAGACTAATTTTTAATAGGCCACTCTGTTAGTGGTCCGATACTATCCATCGGTAGTGTACAGTGTATAAAGATGAAACTACTAAAGCCCTCGCACTCAGGGGCTCATTAAGAATAGTCACTTCGCCAGTGCATATTAATTTGGGAAGGGCGATTTTTGGATTGACATTGAAGATTTTGAGTCTAAATAGAAGTGCGCCAAAAAATTAAAAAGGCTTTCAAATGTAAGAAGTTGGAATTAAAATAATGATTCAATTGAAACTTAAGACCTTTTTTGATTCTCGAAGAAAAACCGGATTAGAAACGAATATGGTTGACAATTTTTCTGATAGTTCCGGCACTGCTCTCAACCCCCATCGTCACCGTTACGTCACTAACACCCCCCTATAGCGTGTAGTCTACATATGTATATACCATCGCTCTCGGCAACAGTTCCGCCTCGCCTCGCACATTTTTTGCTGTCTATTTTTAGAACAGCAGAATAAGCGGCCATGTAACGTTTTCCATTGTAATTCGGAAGGACCGCGGTTGCCATTTTTTTCTCATTCCTTACATCCCATCCACCCCCACCTATACCATTAAGCCATTTCCCTTTCAGGGTAGGCGTGACACTTCCCGATTCGGGTAGTGTTTCTAGGTTGATAGCTTGAAGTAAAATAACTACAAGTGTGGGCTCACCACACCCACGATGTGCCAACAGCACTCGGTTTTCTCGAATGGTCACCCATCCAAGTACTAACCGCGCCCAACGCTGCTTAACTTCAGTGATCTGACGAGAACTGGTTTTTTCAGCGTGGTATGGCTGTTGGCCACCTAGATTCCTATTAATAGTGCTATATTTTTCATATTGAACATAAGGGTCCGTTCAGAAACTACATCACGCTGTCTTGAAGAATTTTTCCACCCCTCCCCTTCTTCGCCACCACATGATTGATAAAACTTTCTTTTCAGTTATATAATTTTTTTAAATGTTCATAAAATGAAATTAAAATAGAAAATATTATATTTGACCCGAAAATAGGGAATTAATAAAGGAATAAATTATTTTAAATACAATTAATGTATAAGTACCCTATTGATTTCAAAATAAAACGCTTTAGATTTCAAGTCGAAATATATTGCATTTTATAAAAATTAGTTGAATATTCAAACAAAAAAGATTTATTTTCAACGAAACAGTTTAGTTTTTAAGCTAAAAAATTGACTTTTTTGAAAACAATTCAATTTTACCCGAAAATATCAATTTTCAAACAAAAAGAAGATTTTTGAACCAGATAGTTGAATTTGCAATAAGAAAAAAATTTATTTTATTTTGAATTTCATACCAAACAGTTGCATTTAGAATCAAGTAATTAAACTTTTAAGCAAAAGAGGCACATTTTCAACAAAATAGTTGAATTTTCAAACTACAATGTTGAATTTTCAACCAAATAGATAAATAAAAAAAATGAATTATCAACCAATTAATTGCATTTACAACAAAATAGTTGATCTTTCAAGCAAAATTTTCTATCCAAAAAGACGAAAGTTCAACAAAACAGTTACATTTTATATATATATATATATATATATATGAATTTTTAACCGAAAAGAATAATTTTCTAATTTTTAACAACAATGGAATAATTAAATGCTTAGTTTGAAAAATTCTTTCAATTTCTAATCAACTACTTGTGTTTTTAACCGAAAAGATGAATAATTTACAATGAAAAATATATTACTCAAATTTTGAACTAAAAACGATTAATTTTCAACAAAAAAATGGAACAGTTAAATTTTCAGTAATTTCCGCACACAAAAAAAAAATTTCAACAAAATAGTTCAATCTTCAATAAATAAAATGCATTTTTAACAAAGTAGTTCAACTTTCAACCAAGTAGTTGAATTTTCAATAAAAAAATATGAATTATCAATGAAAAATTTAAAAGTTGAATTCTCAACTAAAAACAATAAAGTTACAGCCAAAAATGGATTATTTCGAATTTTAGTTGAGAAAATTAATTTTCAATTTAAAAAACGACTTTTCAACAAAATAGTTATATCTTCAACCAAATAGACAAATTTATAATCAAAAGTGATGAATTCTGAACCAAAAATATAACAGTAGACTTTTCAATTAAAAAGAATGAACTTTCAACGGAAAATAGTTGGATTTTCTTATTTCACTTTGCATTCAAACGAAAAAAAAAGAACAAGTGGAAAAGGGGTTAAAGGGGGAAAGGGGTGAAAGGGAAAAGGGTAAACTGTGGGTAACGGAGAAAAAGGGGACGTTTCTTGAAAACAGGAGAAAAATAGGAATTCTTTTTAGAAATGAAAAATGTGCATAATAAGGGAAAGAGTGTGAAGTCTGTAATTAGATGTTTTACGTCTCAAATATAATCTCAATAATTTTCAATTTTTCAAGCATTTCAAAAAATTGTTATTCACATTTATATTTCACAAGTCATACACCCCTTTTAGTATTAGAGGAGAGGGGGTACACACCCTCTGGCAGTGCGACGTATAATGTTTTATACCTGATTTTTGTCTATTTTATCAGTTAATAATTTGCAAATTCTTGTATCACCGAAATTTACCGATATTAGAATAATTTTGTTTCTTGTCTAAACTAAATGAGAAAACTTCTAAAATTATGTAAGTTAAGGACGACTAAAAAAAAACTCGAAAAATAAAATTCCCAAAAAAGTACATATTCGAGATAGAAAATTCCCGAAATTATAAAATTGCCGACAATTATTAGGAATTCTCGAATTAAAAAATTCCCGAATAATAAAATTTCCGATATTTTATGATATTACCCCTATTTCTTGGCGTTTCCTTTTTTTTTTAACCCTCATTTTTTCCCTATTCTCGAAAAACTTCTTCCTTCTCCCCTTTTTTCTTTAAATATACTACATTTGGAGAAAAAATATTTGAATTTCGCGAGAAATTCTCTCAAATTATTAAATGTACGTAAGAACTATAACAATCACTATTCGCTTTACATTTGCAAAATCTCGTTTAATCCTAGGTATCCTGCTTGTAATCATAAGTAACCCACTTGTTATCCTAGAAAATCCCCTTGTAATTACAGGTAATTCTAGGTTATCCACAGTAATCCACATGGAACCCTACATTGTTAATCCACTTTTAATCCCATAAGCCCCCCGCTTATCCGAAAATGGTAATCCGGGATAATCTGAGTAATTCAAGTAATTTCTAGGTATTCCAATTGCAATCAAGTAATCCACTCGCAATTCTATATAAAAGATTCGTACTTCTAGGGAGTCAGTTTTAATGCCAAGCAAACCAGTTTTAATTCTACACAATCCACCTTTGACTCTAGGAAATCTACTTGTAATTCTAGGAAATCCGATTATAACCCTATGTAATCCACTTATAATCCGACGTAATCCACTTCTGATCCTAGGGAATATACTTATGATCCCAAGTGATTTAATTTTAATTCACAGTAATGTACTTGTAATCTCATTTAATGTACTTGTAATCTACAGTAATCCATTTGTAATCCCAGGGAACTCACTTGTAATCCTAGGTAATTTCTTCCTAATTCAAAGTAATTCACTTTTTATCCTAGGGAATCCACTTTTAATCCTGAGCAATGCACTTGTCATTCACAGTAATCCTTTCGTAATCTAAGGAAACCCACTTGTAATCCTAGTTAATTCACTTGCAATTTAAAATCATCCATTTTTAATCCTCGGGAATCCACCTATAATCCTAAGTAATTTATCTGTAGTTCACAGTAATTTACTGTTGATCTATAGTAATACATACGCTTGTAATTCACGGCAATTTACTTGTAATTCACAATAATCCACTTGTAATCCTAGGCAATCCCCTTGTAATTCCAGGGAATCCATTTTTAATCCTAGATAATTTACTTGTGATTCATAGTACTGCCGTAGAAATGAAATAAAGCGTATCAATACTTCAGGTAAGTCAGCTGTCACTTTTACGAATTTGTAAAATAAGACTTAAATGTCCCTGATTCTGATGGTGTTTATTGAATATCCATTTTGCAATACGATATACATAATGGATGTTCATAAAAACTACGAGAATAAAGGCTATTTGAATCCGATTTTAAAGTTTCGTAAAAGTAACAGATGATTTATCCGAAGTGCAGATTCCCTTTATTTCATTTGCACGGCAGAGTAATCCACTTGCCCTACACAGTTATCCACTTGTAATCCTAGGGAATCCACTTGTAATGTGCATTAGGTGGATTACTTATTATTATTAGGTGGCTATTCCAATTGCAATAATAGGTAATCTACTTGTAATCCACGGCCATCCACTTGTCATCCAGATTATTCCAGCTCCGGTGGACCGCATTTTTAGGAATTGTTTCCCCTCGGTCTTTCCTTTTTTTATAAATTTTATAATGTCGTTTCTCAACGACATGGTAGATTAGTTTCTTTGACTAATCTCTATAAAAAAGAAAAAAAATAGCAATAAGCAGCTTATCTCCAAAATCACGCAACACTATCTCATTATAAATTAACATCCAATCTGTGAAACAGAAGTGTAGCTATAGAGCATAGCCCCCGGCCGGCTCGTTTCTGTGTTGGTTCCATCATATGTGTTCGTGATAAAAGTTCTCCTTTGAAGCAAATCCCTTTTTTCACGTGCTCCCAGAAATTCGTGCATTCGTCTCTATTCGTTATATATTATTCAGCCCCGGACAATGATCGCCATTCTTGATTAGACGAAGGGTTCTCCATTCTCACTTCTCAGTCCTCGCCTCCAGTGACCATGTTATTTCTAAGGTTGAATTTTCGCTAATTAGACAAGTTGTGCTTCTGAATATTACATTCCGTGCAAAACCAAAGGCGAAACAAGTAAGTAGGCCACGTGGCCTTAGCGATTATATTTTCGCGTTCGCCCCCGAGTTCTTCAACTGAAACAAAAAGTTACAGGAATAAACCACACTTCAAGACCCTTGAATGCAAGTCCCTTATTGGCCTTTTTAGATTTCTATGATTTTTAAAGAGTTGATATTTGCTTTTTTCACTGCTTATTTTCCTTTCCTTTAATCATCATTCTATGAGGAGAGTAAGAACTGAAAACTTAAATTTTTAATTGAAATGCTTTGCTCGCAAGATTGAGCGCGCCTACGGCGGGCGTCTTTTGGATCTCGCGCTTCGCGCTCCATGATGTATTTTCCTCGAGCTACGCGCTCGTTCTTTAGACTTCCCCCACACTTGTGCACAGAACTTATAAAATTAAAGATTAAAGCATCGACAACTGTAATTTGGTGATTGAGAATTCTCTTTTGTTAAAACTCCTTCGGCTTTAACGGACACATTCTCATCACGTATATTGTGCTTCGCACTCGATTTTGTTCAAAGTGTGAACTTTTCTACATATCAAATGTATTTTATATTTATTTCTCAACCTCGGTCCGGGACAGCTTATTTAGATATTTCAAAATAAAGTACAAAAATTATATTTCATGATTACTTTAATATTTGTACTTTATTTTTTATTAATTTTTATTCTCAGCTACCCTAAAAAATATATCATTTCAATAAATGTATATTATTACAATTCATAATGTGCAATGATATTGAAACAGAAGTATTCTCATTGTCTTATTTTTATAATTAAAAAAGTGCGCATCATATCGAGAAAAAAACACAATTTTCTTATTAAGCATTTTATGGCATCTTGTGTCGTTTTTCCATCAATTTAATTTGTTTATTTTGACTGTTATTTTACGATTTAAACAAAATATACACATCCTAGTGTAAAGTGGTTGCAAAAAAATGTGCAGATATAATTTAGGAAAAAAATGTTGGTTAATAAGCTTTTGTTTTTTAATTTTTTTCGTAGCTTGCGTCGTTTTTCCAAAAATTAATTTTTGTATTTTTAATGTTATTTTTTACAGTTAAGACAAAAACTACCCGTCCTATGAAAAAGTGATTAATGAAAAATTTGTAGATCTTTTTTGGCCGAACAACTTTTGCTGATTCATTTTTTTTCGTACCTTATGTCGTTTTCGCAAAAATTCAATTTTTTTCAATTTAATTTTTTATGATCAAAACAAAAACTACGCATCCTATCAAAAAATAATTAATAACAACCTTGTAGCTACTTTTTGGATGAACAACGTTTGCCAATTCATTTTTTTTCGTAGCTTGTGTCGTTTTGCCACAAATTAAATTTTGTTATTTTGAATGTTATTTTTTACGATTAAAACAAAAACTACGTGTCCTATCCAAAGATGATTAATTACAAATTTATAGCTCATTTTTAAATAAACATCTTTTCTCTATTTATTTTTTTTCACAGCTTCTGTCGTAGACAGATAGTTTGACAGACTGAACCAATCGAAGCGATAATTTACCATAAAAAACCTCTGAATTACCAGAAATTACCGAAAATTACTACAAATTTTTGGATACCCTAAATTCCCGTAAATTCCCAAAAAAAATTTAATTTATAAAATTTTAAAAATTATTATTACTATAATATAATTTTTTTAAATTAAAAAAAATGTATAACATTTTAAAATTTATAAAATCCTCTTCTCAAAAACAGGTGTGTCACACCCATTCACACACATAATTAAGAATTCAGTTTCAATTGAAGGGTTAAGAAAAATGTCACATTCATGTGCATGATAAAAATAACAAAAATGGAAGATTTATTATTGTAGAATTTCATTTAAACAAAGCCTAGCGTCTTCAGCAGCATTAAAAATTGTATTTGACATAAGTGAAAGTAACTTCATTGTTAAATATCAATCAAAAAATTGTATTTATTCACCTCTGACGTCACTTTTCAGTCCCTAGGGAGTAAAAAGACTTTTTACTCTCTAGGGACTGAAAAGTGACGTCAGATGTGAATAAAATATCATATGCGCCAAGGAGGAGAGGTACTTTTTCGACTTGTGTACGCTTTCAGTACTTGTCTCCAGCTCGTTACGCGCTCACCTACGACTTGCACTGAAAAAACACACTCGTCGAAAAAGCTCCTCTCCCCCCCCCCCCCATAGATGCATAATATACTATTTTACAACAGGTGAAAATTTACCATTTTCCAATTTTTTCATTGCATTATTGAAATGGGATTAATTATTTTTGAAACCCAAAACTTACACCCTAAGATTAATTTTTCTTATTATATCACAAATGTAACCTTTATTTTTCATCATTGATGCTGTGTTATCAAAAAATTTTCTTTTAATGGACACTTTAGATTGGTTGTCCATGTTTTCCGAGATGAATAGGAGATAAACTGAAATTTACAGAATTTTTAAATCAGTCTTTCATCTAACAATCCTACAAATTTCGCGTTTTTTAAATTTAGAAAATTAAACAAATTAGAATAAATGTTCAACTTTTCGAACAAGTTACAAATTTTAAAAAATGTCAACATTTCTGAAAAAAAAATTAAATTTTCAACGTTTAAACATTTGTTTAGAATTTTGTATTTTCAAAAATATATTAATATTAATATAATAGATACATTTTCAAAATATATGAATATTTTCAAGATTTTGTTGGTTTATAGATTTACCAGAAATTTTCAAAATTTTCTAAATTCATATTAAAATTAAAATAAAGTTTAATTTGTTATAAAAAATATCGTATACTATTTTACATTGAAAATCTTTCTGTATTGAAAACATGCTGTTTCCAAATAGTGTATTTTTGATCCTACAAAAATTTTAAGAATTCACCATCAAAAAGAGACTCTTCTAAGGGTTTCATCATTCTCAGCTCTTGCACATTTTTGGCCTTAACTGCCTTCTATTTTTCCTGCATTCAGAGTTTCACATATTTCGCAACATTTGATGAAACTTGTTCTCGTACCTGAAAAAGGACAGTCGAAGGAAACAACCAAAGTAAACATTTTTTTTTTTAAAGGTGATCCAATTATAACAAATTGAATTTATTTAGTGAAAGGAACAGGTCAAATTTGTTAATTCAAGTATAAAGCAAACACGCGGACAATTATTTTTTTTTATCTCACGCTACTTTCAAATCAAACTATAAAATTAATATTAATACAAAATCTTTGTATTTCATAGTATCTATTATCGAAAATAATAGAAAAAAATCAAGGGAAATATTTTGGATAATTCATGAAAATCGATATCTCAAGTTCAGCCAAAAAAGACGAATTTTCAACAAAATGTTCTTATATGATATGCGAAAGATATTTTGTATATAATAATAAGATATAATAAACAAAACATTTACAATCAAAGAGATGAATTTTGAACTAATGATGAATTTTCAGTAAAACAAGTGAATTTTTAACAAAGTAGTTTAACTTTTAACCTAGAAGTTGAATTATGAACAAAAAAAGATGAATTTTCAACAAAAAATATAATAGTTGTTAATGAAACTAAAAAATGTTTTATTTCAAGTCAAAAAGGGTTGAATTCATCCAAAGAGACAAATTTTCAACTTGGTAGGTGAATTCTCTACCAAACAATATTTTTATTTTAAACCAAACAGTTGTAATTTTAATTTAAAAAAAAACTTTCTCTTTGTACCAAAAGAAATGACTTTTCAAACCAAAAAAACGAATTTTCAACGTAATTCTGTTATTTTCAGCCTAAAAAGATTTTTCTGTAAAGAAAAAAAAAATTAGGCAAATTATAATTTGAAGAGAAAAATATTTTGTGATACAAAATAAAAATTTCTAATAACTATTTACGTTTCGAAATGTCTTTGTTCACTTACTTAAAGTTTATATTATTATAATTTTCCTAATTTTCTCGATAAAATTTAAAAATATTTTGGAAGATTTTACATTTTTCAGAAAAGAATCTAGATAATTTTAAAGAAAATTGGTTAATTCTACCAGAGTTGACACAATTTATGTGAAAAATTTAATTCGGTTTAAAAGATATTTAGGACTTTTTACAGCTTAAGACAAATTTTTTAAATATTTTATAAATTTTCGGAAATTTGTCAAAGCTTAAAAATATTTTTTATCTATCCAAATCTTTTGAAATTCCTAAATATCTTGCAAAGTGACTCGAAATATCCCTAAAATTTTCTTAAAATCTTCGAGATTCGTTTTTGAAAATCTTATGTTTATGTTTTGAAATCTTTCCAAATATTCCTTAAAATTTATTTTTTATTCTTGAAACCTTTCAAAATCTTTAATAAACTTCCAAATTTTATTACGAAATCTTCGGAAGGCACGTTTTGTTTTGAGTTTTTTTTTTAAGCTTTGAAATTTTTAAATATTCAAAAAAATTGTTAAATACTTCTAAATTTGTTTTTAAATTATTAGAATTTTTCCTAAATATTTGAAAAAGTTCTGCAAAATAAAGAAAATTTCCTTAAAATCTTTCAGATCCTTTTTTGACATTTTTGGTAATATTAAATAAATCAAAAATTGAAAAGCCATTTTAAATTTTCCCAGTAATTTCTAGCAAACTTTTTTAATTTCTTGAAATATTTCAAAATTCTTAAAAAGCTTATTAATTTTTTATTTTAAATCTTCAAAAATCTGCATTTTGTTTTAAATTCGTTGAAATCTTCATACTTTAAAGTTATTTTTTGTATCTTTTCAAAAAATCTGAATATCTCTTAAACTTATTCAAATATTTTCTAAAATTGTATAATCTTGCAAAATAAAAAAATTTTGCTTTAAAATCGTCTACAATCTTTTTCGAAGTTTCAGGAAATGATTTGAAATGTTTGAAAATATTTTCTCAACATTATTTTTCAAAATAAATAATCAATTAAAAGTTTTGCTGGAATGCTGAAAGAAGAATGAAAAATATTATCTTAAAATCTTTTAAACTCCTTAAAAATCTTCAACATTTTATTTCAAAATCTTCAAAAATCTACATTTAGTTAAAAAATTTTGAAATATTTTCAAATTTTAAATTATTTAAGAATCTTTATAAAATTTCTAAAGCTTCGAAATATCTTTTTAAATAAATCAAAGTTTTCGTGAAATTTTTTTAAATCCTACAAAAATTGAAAAAATTGCATTAAAATCAAAACTTAAATAATAATTAAGATAAGATAAGTTTTTGTCCAGACTTATTTCACTAAAATGACGATATCTCGTGATCTGGAAGAATCATCATAATTTTTTTTAATGAAAGGTGAATTTATGCAGGGGTTGCGAATATAATCCTTTTGTTTCAGCTTGAAAAAAGTGATATAATAACATTTGATGATCGGAAAATTGTCGAAACTTAGTTTACAGCAACGTGATTTTAAATATGATTAAGCACCGAAATTGCATTGCAGAAAGGCCAATCACTTTGAGGGAGTGCCGAAGCCTGAATATGGATGCCTGTAACTTGAATTTCCCAGGGGTCACTGGGTTACTCTAGGTAACTATGCGCGGTAAAATTTTGTCTTCGTGTCAGGTATTATATTAACTACCATCATTTTCCTACCTTGATAATTTCGCATTGTCTCTCTTACGAGGAACTGAGATTAGATCATTATTCATGAATAATTGACCTGGATTCTAATTACGAATCCATCTTATTCAAGTGTTTTTATATTTTCCATTTTCAATTTTAAGATAAAAATAGAAGATAAAGTACATTATGAATAAACTTTAAAAGAAGGGCATTCCTGTGGAAATGTATTTAAAAAATTAAATACAATAATTTAATATCGATTCCAACAATGGGGAAATTGTGATTTTTTCTGCAAATATGTTATTTGAAATGTTTCAAAAGTGTCCGCACAATGGCAAAAAATTGTGAAATTTTTTTTTTCTCAAAAAAAAGTAATCTTAGAAAATCACAAACAAAAAAACTCCACCAGAAACTAAAAACGTGTGCTAGAATTCAGACAGAAAATAATACATCTTTCGCATATTGTAATTTATTGTATTTTATCGACAGGTTAATTTTTTACGATTTTAAACGTAATATTTTTTCATTACTTGTAAAATCTTGCAAGTGTCCAAATTCTAGCGAAAAATTGTAGTTTCTACTAGATTTTTGTTTGGTACTTTTCTAAGATTTTGTTTTAAATGGAAAAAAGTCTTCTAGACATTTTCAAGTACTTACAAATTTTCACAAAAACTGAAAATTTTAACATTGTTGCACTTTATTGTAATTTATTGTATTTCATTGTAAAAATATCATATATAATATGTAAAATATATATTATCCCATCAGGGATACAATTGGAAACAAATCTTCTAAAAACTATATTTTCTAGTATTATTCGGACTCTTTGGCAAAATATTGCCATCTTTACATTGTTGTAATTTTATTGTCATTTAATGTACCTATTTTTCTCTGAAAATAAATTTCTGGCTGGAAATAGTAGAAATTGTGTTTTATTGCGAGGTTAATTTTCTACGATTTTGAAGAATTGAAAAAAATCCTCGTGGAAATTTATTTTCACTAAATAATTCAATAAATTATAATAATGTACAACAATTTTAAAGGATGTAATGTTTTGTATAAACTTTTAATTTAAAATATTACAAAAATATTTTACAAAAACGGGAATTTTTCACATTGTTGCACGTTATTTTTATTTATTGTATTCTATTGCAAAAATGTGTTTCTAGCAGGGATCAAATTGGAAACAAATCTACTAGAAAGTACTATTTTTTAGTATTACTGCCAAATGTAATAAATTACATTAATGAATACCAAGTTTGAAAACTGAAATGTTTTGTATGAACTTGTGATTGAAAAAAAATTACAAAAATATTTTACTAGAATATACCATTTTTGGCTAGAATTCGGACATTTTTAACAAATTTTACAAGTAATTGCCACGGTAATAGTAAATGTTTACAAAAATACAATTTTCACTATGAAAAATATCTACTAGAAACTATAATTTTTCATAATATTCGGACACTTTTATCAAATATTACAAATAATTATTGATGTACTATATTGAACATTATTCACAAATAATTGACCTGGATTCTAATTACTAATCGATCTTGTTCAAATATTTTCAATTCTGAAGTAAAAATATAAGATAAAGCGAATTATAAATTATTATCAAGTATTATAAAGGGACAATGATAATTTTTTGTGAAAATGTGTAATTTTGAGATTTTGTAAAAGTATCCGACGAATAGCAAAAAATTGTATAATTTTTCCCAGTGTTAAAAAACACAAACAATACAATTCTCACATATTGCAATTTATTATATTTTATTAACAGGTTAATCGTCTAAGATTTCAAACGATTGTACTAAAGCAGAATTTTTTTAAGAACAATGGGAAAAAATATCCTAGAGATGACGGTTTTGCTAACAATTCCGTCACTTTTACCAAAATTTCCAGTAATTACAGATTTTTACAAAAAACTAAAAATTTTCAGATTGATGCACTTTGTTCTAATTAATTGTAATTTATTGTAAAAATACATTTTATATAACTATAAAATACTATAAAATGCAATTTTTTTGTAACTTTCGGACTCTTTCACAAAATGTTGCCATTTTCACATTACTATAACTTTATTGTAATTTAATATATTTATTTTATTCTTAAAATACATTTCTGACTGGGGGAAGCGTAGATATTGTTTTATTTTATTACCAGAGTAATTTTTGATGATTTTGTACAATTAAAAAAATCCTAATGGAAATTTATTTTCACTAGAAAATGCAATAAATTACAACAATGAACAACAATTTTGAAAAATGTAATATTTCGTATGAACTTGTGACTGAAATAAATGATTAACAAAATATTTTTCCAGAAACCACAATTATATATACCGAAAAGATAATAAGCTCTCTTATATTAATAAAACTTTCTTTTAAATTATGTAATAATCCTGTAATTGGTCTAAGAACTGCTTGTATGGTTAAATAAATAAATAAAATGAAAATATCACAAATAATTACCAATTTTATATTAATTTATCTAATCGTCATCTATTGTATTTTACTGTAAAATTACATGTATATCAGGAATATTATTTATTTTTTATCATTTTGATACTTATACAAAATATTACGAAAGTCTACAATTTGCACATCGTCGTACTTTATTGTAATTTACTGTATTGCATTCAGATAGTCGTAGGAATGCTGTTGTTTTTTTGTGTAGATATTTTTTCTTTTTTTTTAAGAAAAAAACCTTTTTTGACTTTTATGTTCCCACTATTTTGTGGAGGAAAGATATAAATGGTAGTAGATACCAGTTCTATAAACAGAAATAAATGCGAGGGATATCATCGATTCCGAGAGAGATTACGATTTTTGAATTAGTGCTGGCTTACCAACCTTCTGACCTCATTTTCTAATGGTATGAACTTTGTTCATAGAATCGAGAATGTCGATAAAAAAATAATTCTTCGAAAGTATGCATTTTTTTATAACAAAATTCGTAACACTATTTGTTGCAAATTATTAACATTTTGTATACAATTGACGTGGACAATTGTTAATTTCTGACTTGGAATTTTTCGAAGTATTTAATGACTGATTTGAAATTTATTAAACTTTTTCTAATATTCCAATTTTAGATATTACAGATTTCATTTTGTATCTTCTACAAAATCCATTCAATTTGCATGGTACTTGTAGCAACAAATATCTTTTAACGTTTGCGAATTGAGGGCAAACTGCGGTCGAAACATTTCTGAGTTATTATCTCCATCAAAAAGAAAAATTATTTTTTATTCAGGACCACTTTAATCTCTCGACGGTCCTCTTTTCTGAATTTTCAACGTCTTGAACTTTGAATATTTTTTTGTTAATTGAAAGTTCAAAAGCCAATTTCTTATAAATGCTGAAATTTTCTACTTTCTACTTTTATAATTAAAACCTTCAGGATGTCCAGTCAGCTTTCATTCTTAAAAAATTACATCTTTTTAAAAACTTGACTGTTGTTTTCAACTCGTTTCTCTGATCATGACTTCAAAATTCATTTCCTCGTTTAGTGGCACCATTTTTCTCACCTTTACCTCTTTTTTCCGTATATTCCAGGGTCATTACTCTTTAGAGTCTTTGAAATTTGTAAATAAAAACATCATATCTAAGAAGGTAGTATAACGATATCTCGTCCGCATTATTGTCAAAAAGCTGACTAGTTGCGACACTGCGTGAATATGATTTTTAGTCACTGTTTTCAGTTTGTTTAACAAGTAATAAAGATAACGAATTTTTTGCACTATCATTTTATCACGAAATAGAATGTCTAAATCCGTAATTTTATTTCGTGATAAAATTAATTTACAAATGTTTCTAAACATTATCGATAAAAGAGAAAATTTTAATTGTAAACGATTTTTTAATATTGGGAAATATTTATGTTCTCAACATTTTTCTATCACACTATAATAATTTGTAATAACTTATAATATCTTAATTTACAGAGTGTATACACTCTCGGTACCGGTTAAAAAAAATGGTCGGCACCGACAATAATATTTCTGGGAAAATTTAAAATGATTTAGGTTTTATTCTAAAAGAACAATTTAAAGTTTTAAAGATTTCAAAACATCTGCGAAAAAATCGGGGCGATTTTTAGACAATTTTTATTATTAGGCAGGATTTAAAAAAGGTTCAAGAAAACTGAATTATTTCAAAAGATACTTAGAAATTTCAGAAGTTCTGAAAATATTCGAAAATAATTTTAATCATGAGAAGATTTCAAATTTTTAAAAATAAATTGTAGATTTTTGAAGACTTCGAAAAAAAGCTTTTTAAGAATTTTGAAAGGTTTCAAGAGAATCAAAAAAATTGTCTTAAGATTCCTGGTAAAATATCGAATGATTTTTTTGTTTGTTTCAAAATTAGTTTTAAGAGACAATTAAAAAAACTTTCCAAATATTTAAGACGATTTCCTAACATTTTTAAAAAGAAGTTAGAAGGTTTGAGAGCAATTTTTTTCAATTATGCGAGATTACACAATTTTAGAAAAAATTCAAATAAGTTTCAGAGATATTTAGAAGTTTTAAAAAGATACAAAAGTAATTTAAACTTTAAAAGATTTATAAAAATTTGAAACCAAATGTAGATTTTTTAAACATTCCGAAAAAAGAAGATTTTTAAGATTTTTGAAAGGTTTCAAGAGAATAAAATTTTTTTAAGATTCCTGAGAAATTTTCAAAATGATTTTTTTTTCTTCAAAATTTAGTTTAAAAGAAAATTTTAAAATATTTCAGAAGATTTAAAATGATTTTTTGGAAAAGAATGTAGAAGATTTTAAATGCAAAATTGTTCAATTGTTCAAGATTACAAAGTTAAAAAACAATTCGTGTAAGTTTAATAGTTATTAATTTAGAAGTTAAAAAAACGAAAATAATTTAAAACTTGAAAGGATTTGAAACAAATTTTAATAAAATGTAAATTTTTAAAGATTTTAAAAAAGAAGCTTTTTAAAAATGTTTGAAGGTTTCAAGAGAATAAAAAAAAAAAACTTGAGGAAAAATTCGAATCATTTGAAAAAATATTTAGAAATTTTGAAAAATTTGGAAAAATAATTCAAAATTTCGAAAGATTTAACGAAAAATTTTAACAATATGTAGATTTTCAAACATTTCAAAATAAAATTTTAAGCTTTTTAACAATTTTAGAATGTGTCAAGATAATATAAAAAATTTCTTAAGATTCCTGGGGAAACTTTAAATGATCCTTTATTTTTTTAAATTAATTTTAAGAGAATATTTAAAAAGATTTAAAAAGATGTACAAAATTGTCAAAGAAGAATGTGTAAGATTTCAGGGCCATTTTTTCGCAGAATTTAAAAATTCTACTTTTTTGTATTTAAAATTAGGATTTTTTTGTTTGAAATATCGATTATTATATTTTTCATTGAGAATTCATTCTTTTTTTTTTTTTGAAAATGCAACTACAGGGGCGACTGAAAAATTTCGAAAAATAAAATTTCCGAATAAAAAAATTTCCGAATAATAAAATTCCCGATTTGTAAAATTCCCGGACAATGAAATTCCCGAACAATACAATTCCCAAACAGTTTATAATATTACCCAATTGCAAAATTCCGGACAGAAAATTGCCGAATTATACAATATCCGAACTAAAAAATTCCCGGAATATAAAATTCCCGAATTGAAACTACAGGGGCGACTGAAAAATCCCGAAAAATAAAATTCCCGACACTGTAAAATTCCCGAATTGGGAAATTCCCGAATAATAAAATTTCCGAATTATAAATATACGAGCTACAAAATTCCCGAATTTAGACAATTACAATTTTTTTATAATTATTGTTTATTGATTCAAAATACAACAATCAAATATTTTTATAAAAACAATTATTTTGAATGTTAAAAGTTTCTAAAATCATTGTTTGATTCAATGAAATATTTCTACCATCAGAAATACTTCTTTTGGTTCAAGATCCATCATTTTAGGTAAAAGTTCATCTCTTTGGTTGAAAATATAATTATTTTGTTGAAAATTCATGTAGTTTCTTAAAAATTCGTCTTCTTCGACAGAAAATTAATCTGCTTTAGTTGAGGATTAATCTGCTTTGTTGAAAATTTGTATTTTTTTGGGTGAATTCAACTATTTTTTGTTCAAAATTAACATCTTTTTTATTGAAATATCAACTATTACAGTTCAAGTACTTTGTAAATTTTTTTTAAGATTCATCATTTTAGATGAAAATTCATCTCTTTGGTTGAAAATATAACTATTTCGTTGAACATTTTTTTTAGATCATTAATCTTCTTGGTGAAGAATATTTTGTACAAAATTCGTCTCTTTTGGTAAAAATGTGATCTCTTATGGTTAGAAATGCAACCGTTTGGTTGAAAATTAATCTGTTTAGTTAAGGTTGCAAGTATTTCGCTAAAAATTCGTCTTTTTGGGATAAATTCAAATGTTTTTGATTTAAAATTAAAAACTGTTATGATTGAAAACTCAAATTTCTGGTTCAATTAAGATGAACTTCTTTGTTGAAATTTTGATCTGATATAACTAAAATCTTCACAAAGTGTTTTTGAATTTTCTCAAGAATCCTATAGGAAAAAGTACACGCGCACATTGCGCGCGATTGATGATGGTAGTTAAGAGAAAAAAATGCTACCACAAAAAGACTTGTTTGCGATAGTATAATAAGAATTTCCAACTGAAGGACTTTCACTTCTAATGGTGCGGATCTCTGGATCATAAGAGTTGATGGTCGAAGGTAATTACGAGCCTTCAGATCCAGATTATAAGTTCTGCGACAATTCCGATTTTTTCGACGAATCTCTACTGCCTTGCAATTTCTTATTTGTAATTTGCAATTTGCAATTTGTGCTACAAACCTCGATGAAATAATGCATAATTATGATATTTGTGTCAGGCGAGGATCATCAGAGGAGAATGATCTTTGCTCATTTTTCATAATAGACGAATGCGTCATTGATAGCAATACAAAACGGGATTACGTTCTTAACATTATGCACGTGATGTAAATAAGAGAGGAAATCATAGGATGTGTCACGATTCCTGTCCTCTGGCTTATTGTTATAGTTATTTCAAACTCTTTTTTAAATTTAATTTTTTATTCCCTAACAATTCCAGGTTTTCTCCAGGTATCTCAAATTTTTTTTAGATATAATTTTTCATAGTACGGTGCTATTCAAAGATTACGCATATGTATGTATTTAATATGTTCAATCTCGAAAGATTCGGAAAATTATATTTCAAGATATTCTTAAATATATGAGTACCATCGATTAATTAAATAATTAAATAATACTACAAACATAATTAATCATTTCTTGAATTTGTCTGTAAGTCCATGAATTTGGTTAATAATTTTTAAAAAAATTTATTTTATCTTCTTATACTTAAAATACAATGCATATTTAGGTAAAATTAATGTGGATACTATATTAAATTCAATTGTAATCGCTTCAAATTCCTAACATTTTAAGTAAAAATATTGCATTTTCAACAAGATATATGTTTTAACCAAATAGTTGAATTTTCCCCTAAAAAGATTAATTTTCTTTAAAAAAAAAAAAAACTATTTGGAAGCAAATAGTTGAATTTTCAACTAAAAAAGATCAATTTCCAACAAAATAGTTGAAGTTTGAACTGAAGAAGATCAGTTTCCAACCAAAAATGGAACAGTTAAATTTTCAGTTTAAAAAATTAATTTTCCACGAGAAAACAAAAATTTTCAACCAAAGTGATGTTTTTTCAACTAAAATGAGGAGACTTCCACTAGACTAGACGAAATTTAAATCAAAAAGATGGGTTGGCAATTAAAATGAACTAAAAATATAAATTATAAATATATTAATATAAATATATAAATAAATATAAATAAATTATACAAAATATATAAATTATCATTAACCTAAAGAGATAAATTTTTCAGAATGCAATTAAATTTTCAAACCAGAACTTGTCTACCAGAAAAAATATATTTTTAATCTAAAAAAGGTGAATTTTTCAAGAAAAAGATGACTTTTTAACAAAAAAGTTGAATTTTCAACAAAATAGTTGAATTTTTAACCACATAGTTTAATTTTCAACCAACAAACATGAATTTTCAAACAAATAGATAAATTTTCAACAAAAAACAAAATGAATTATCATTTGCAACCAAATAGTGGAAATTTCAAGCGAAAGTGACGAATTCTGAAGAAAAAAAAATGTATTTTCAACCAAGTAGTTGAACTTTCAATCAAAAAAGATCCAATTTATACCCTAGAAGATGAAGTTCCAAACAAAAAAGGTAATTTTCAACTAAATAGTTGAATTTTCTACGAAAATAATAGAATTTCTAACCCCAGAAGATGAATTTCCAACAAAACAATTGCATTTTCAAGCCAAAAAACGAAATAAAAAAAAGGTAATTTTCAACCAAATAGTTTAATTTTAAATTAAAAACGATCAATTCTCAACCAAAAATGGAATAATTAAATTGCCAGTTCCAAAAATTGGATTTCAACCAAAAAATGAATTTACAACAAAATAATTAAATTTACAACCAAAGAGATAGATCTTCAACAAATAAGATCATTTTCTAACATATTATTTCAACCAAGTAGTTGAATTTTCAATCAAGAAGATTAATTTTCTACCAAAAATTATTAATTTACAACAAAATACATCAATTTTCAACCAAATTGTTGAATTTTCAAATAACAACGATTAATTTTCAATTAGTAGTGCAATAGTTGAACTTTCGGTTGGAAGAATCAATATTCAACTAATAAAATGAATTTCTAACTAATTATTTTAACGAAAAGGTTGAATTTTCAATGAAGAAGATTAATTTTCTACCAAAATGACGAATTTACAACAAAATACATAAATTTTCAACCAAATTGTTGGATTTTCAACTAAAAACCATATATTTTCAACTAATAATGGGATAGTAAAATTAAAGAAAAAATATTATTTTCTACCAAAAGAGAAAGCATTTAAAATAGAATAGTTAAATCGTCAACCATTAACTTTTCAACTTTCATCCAAATAGTTGAATTTTCAACCAAAAAAGATGAATCAATTTTTAACCTATAATGGAGTAGCGAAATTTTCAGTAAAAAAATGGATATTTAACCAAAAAAGAAGGAATTTTCAACAAAACAGTTAATTCTTCAACCAACAATTTTTTAACCAAGTAGTTGAGTTTTCATAAAAAAGATGAATTTTCTCAGTGAAAAATTGAATCGTTGATTTTTCAGTTAAAAAATTATCTTTCAACAACAAAAAAGACGAATTTTCAACAAAATACGTGTACTTAAATATTCAACCAAAGAGATAAATCTTCAACTAATAAAATGAATAGTTAAACTTTTGGTTTAAACAAACATAATTTTTAACAATAACAAAAAATTCAACAAAATAGTTGATTTTTCAACCAAAGAGAAATCTTCTACCAACAACTTTTCAACCCAGTAATTGAATTTTCAACCAAAAAATAAGAATTCTCAATGAAAAATTGAATAGTAGAATTTGTAACTAAAAACGATCTATTCTCAACCAAGAAAGAATGGTTAAATTTTCAAATGAAAAAATCTTTTTTCAACAAAAAAGATAATTTTCAACAAAATAGTTCAATCTTCAACCATGTAGTTGAATTTTTAACCAAAAGAGATGAATTCTAAACCAAAAATATAATAGTAGACTTTCAATTAAAAGGAATTTACTTTCAACAAGAAACAGTTGGATTTTCTTATTGGGTTCTATTAATTCAGTTCACATTTAAGCGAAAAAATTACGAAAAGGGAAATTTATTGAAAACAGGGGAAAAAAGAGGAATTCTCTTTCAAAATGGGTGAAGAGGGGAATAGGAGAAAAAGTGTGAAGTCTGCATTTAGATGCTTTAATTGTAAAACAAAATCACTAATTTTAATTTTCTAAAGGGTGTAGTTTTTGAACTGGCGCTAAGGTTTTTCTTCCAAGCGATATTTTGATGAATGAGCGACTTTACCCCACAGTGAGGGGTAAAGTCGCTCACATTTCAAAGGAGGACAAATAGTTGTTTAGGAATTAAATGTATGTTAATGCTTTACGGTTTGCACTTTATTGTTAATAAAACCGAGAAAAATAAGTCGCTTAGCCCGATTTTAGAGAATTTGTTGAAAACAACTTCATACATTTTTTACATCGATGACAAACCACAACATTTTTTAGTTGTCTGCTCGTTTAGAATAATTTGGCTAATTTCAGCATTTTCACTCCGCTTTAATGAACATTTAAAAGTTTCGACGTAATTTTTTTACATTTGAAGGATGGAAATAAAGGAAGTTAAAAATAAGAAAATAATTTTTTTATTTTCAATCGAACTATTTGCATGTGTGCTTATCAAAATTTGTTCCATTTTGATTATCAGAGATACAATTTTTCCATTTCAAAGCATTTTTTTAATTGAAAGAATACTGTGTCTTGTTTGAAATTTTATTTGAAATATGTTTTCTCTTGAAATATTCTACAAGCTCATTATAGTTATTATGGAGAAATTATCTCAAAAATGAAAAAACAACATATGAGGAAACCTTTTTTTACATTAGAGGATATCAATAATGATACGGTGTGTGCCTAAAGTTGATTCGTGCGAGATTATTAGCTGTCGCGCGTTAGACGTTATATACGTAATTCATGTTTTACGCAATAATATGAAGTTCCCGCTAAAGCGTGAGACCTACTCTTTATTTTCATGTCATCAGTTTCCTCAACCGATTATTATTAGACCCTAATATAGACTGCCTTTTGCATAACCGTTTTTTACTTAAAGATCTTAAAGATAAATTTTTTTCCAAATTAATCCAACCGGTTTTGGAAGTTATTAAGTACTTTCAATTATGGTGGAGCTGTTTTCTGCTGCAAGTATATCATAATCAAATTTCGCCCAAAAATGTCGAAAAATACTGAAAAAATCAATACCGAAACATAAATTTTCCGAAAAATGAAAATTCCTTGAATTTCAAATTCTGCAAAGAAAATAAAACTACCGAAAATGTTTGTTCCCGAAATTTTCATGCCCGAATATTCAAATTCTCAAAATTAGTGAATTACAGAATTTTCATATTTTGGAATACATCACATTGCCGATATATAAAATTCCTGCAAATAGTATAAATTGCCGATTTTTTGAATTCCCGAAAATAGTAAATTGCCGAATTTTTAAATTCTCGAAAATAGTAAAATGTACAAATTTCCAGAAATGTCCAATATAGTAAATTGCCGAAATTTCAAATTCCCGAAAACAGTAAATTGTCGAATTTGTACATTCTTGAAGATAGTAAATTGCCGAACATTCAAATATCAGAAATTGGTCAATTGTCGAATTTTCAAATTTGCGAATATATCAAATTGCCGAAATATCAAAAATCTGCAAATATTAAATTGCCGAATTTTCAAATTCCCAAAAATAGTAAGATATAAAAATGTTTAATTTCTGAAAATGTCCAATATAGTAAATTGCCGAAATTTCAAATTCCCGAAAACAGTAAATTGTCGAATTTGTAAATTCTTGAAAATAGTAAAATGCGGAACGTTCAAATATCCGAAATTGGTAAATTGTCGAATTTTCAAATTTCCGAATATATCAAATTGCCAAAATATAAAATTCCTGCAAATAGTAAATTGCCGAATTTTCAAATTCCGAAAAATAGTAAATTGTAGAATTTTTCAATTCCCGAAAATAGTAAATTGTTGAATTTTTCAATGCCCGAAATATCGAACTGCTGAAATATTAAATTTCTGCAAATAATAAATTGCCGAATTTTCAAATTCCCGAAAATGGTAAAATGTAAAAATGTTAAATTTCCAAAAATGTCCAATATAGTAAATTGCCGAAATTTCAACTTCCCGAAAACAGTAAATCGTCGAATTGCTAAATTCTTGGAAATAGTAAATTGCTGAACGTTCAAATATCTGAAAATAGTAAAATGTAAAGTTTTTAAATTTCTGAAAATATCTTTTGTACTAAATTTCCGAAATTTCCAATTCCAGAAAATAGTAAATTGTCGGATTTTTAAATTCTTGAAAAATAGTAAATATAAAATATAGCATACAAATTCACAAGTTATTGAGACTTTCATTTTTCAATTGTACAATCAAAAATATTCCCATTTGAATTTGCGAAATTCAGACATGAAATTGTTCCATTTCTAACAATTCAATTTGGAATCTTTTATCAAAGGTTTCAATAAAAAAATGTTCACTTTTAAGAGTCACATTAAAATACTGAATTTTAGAAATAAAATAAATAATAATAAAGTTACAAAATAAAAAAATCGCGTCAATTATGAGAAAAAGTTAATTTAAAATTCTGCCTGCCGCGTGGGCACATTCTCATCGCGCGCCCCGCGCGCACCTGTTGGATTTCGCTCTTCGCGCTCGATCATTGTACTTCCCCCACATTTCTGCATACCCCCCTTAAAATTAAAGGTAAAACCTTCGTTAACTGAAATTTAGTGATTGTGAATTCTCTTCTGTTAAAGTTCCTTCTACTTTAACGAATGCATTCTCATCACATGCCTCGTGAGAAAAAAAAGGTCAAAGCAAATTTTGAGATATAATTTAGGTAAACAGTTTTGTCATTCAACATGTTTTTGTACCTTGTGTCGTTTTTCCGTATATTTTCATTTTTTCAATGTTATTTTTTGCGATTAAAACAAAAACTAGGCGCCCTATCCAAAAATGATCAATGACAAATTCGTCCATCTTTTCATAGTTAACAACTTTTGCCTCTTCATTTTTTCCGTAATCTTCTGCCATTTTTTCAAAAAAGTTAATTTTTTAAAGGTTATTTTTGCGATTGAAACAAAACCTACGCGTCCTATCAAAAAATTATTTAAAAGAAATTTGTGAATCTCTTTGTTTTGAACAACTATTGTCTTTTTTTCGAATCTTGTGTTGGTTTTCCAAAAATGTAATTATTTTGATTTTTAATGTTATTTTTTACGAATAAAACAAAACTGCAAGTCCTATGAAAAAATTATCGAGGATAAATTTGTACATCTCTTTTATATGCATAATTTTTTTTTATTCATTTTTTCCATACAGTGCATATAGTTTTACCGAAAAAATGGAATTTTGTATTTTCAATAGCATGTTTCACGATTATGTGTCTTATCGAAAAAATGGTTACAAAAAAATTTGTTCATCTTTTTAAGATGAACAATTTTACTCTCTAAAATTTGTTCGTATCTCGTATAGTTTTCCTGGAAAATGGCATTTTTGATTTCTTAAAAAGCATTTTAATGTTTTTTTCATATCTCGTATGTTTTTCTTGGAAAATGACATTCTTCATTTCTTAAAGAGCGTTTTAACTTTTTTTCCATATCTCATATAGTTTTCCTGGAAATTGGCATTTTTTATTTCTTAAAAAGCATTTTCGATGGATAAAACCAGAACTTTTGGTCAAAAATGGCTGGTTAACGAACGCATGTTCTTTCATTTTATGCCTTAAAAACGTGTGTCAAAGCTCAATCCAATCTAATCAGTCTATCGAAAGTTATCGTGCCTACAGACTACGGACAAACAGACAGGCACCTACGTAAAAATCGTTTTTTTCTGACTCAGGGGGTCTCAAAACGTGTAGTTTGATGAAAACCGGCGAAGTCAAACTTTACATAAAACTAATACCTTTTCATTAGGACGAGAATGTAAAAAGTCTGCCTGGTGCGCGGGCATATTCTCATCGCGCGCTGCGCGCGTGTCTAGCTATTTTGAGTGCGCCCAGGGCACGCGACTTGTTGGTTCTCGCGCTTCGCGCTCGATAATGTGTTTACCTCGCGCTTCGCGCTTGGTCATTGTATTTACCCCACATTTGTACAAGGACCTTTCGAAATTAAAGGTCAAAGTATCGACAAATTTGGTGATTGTGAATTCTCTTTTGTTAAAGCACCTTCGGCTTTAACGAACACATTCTCATCACGTATCTCGTGCTTCGCACTCGATTTTGTCCAAAATGTGAGCTTTTCTCCATTATGTTCAACACTTTTATATCAAATGTATATTACATTTATTTATGTACCTCGGTCCTGGATTGCTTTTTTAGATATTGCAATATAAAGTACAAATTTTATTTATCATGATTACTTCAATGTTTGTTTCTCATTTTGCATTAAATGTTATTCTGAACTACTCTGAAAAAATGTATCATTTCAATAAATGTATATTATTACAATTTATAATATGCATTGGTATTGAAACATACGTATTTGCATTGTCTTGTTTTTACAATTGAAAAAAAGTGCGCATCCTATGAAAAAAACAATTTTGTTATCAAACATTTTATTGCATTTTGTGTCGTTTTTCCAGAAATTTAATTTGTTTATTTTCAGTGTTATTTTTTACGATTGAAACTAAAAATACGCATCCTAGCGTAAAGTGATTTTGAGCAAATTTTTAGATATAATTTAGTCGAAACATTTTGTTAAATAAAATGTTATTGTAGCTTGTGTCCTTTTTACAAAAAGTTAATTTTCTTATTTTTATAACAAGAGTTTATAAAAAATTTGTAGATTTTTTTTGGTTGAACATTTTTTGTCTTTTCATTTTTTTCGTCTCTTGTGTCGTTTTTCCAAAAGTTCAATTTTTTTATTTTTAATCTTGTTTTTTACGATTAAAAGAAAATCTACTTGTTCTTTCAAAAAATTATTGACAAATTTGTAGCTCTTTTTTGGATAAGCAACTTTTGTTATTTCATTTTTCTCATAGTTTGTGTCGTTTGTCCAAAAATTAAATTTTTTATTTTTCAATGTTGTTTTTTACGAATAAAACAAAAACCAAGCATCCGATCAAAAAATAATTAATAACAAATTTATAGCTCTGTTTTGGGTGAACAACTTTTGTTTCACTATTTTTTTTCGTAGCTTGTGTCGTTTGTCCAAATATTTTATTTTTTTATTTTGAATGCTGTTTTTTTACGAATTTAAACAAAAACTACGCCTCCTATCAAAAAATAATTATTAACAAATTTGTAGATCTTTTTCGAAAGCATAATTTTTGTCTATCCGTCATTGTTCGTATATTGTATAGTTTGACCATAAAATGGAAAAAGAAAATTCCAAAAGTTGTTATGACAGTTTTGTAGGGTGTTCAAAAAGCAACGTTTTTTTCTTTTTGATTTTTTCATATCGTGCATTGTTTGGTTTTAAATGTTCATTTTCGTTTGTTTTCTTGAATTTTGTAAATGCTGTAACTCTGGTATTTTTTTTTATCGGAAAAAGTCATTCGGATGAATTGTTCATATTTTTAATACTGTGAACAACCGTACATACAATTTTCAAATTATAAAAAAAGTGGTCTCAAAAATTTTGTAAATGCTCTAATTTTTTAAATTTTCATCCAATACATACATACATACATGCATACAGACAGACATATATACATACAGGCAGACAAACAGACAGACATACAGTCATACAGGCAGATAGACACATTCGTAAAAATATGTTTTTCGGGTTCAGGGGGTATCAAAACGTGGACATTTGACAAAAACGGAGGGGGTCAAATTTTACACAAATCGAATACCTTCTCTGATAAGAATGTAAAAATGTAAAGTACACTTTTTCTTCTTTCTTAAAAGTGACCAAAAGTAGAAAAATGTACTAGTTGACAGGCTGGAAAAAAACGTTTAAAGTTGTCATTTTTAAATCTCTAATTAAAATTCCCTAATGAAAGAAATGCCATTTCTCGGGTTTTTCTCCACTTGTTAATGCTAAAAAAAAATATATCACCTACTGTCTACTATTATGGACTATTCCGTACACTAACCCATTTACAAGTCGTCGCCCTAAAGTTATAGTACGCCATGTCCCTCAACTGCCAAACTGAGAATTTGAGGTTCAAAGTTTAACCATAATATACTCTACAAAAACGTTGTCAAATGTCGAAATGAGTTTATCGGTAAAAAATAATGCATGATCAGGAACATATTAGCACAACTTTTAATACTATTATGAATGTATTTTAGCTGATGTGGAAAATTGGTTTTGGACATGGCGTAATATGAGATTCAAAAAATTCAGTTTTCCTCTAAATTATAGTACGCCATGTCCACAAAATATTTATAAAGGAACTATTTATAATGAAATTCTTAAGTAAAAAGTTTAACAGAATGATAGTTTACATTATTCTGATGTGTTACATACCTCGAATTAAATTAGTTATTCGCAAATTATTGACTTTTGAGTAATATTCCGATGGTTACTTTTAAGGTTAAATATATTTTTAAAAATTGTTATTTCTCAAATTGGACTTAGGTTATCCATATAAAATATGCACTACGAAGTTGGCATTTTTCACTTATAGCAATGAAAAAGAGGACATGGCGTGATATAATTCTAACTTTTAATTAACGTCACTACTTTAATTAATAATTATAACAGCTGAGGAAATAAATTTCAGGGAAAAATTTATTAAAAAATAAAGTTGAACCCTTACCGAGTCTAAAAATGATAATAGTTCAAAAATTTCAAAAAGTGGACATGGCGTAGTATAACTCTAGGGCGACGAAGTCTTGCGGAGAATTCCGTAATACTAGACAGTGAAAAAATAAAACTGATTTTATTCCATAGAGTTTGTAAAATAATTTTTTTTTTGAACATAAAAAATTCAATAGATATTTGCTTCCCACCAGTTTTATTTCTGAAAATGACTTTTACTTCAGGTTGAGAACCTTTTAGTCCTTTTTTTATCATAATTGAGTTTCTGATTATAAAAATTTTTCTGATAATTTACAGAAAGTTTGCTACCAACTCTTCGTGAAAGCAATTTATTTGCCAGGGATGAAAAAAGGCATCGACAACTCGAATTCTACGAGCGTCGCTCTTTTAATGACAAAGGCAACTGGGGAAAAGTAGGAAAAGCTTGTTTTCCGAGAAACACAATAATAGACCTAAAGAGGAAAAAAATCATAACCTGCCTGCCACACGCAGGAAACTTTAGGGCCTTTGCCATAATTGAAAAAATAAATATTCAAAGTAGGAAAATTATGTATATTTTCCATTTTTAAGGTCGTTTTTGTGCTAAAAATCATGCCTCTAGAAAAAAAGTTTATTTTTTTTATTTTAAGAATTGAAATGATATTACCAGTCATGTCTTATGGAAGAAAAAGTGTTATTTCTTATGAAAAAAGATTCAAACTTATGTACGAAAAATAATTAATTTAACAATAATTTTTTTAATTATTTTGTTTGCAGTCGTTTCTTACAATTTGAAAGAAATGGTTTATTTTAATTAATCATTATTTTGTTGTTATTTTTTATTTTTTTTTAAATTAAGAATCAGTAGAGTTTTACAGAATGTTTTCCTCAGAAAAGAGCCAATATTTATTAAAACTCAACCATTTTTCTGGAATTGGTAAGAAGCAACGGTAAGAAAAAATTCAATGGTAAAAACATTGTTAAAATAGAAGTTTTTTGTAAGTTTTAAAATTTTATCATTAAAAATAATTTTTTTTTAAATTTAAAATCACATGATCAGTTATACTATATTGATTCTTAAAATAATAGAAAATTTTTTTTTTTCAGAGGTCATAATTTGTGGCATAACAACTACTTTCATTTTTCCAGTCTAATAAAAGTAATTCATGGATGCTTTCCTCAAAGCATTGAAGTTCAAGATATTTCTTATCTTACTGAAAATGCAAAATATGAATTAAAAATACAAAATTTGAAACTTTCAAGATTAATTCCTTCATTCAAATTCCACAATTTTTTAAAACGATAAATTATTTGTGAAAAAAAATCTTTGTTAGATCTCCTTTTAATAGGGTCTTTTTAATCTTTAGAGAATTATAAAATTACAAACGAACGAGTAAACAATTTGAAAAATAAATTCTCTTAAAAATTATCGTGTTCGTAGCATGAATAGATGACCTGGTTCTGGTATGAGCATATTCAATTAACATATATTCCGGAGTCTCATCTTCCTAAGGAAGGAACTCAAAAAATTTTCAATCTCCGTTTCTGATAATTCATTTACAAGCTCTATAAATCGACTGCATCCATTGATTATATTATAAAAATTAAAGTAGATTATATGAGATGCACTTATGCTACTTAATACTTGCAGTGAATGCACACGCGCGTACACGCCTCTGCATTTTTATATCTTAGCATTAAAAATATAACAAATTTCAACATTTTCTAAATTAATTTTTACCTGGTCAACATTAATTAATATTAGCTAATTTTGAATATTAGGTTTTAAATTTTTTCGAACAATATATAATAATTGAGGATTGCAAGCGTTTCAAATTTTTTTTAAATATATTGAATGAATTGTAATTGAAAACGTTCCAAATCAAACAATGTTGGATTTATTAAAATTCTGAAAAGAGGACAGTATTTCGAATGAAATAGAAAAACATTGAACCTGTATCATTTCTGAATAAAAGCATTTAAAATAGAGTAATTCGAAATTGCAAGTACTTGCAACTGAAAAATTTTTAATCAAAAAGTCTCAAAATTGAAAAAATTCCTATTAAAAATTTGAAAATTTGACAATTTCATTCGAAAGGAGTTGAAATCGTGTCATTCATAATTTTAAGATGATAAATAAAATTTTATTTTGAATTGAAAAATCTCGAAATTGAATGATTTTAGATGCAAATTTCGAAAATTTGACAATTTCAAAATTGAATATTTTTAGATTAGAAATTTGAAAATGAGATCTTTTAAGTTTAAAATTAATTGAAATTCTATTATTTCTAATTAACAGCGTTCAAAATGGAATAAATAACAATTTTCAACTCTTCAGTTAAAATAATTTTCAATTTTAAGGGATTAAAATTTGACCATTTAAAATTGAAAAAGAAATTGTATGTTTCCAAGTCAAAGCTTCTGAAATTCTACAATTTTACGTTGTTATTACATAAAAAACTATGATTTAACATTAAAATTTAATCAACCAATTTTCGTATGAACAAAAAATAAATTCATCGTCATTTTCACTGTTCAAAATGGAAAAATTTTGAATTATAAACCTTTAAAATTGAATCATTCTAGAAAAACGTCCGAAATACAGAGTAATTTTGAACAGGAAACATTGAAAATAAAAAAAATTCTACTACGGAACGTTAAAAATTGAACGAATCCGAACTTTATTTAAAACTTAAAAATTTTTCATACTAAAAATTATTATTAACAAATTTTTATATCCTTTTTGGATGAAGAACTTTTGTCTATTAATTTTTTTTCGTAGCTTGTGTCGTTTGTACAAAAATGGAATTTTTGTATTTTTAATGTTTTTTACGAATAAAACAAAAACGATGTGTCCTATGAAAAAATGATTAATACAAAATTTGTAGATCTTTTCTGGGTGCAAAATTTGTGTTGATTAAGTTATTTTCGTATCTTGCATGGTTTGATCGCAAAATGGAATTTTTAGTTTTTCATTATTTTTTGTGCGATCAAAATTTGAATTTTCGTTTTGTCGAAAAAATTTGGAAAGTTGTTATGATAATCTTATATTTTTTCATCGAACAAAGTCATAAGGATAAATTGTTCGAGTTTCTGAGTACTATCGAATTTTTAAATATTGAAGAAAAATGGTCTCAAAAATGTTGAAAATGCACTCAAAAAAATGTCTGGTTAAATCAACCAGAATTCTGGTTAAATATGCCCTTAATATTTTTTCTAGTTAGACTAACCAGAATTATGGTTGAATTAACCAGAATTTCGTAACGATATTTTCTTGGTTCAATAATAATTTTTTCCGTGTATGAATAGATCAAGTATACTTAAAAAAATATTCTAAAAAGAAAGAAAATTACCTTCGGCTAAAATTACATGGATGTATTTTTAGAAAATTAAGACGATATTCTTCAAGAATAATCATATTTCTGTGACTTTGTTCCACGTCTTTTCATTATAAATTCTTAAAGCGACGCCTCCTGCAGAGCTTCTCTTTCCTGAAGTTCAAAAGCCATTGTGTTCATATTCCTGGGCCGAGACCTTGATTGTCTCCGATTGACTTTCGTGGAAGTCATTAAATTGCAAAGTGACTTTAACATTCAAGATGTTTTAAATTTTTTTCTATTTTTATTTCCATTCTTTTATAAATTCAAAAAAATCCCTTTTTTGACACAGTGTGCGTAAAATTCGTTTTTACACACCCATATGAGTGCGTGAAACGGCTTATTTTTACGCACTCATATGTACGTTTTATGCACTCATATGGGTGTGCAAAAACGCATTTTTACGCACACTGTGTCAAAAAATATCGTCTGCAACATGTGCGTATGACTTAAACACTTGTGGTGATCGCGTGTGTAAAACCGCATTTTACGCACATGTTGCATAATCTACTATTTTCAAATTTCAACGCTGACGAGGTCAAATGGCATGTGATTTATAAGTTACTCTCTAAATTTGAATTAGTAGAAAACTACTAATTGGTAGTAGTTTTCTACTAATTCAAATAGTGCCGATTCGTTTACTGGTAATTAGTAAAAATCTACTAATTCAATGAGTAAGAATAACTGACTAAATGAATTAGTACCTTATACCTATATACCCATATACACACTACTATTCTCCAACCGAGCAAGTCACGCCTACCCCGAAAGGGAAATGGCTTAATGGTATAATCTACTAAAGAAATTGGTAACGTTACTACTAAATGAATTGGTAAACAGTTTTAACATAAAATGTGTTTTTTCACTGTATACGATGGAAATTGCACAAATGCACATGTAACACTTAATTTTCGATAAAACGTAAATGTTTTCATACACTAATCGTTTTAAACTACGCAAGGCAATAATCAAATTCAAGGCCAACAGCCATACCACGCTGAAAAAACCAGTTCTCGTCAGATCACTGAAGTTAAGCAGCGTTGGGCGCGGTTAGTACTTGGATGGGTGACCATTCGAGAAAACTGAGTGCTGTTGGCACATCGTGGGTGTGGTGAGCCCACACTTGTAGTTATTTACTACAAGTTATCAACCTAGAAACACTACCCGAATCGGGTAGTGTCACGCCTACCCCGAAAGGGAAATGGCTTAATGGTATACAAGGAGCAGAAAAGTAATTCTTAACGTTACAATCTTTCAGATCGAAATTTCTCAACCACACACTGTGTTTATCTACAACTTCAATTTTTCCAAATAAGTTTCGCCTTTTTATTTTAACACTTCCAATCTGTGGCACTCTATGAAAACTTGAATTGAGGTTTTTATTCTCTTTGGAGTCACAACCACTGACACAACAACCTCCGAAACTTGTTGATTTTCGATACTGATGTGCAAATTCCATTATTGGAGCAAATAATTATCAGCTCTGAAAAGTATTTTGCTCATCAGAGCTACTTATTACAGCACTTATTTATTCAGTTGGACGATCATTACACTTAAACGCTATGTTTTTGCTGTGTTTCGTGATGTTTTACGTGTATTTAGTATGTCATCCACGGCTGTCCATGTCCATATTGGTTAGTTCGCGTAGAGGCCGACAGTGTCGCATATCATGTTTAAATCCCCAATAGCAATTCATTGTTACTCATTGAATTAGTAAGTTGGTACTACTAAGCAGATTAGTAGAAGACCCTTACTAATTCATTTAGTAACCTAAATCTTACCATTTCATTTAGTAGAAAGTGATAAAATTACTAATTTAACAGTCAGATGCAATGCTACTAATTCAATTAGTAAAATTTCTACTAATTCGGATTTAGAGAGTACACTGAAACCTGGATTTGTGCACGGTTACGGGTATAGCCTAAAGTGGCCGTGATCTTAATTCTAGGGAATCCAAACATAAACAGGCAAGGCCGCATGAACCATTTCTGTTGGAATTGGACGCATGACGCAACCTGATACAACTAACGCGCTGAGAGTGCGACCCCCATGCTGTTTGTCACGCTTGACTGAGCACCACTTCTCATTCGGTCATTCGATTCACAATTTTTTTCATAATTTTAAGATATGTTATCGTTACATTTTACATCGGAAATTGCTATTTTTAGTAAAAAAATTATATTTCAAAGAAGATTTAAAATTTATGTACTACTATAGGATATACGAGCTGTTTCTACCGAAGAACGTTATGTATTCCGTATAAGATTTTTAATTTTTGAACGAGTGAAATTTATGTTAACGTGTTTCACCAAAAAACGGTTATTTTAAACAAAAATAATTCAACTTCAAAGAAGATTTACAATTTGGAACAATTTTTTTTGTTATTTTAGTGTTTTTCGTCAAAAATTGGTATTTTTAATTTTAAAAAATCATTAGATTTCAGGGTATAAATTCAATTTTTTTACAATTCTAAGTTAAGCTTGAACAAATTTAAATTAAACTTGTTTTTTTCATCGGAAATCGGTGTAGATTTTAAAAAATCTTTATAATATTATGAATAATTTTAGGTTAAGTTAACATTTTTTACGGAAAAATGGTGATTGTAAACAAAAAACATTAGGTTTCATAGAAGGCTTACAATTTTTAACGACCGTTAATGTGTTTTACGACCGAAATTGGTTCTTTCAAACAAAAATCACTATATTTCAAATTATATTCACCATTTTTAACAATTTTAGGTTACATTGACTTCTTAAACCAGAACACCAGAAATTGGTATTTTGAAACAAAAATCACCATAATTCGAATAAGATTGACATTTTTTAGCAGTTTCGGATCATATTGACGAAGAACATTTTATAATTCTGAACAAATTTCTGTTATGTTAAGTTAAAAATACCAATTTTGTCGAATATTTTTAATAAAGAATTATTAGATTTAAAAGAACATTTACAGTTTTTTAACAACTTAAGGTTATATTGGCGTGTTTTACCTGAATTTCTTACATTTAAACAAAAGTTTTGTTGAAAATAATAAAATTTTCTATCTTGAACAATTTCGAACGGTGATAAT
Organism: Andricus curvator; assembly: GCA_932195095.1. Lineage (NCBI taxonomy): Eukaryota > Metazoa > Arthropoda > Insecta > Hymenoptera > Cynipidae > Andricus > Andricus curvator. The sequence continues at coordinate 474,688 of CAKNYM010052208.1, read as the reverse complement.
GTTTTTCTTCAGAAATTGACATCTTTATTCAAAAATCATTCGATTTCCTATAAGATATATAGTTTTTTAACCATTTTAAGTTACATTGGCGTTATTTTACATCGTAAACTGGTATTTTCAAACAAAAATCATTCTAATTTGAACATGATTTAAGGCCATGTGATGAGTGGGTCACGTGACCAGATTCCTACCTTACCGGCCTTTTTTTTATTTGTCAACTTATTTTCACACGAATAGCCACATCGAGTTGAAAATTTGGGATAATAAATAAGAAGCACTAAAAAACGCGGCTCTGGTCCTAAATTCTTATTACTACGAAACAATTTTTTTTTATAACAAATTTTTTTTTGCTTTTTTCATAATTATAAAAATTTAGGATTAGAGCCGCGTTTCTTAGTGCTTCTTATCTAGTATCCCAAATTTTCAACTCGATGTGGCGCTTCGTGTGAAAATAAGTTGACCAATAAAAAAAGTGCCGGTAAGGTAGGAATTCGGTCACGTGACCCACTCGTCACATGGCCTTAAAGTCTTTTAACAATTTTTGATTGTGTTAGGGTGTTTCGTCGGAAATTTGTATTTTAAATACAAAAATTATATTTCAAAGAGGATTCACCATTTTTTAACACATCGAGATTATGTTATTTTTTTACACAGGAAATTGCCATTTTTAGTAAAAAATTATTATATTTCAAAGAAGATTTAACATTTGTGTACAATTGTAGGTTATGTTGGCCGGTAGAAACCAACATAGATTTCATATAATATTTTAATTTTTGGAACAAAGAAGAAGATTAACAATTCGGAACAATTTTTTGTTTTGTTTTGTTATGTTAGTGTTTTTTCGACGAAAATTGGTGATGGTATGCCATTTCCCTTTCGGCGAGCTTCAAGGGGTAAGCGTGACACTACCCGATTCGGGTAGTGTTTCTAGGTGGATAGTTTCTTGTAGTAAATAACTACAAGTGTGGGCTCACCACACCCACGGCCGCCAACAGCAACGCAGTAGTATCAGACGGTCACCCATCCAAGTACTAACCGCGCCCAACACTGCTTAACTTCAGTGATCTAACGGGAACTGGTGTCTCCAGCGTGGTATGGCCGTAATTTTATAAAATCATTAGATTTTATAGTAGACTCAAATTTTTTTATAATTTTAAGTTACGCTTGTTTATTGTACTTACCATCAATATTTTGAATAAAAAATTATTAGATTTCGAAAAAGAATACAAATTTTTCAACAATTCTAGGTTATGCTTGCATAATTTCAGGTTAACATATTTCACGGGAAAACGGTGACTTTAAACAAAAAGTATTTTCATAAATTTAAAAAAAAAATATTGTCCTTGCTTTTTTTTCTATTATTTCAGACACTAGATACTATAAAATACAAAAAAAATTCGAAACATTTTGTATTAGTATCAATTTTATACTTTAATTTAAAAGTTTCATGACACTAAAAAATAACAATATCGTGCGTATTTATTTTCTAGTTGAATGAAGAAAACTCACATTCGGAAAGAGAAATTTATTGCCCATAAACTATTTACTGAGAGTAATTTACACTTTCTGAAAGCTATGTTAATCTGTACAGAGTTGAACTGCTAAATACGTGGACTATCGTCGGACGAAGGATATTCAAATAGAAATGTTCTAAACGAGTTTAATTTTAAAATAAATAGACTTGGCGAGCTTTTAACAAGTTTTTTTATTAGGGTTAAATTTTTTTTTAATTTGAATATATTTTTGGATTGTATTAACATTTTAAGGTGATAAATTAACAACTAAATAAAAGAGAAAAGAGAACAGACGACTTTACGAAATTTTTTAATGATAGCTATAATTCATAGTACAAACTTTTATCTGTGAATTCGAAATAAACTCTTTAAATTGTGCAATTGCTCATTTAAAATTCGAAATTTAGAAATTTAAAAATTTTAAATAAAATAATAATTTTTAAATTAAATTTCATTTTGTGTTCGATGCTGCAAATTAAAAAAGTTTACTGTGCCGAATTCACGGTGGTCAAATTGTAGAATCGTTTAGTTAAAGCTCGCGGAAGCGAATAATTTTAAATAGGAAATATTAAAGAAACATGCACTGAAGATAGTGGTATGTATTCAATTATTTCTAATATGTTTTTACTGAACAATAACATTGATGAAAGACAAGTGAAACCTTTTTTTCTTTTATTTCACCAGTATCGGGATTCGAACACAGTCACTTCAGCACCGAACTTGAAAATAAAGCAATCACGATACGTTTGCAATAATTTATTTACTGTTCATATTTGAAAGGTGAGAAACTTAAAAATTATCAGAAAAAATTATCTTAAAGCCTAGTGCTATTGCTAAATTGTTTTAACTATGAATTTCATGTTAATTCTTAACGTTACAAATTTTATATTATTTATATACGATTATTATCAAAATTTTGTTACTGTATCGACCGCCAATCTAAAAATATTGTAGAAACCTTAAATTTAATACCATTTTTAACCTAAATCGCTTAAAATTGAGAATTTTTTAGAAGTACCTTAGATTTTTTGAAATTCAACCATTTTAATTTTTAATTCTCTGTAATGTATCACTGAACTTGATGATCACTTTACACATTGAAAACGTGAAAAAAATTTTAACTGCTGAAGACTTTTATCTTCACCTATTACGAAAATTATCAAAATATTTCGTGAGTCTCGAACAATTAATTTCCGCTAAATTATATTCCATTTTAACTCCCCCCCCCCCACCGCCTTCTGATGCTCCTGAATTGTCCGAAAAAACTGAAATTCATTTATATGAGCTCTGTTTTTCCGTTTTTTGCTATAATAGTATATTATGCGCCGAGGGGCACAATGTACTATTATTCGACATTTTAAATGCTTGTCATTATTGTTTTTACTAATTAAAAATTGCTTAACCAATTTGAATTACTTCAAATAATTTTTTTTTCTATTAACTCATTGAAAGATTATTTTTTTACGTTTAATCGGACAACTAGTCATTGTCAGGAAGATTGATCTTTGTTTCAAGCATGAATACTAACAGATTTGGCTCTAACTTGGTGAGAATTTTTTTCCGGGAAACTTACAAAATGGGGGTTGATGTATGCACTCTATTCGAAAAAAAATTTGAACAAGTATGATTTTGGACCACCTTAGTGATGAAGAGCTGAAGCTGATGAAATCCTAAAACTGATGACAGACTGAATCTGACGTAATCCAATGAACCCGATAAAAAAAAGTACCTGATGAGTCTATTGAAACCAAACACGGAACAAAAAAAAACCATTTCTTTTCAAAGATTCAATCAGATTTTAACATTCTGAATAGTAGTGTAAGACCTTGAGCCTTAAAGGTCCATTGCGCCAGTGGCTCGTGTCCATTACAGAGTAATCGTCCGACCTAGAGACTCGAAGGCCTATCAATAGGCCTCAGCATGCTGTCAATTAGTTAAATTGACTACACTGAAAGCAACCCAGTTATGCGAAAGGGATATTGAATAAATTCAACGCGCAGCCGCTGCATCCTCATCGACGGTGGTTGCACATTCTCTCTGTCTCTCTCTCTCTCTCTCACTCCCTCTTTCAACTATGGTCCATCCTGCCACCCTGCCGGCTACTTGTTGTCTACAGGGATGCAGTCTGTTGTTCCCATGCATCAGTAATGTTGCTTACAGTGCCGCGAATTACTACCAATCGCAGGGTCTACCTCATCAGAAAGAAGCTGGATCTTCAACAAATCAAAATTCAAAGATAGACACTTATATTGATCTTATAAGAAGTTAAAATAATCCAGAAGAGTTTCTTTAGAAGAACATATTAAAACAAATATTGCAGAAGATAAAAAAGCTTCTTCTGAAGGTTCAGACTCAGATTGAAGAAGCTTCTGAAAATTACTAAATATTTCTGAAGAAAGCTTTCCAGAAATTGGATTTCATCATTGATGGAGAAGAGCGTTGTCGACCTGATTATGTTCCTCGACGTTTGCCAATTGTATTTCCAAACGAGGAAGAAGTCAAAAGACCTCTGTACTCTTTGGGCGATTATTACCTTCATACGAACTGAAGATGCTCGTGGATTTTTACGTTGGTGTCAAAGTTACAGGGTGCTTCATCTAAGGTACAGGGAAGAGGGAAGACGTGCGAGTTCACGTGAGAAAATTCGAGGAACAGAAAAGAAGATACTTCGAATTCTTCAGGAATTGTTTTACTGCGGGTGTCTTCCATCCAACAATCTCGGGATCTGAACGCCTGATCAGTTTCAGGGAATGAAATCCATGAAATGAGAGAAATTCCTATCTTGAGTAGAACTTGCGGAGGTCAAAGGATTTTCTTTCATTTTCAATGGATGGTAATTTTCAAGTGGAATATCTCAAAATTTGGAATAAAAGATAAATGAGCAATTCCATTTCATATCAGGCTGAGAGGTCCAGCTTAGGGTGTCAGAATAATTTGGTTTCTGGATATGTTATTGTGTAGTGAGAATAAAGGAACTTGTATGTCATAATTTAATCAGAAAAGATTTTTTGAATTTGTTGCCATCATTCGAAGATTACCTGCAAATTCTCAAGAAACAACGGAACCTACAAAAAAAATTGCAGATAAAATTTTACACACCTGAAAGAGTTCTACATTAAATATCTCTTGCTCTTTTGCGATATTTTGCATTGAAAAATGCAAAAATCAATGCAAGCTATCACAAAAGAGTAAGAGGAGTTTTTTTAAAACTTTTCTAGATGTTACAACTTCTATCTGAATACTTTTTGTACCTTTCATTGTTGACAAGAAAAATAAAAAATTTCGACTTTTCCAAAATAATTTTTTTCGAAGTGAAGCAGTGGTTTACCAAGAATGAAACTTAGGAAATTTGTATTTCATATTGCCATACATTCAAAAAAACATTTCAAAAAGTAGAGTTTTTGAGAAAATTCACTTTCTAGAATTTGAGAAAAACTGTCGCTATTTTGTCATTTTTCTACATTTTTTCATTTTTTTATAAGGAATTAATTTATCAAGAATTCCCACACCAAACAGAAAAATAAATTACCGAATACCTACGCTCGTTCGGAAAATACTGCATTTTTAAAAAGCTTTCTGTCCATTTTTGAGAATTCGCAGGTAAACTTCGAATGATTGTGACAATTCAAAAAAAGTAATAGATTTAATGCTTTCACGATGATTCATTATAATAAACTTAAAATTTAAAATTTTTTCGGGCAAGATTCGTAGTTTTTCACACGATTGAAACCCGAAAAAGCTTTAAATTTTTAATTTATTAAAAAAAAAGTAGTTTAAAACTATGAAATACGGGTTCCTTTATTTTCACAGTAGAATGATATATCCAAAAACCAAACCTTTTTGCCACCATGGCCTAGACTTTTCATGAAATTTTACCTGATTTGAAATGGAATTGGTCAAATGGAGTTTAAATGTTGATCGGAATTATTTTGTTTAGTTTTTTTAAATAAAAATGTTTGTAATTAAAAATGATTTGATACAATTTTCATTCGGAATGTGAAGAAAATCTGGGACGTTATTGTGGGTAAAGTTTGATTGTTAAGTTCCCTACCTGTGGATTCTATGCGAGGGTGTGAATTCCCAATAGGGTCACGGTTAGTTCTACTTTTGCATACTCTATGGATATTTTATCCAGCTTCAGGGTTGAAGTATTTAAAAAAAAAATTCACATAAATAAATTTATTTATATTCTCATTTGATTTGAGAATTATAAAGAAACGTTTGAATATTATTGAACCCCGAAAATTTTCTGTTGAAATCGATTTCAATAATTCTATGTTCATGTTTTTATATAACCCAGATTTACATTTCTCGTTGAAGCCTTACCGGAAAATTCAAATCTATTCTCCCTAGTTTGACAATGGGTGAAAATTCAATTACAAATGCACTCGTGCTTGCTAAAGATAAACTTTTTTGGAATTGGATCACTGCTTTCTGTAAATAATTGATAATACTCAGAACTGTCCAATCTGCAATGGAAAATAATTATTAATTAACTTTTACCAGGTGTACAATGTATTCAAGATAATATTGAATTTTTAATTATATTCGTTTTTTTAACACAAATTCAGACAATTATTATTTCATTATGAAAATTAATTGATGTATCCATTTAAATATAAATTTGTTGAGCGGTCTTTTAAAATCAATTACAAATTTATATAATAACAGTACAAAATATCTAAAAAAATTAACTATAATAGACTATTTGGTTATTTTCTCATTTTTAATGTTTATTTTGATTCTACTAAAAGCGGAGTCATTGTTTTGATAAGAGTAGGACTAAAATGTTAGAAAACCAGATATCTTTTCTATTTTGAAAATAAAATTTGTTCAAATATAACAAAAACAGATTATAAATTTAAATGACTTGAATAAATTAAGTTATAGAGCCAAAAAATACTGTGTATATGGATTGGAAATTGATATCAAACGAGTTTCACTACGGATGTAGTGAAAAAAACTACCCCCAAAAATGGTTTTTGACGATATTATATATTTTTCCTGCACGGGCTTTATTTTCCCAGTAATCCATCCTCGGAGTGGAGGGTGAGTTTTACCGCGCTGGTCCCACGCTTGTTTCATAGTTCATGCCTCAGAATAGTGTCGTTTGTCGATGAAAATATATTATAGAACAGAAATTGTAGATGATTTTCCGTTATAAAATTTCAGTTCTATATATTTTTATAAAAAAACGACCCCATTTCGAAATGCGAGCTAAGAAAAGAGCGTGCGAGCCGTGCGGTAAAACTCACCCTCCACTCCGAGGGTGGATCACTTGGAAAATAAAGCCCGCACAAGTAAAATGCCTACCATCATTTTTCTCATAAATTTTATGTACTATTTATCTATACTAGTTCATTCTTGACGTTCCATGCACGTTTTCCGAAATAATCTTCAAAAAACATTCTTGGGGGGGGGGGGGGGTAGTTTTTTCACTAAATCCGTAGTGAAATTCGTCTGATAGCTGTTTCGAATGCCTGAAGGAATGTATGCCAAATAATAATACTTGAATTTATTCCTGCAAAAAAGACTAGAAATATAAAGAAAAATGCATTGTTTTGAGATTCAAATTGAATTTCATTGATAATTTTCATTTTATTTAGTGGCTTTTGATTTTTTTAAATATTCTTATCAGATTTTAGAAATTCAAAATTTCAAGACTACAAAGTTAAAAAATCTGGAATAAAAAAATGTAAATGCGAATACAACTGAATAATATTTTTATTTATTTCATGGGACTCAATTGTAAATCATTAAAAATTGATTACTTACAATCAGATACAAAATCACCTCTATCTCAAATATTGGGAAACTTTAAATTATAGAAGTTTTTGAAAATGCAAGCTTTGAAATTGGAAATTTTTTCAGCGAAGAAATTCAATGGTTTCTAGTTTTAAGGGATTTAAAATTTTGAGATTTCAAACTCGAAGAAAGCTCGAAATTTGTATCAAATTGAACATTTAAAACTGTCGCATTGCATTCTTCTTAATTAAAAATGTTTGATGCGGAAAATATCTCCCTTTTAAGTTGCTTCTTAACTCTTTTGAATTTTGAACGATTTTTTAATTCGAAGATATTCTAAACTGAAGAAAGTTAAAGTTATAATTGAGACTAAATTGAATAATTTAAATTGTAAAACATCCTAATTGGATTTTATTTTCTTTCAACATAAAAATAGTTTTCATATTTCACAATATTGCACCTTTTAGAAACCGTTCCAATATTAATTTTTTTTTAATTTATATTATATTCAAATGTGTATTGATTGTATTAAATTGATTAGAAATTGTTTTCAGTAGTGTGACCGCGCGCGTGGATGCAGGGGAAAAGTCGAAACGAGAGGGATGACTGAAAGCGACAGTGAGCAAACAGCTCGGTCTTTGGCCCTTGAGCAAGCATATGTCCACGAAGTCTACGAACAATGTGCCGAAAAGACTGTACAAAGCAAGCAATGGCCACGAATTTACCAATTTCTCGAAGAATTGGAACCAGGAGCCCTTGTCTGCGACATAGGTAAATTTTACAATTAATTACTTATTATAAATTTAAAATACTTTTATTAAAATTCCAAATTTAAACATCTATTGTACTAAAATATCCATGAAAATCGAAAACAATAATAAAAAAATTCATCAGCGCCTGGAACTGAACCCACGCATCTTCTGCATAGACGAACGACTCACACCTGAGCAAACTTTACTATTTTCTAAAGCGATCCTCAATTGTTCTTACAATCAGCACACACAAAAATCAGCTTTGCACGATTCTGAATTTGACAACCCCCAAAAAACAACCCTTCTTCCCATCGGTCGACACTTCTTACTACTATCTGGCAAGCAAATTCGAACTCGGTTTTGAAGGTTCGAAAAAGTCTAGTTAAATTCCTTCTCGCGACTGACACGAATCACCCAAGTACGTTTTTCAATGTTGTGATCCCCAAAAAACAACCCTTATATCAATCGCTATCCATTTTTTGCAATATTCTCTTCAAAAAGTATTTCAAAAACACTTCAAAAATGAAAATATCCGAGAAGGTCCATTCGAGAGACCCCCGAATACACGCCAGTAATTTTATTCACTTTCCAACCTACCAAAAAACCACCCTTAGCACTTTTAACGAAAAAAATCCCAGATATCAGCACGCCCAACAGCCAAGATATTATACAATTTACCTTTAAAACACTCAAAGTTACATATATCCTCAACTCGAAAATAATAATCAACAACCGAAAAAAAAACCCTTGAACATTTAGCCAATCAAACCCCAAGTGTCTCCATATAAAACAACCACAAAATATTAAAATTGAAAACAGTTACATAAGTCACATTGAAAAAAAAACAAGTTATGTTCCCAACCCCATACTGATATTCATAAACCGCCAAAAACCACCCCTAGCATCATTAACATAACTATTCCAAAGTGGCTGCATGTAAAACAACCATAACATTTTCATATCGAAAATAGTCACACAAGACCCCTGCAGAAAACTCCAGGTAATGTTCACAACCCCATAATAAACATAATCAACAAATCACAAAAACCACCAATAACACTTTTAAAGAAACAATTCCAAAGTGTTTCCATTCGCCATGTGAAACAACCACAGCATTTTTATATTGAAAATAGTCCCACAAGTCACCTTCAGAAAACACCAGCTTATATCCTTAACCCAAAAGTAATATTCAACCACCCCCAAAAAACACCCCTAGAACAATTGACAAAACAAAATCCAAGTGTCTCCATCTAAAAAAGCCATAACATTTTTATATTAGAAATAGTCACACAAGTTACCTTCAGAAAACCCTAGGTTATGTTCCCAAACCCACAATAATCACATTCAATACCCCCAAAAACCACCAATAACGTTTTTACGAAACAATTCCAAAGTTTCTCCATGTAAAACAACCATAACCTTTTTATATTGCAAATAATCAGTCAAGTCACCATCAGAATACTCCAGGTAATTTTTCCGACCCGATATTGCTATTCAACAACCCCCAAGACACTTTGGAATTATTCGTTAAAAGTCTTAGGGGTAGTTTATGGGGATTATTTCGCAATATTATGCACATGGATATAATATCGAATTGTTTCGATAAAAGTGCTAGGGGTGTTTTTTTGTGGTTGTTCAATATTACTTTCGGGTTGGGAACATAGCCTGAAGTTTTTTATGGTGATTTGTGTGACTGTTTTTAATTTTTCAATATAATGACTGTTTTACATGAAAGAACATTGGAATTGTTTCGTTAAAATTTTTAAAATATGTTTTCAGTTTTGCTTGGTGAGACTTGGGTTTTGTTTCGTTAAAATTGCTAGAGGTGATTTTTTGGTAAGTTGGAAAGGGGAAAATTATACTAACGTGTATTTAGGGGTCTGTCGTACCCAAAAAAATTTTGTGACTTTTTTTTCTTATTTTTAATGCACAAAATACCCCTAAAATTAACTACAGTTCTCGTGGGACATCCTGCACACAAAGTCAATCTAGAATTCATCAAATTGCTTCTAAATATCCGAAAACTATTAAATAAAGACATGAGAATGACAACTGGATAAGCCCCAAAAATATAATTGTACAAGATGAACAAAAAAAATGTTCTTTGCGTTGGTTTTTCAAATATAAAATTTTGATCAAATCACAGAATCATGTTATCTCCAAGATCTCTTCATTGAAGATGTGAAAATTTTCGGAAAAGATTTTTTCTGTGTGACAGGGGGAAACATCAAATTGTCTTTATCTAGTTTTTCATCTCATAAATCTTAAAACTGCGTATTTTGTTACAAAATCACAAAAATATAATAAGGTCTTTTTCAGGCCTGTTACATATGTATTCTTTGAAATACCAAAATTTCGAAAAAAATTGCACTGTAATTGAATTATTTTATAAAAATATGAGAGTGGCAACTGGATAATGACCAAAAATAAAATTATTTATATACCATTATTATATATACGGCAACGGCCATACCACGCTGGAAACACCAGTTCCCGTTAGATCACTGAAGTTAAGCAGTGTTGGGCGCGGTTAGTACTTGGATGGGTGACCGTCTGATACTACTGCGTTGCTGTTGGCGGTCGTGGGTGTGGTGAGCCCACACTTGTAGTTCTTTACTACAAGTAACTATCCACCTAGAAACACTACCCGAATCGGGTAGTGTCACGCTTACCCCTTGAGGCTCGCCGAAAGGGAAATAGCTTAATGGTATATTTACAATGTTTGCGGTAGGTGACAATATGTTGAAAATTAATTCTGTGTTTGAGGGTATTTATAATATGTATCGATAAATAGTATCTTGAATTACTTGAAATCGTTCAAAACAGAATTTCTCCAAATTGGTCCTTATCCAGTTGTCATTCTCATCTCTTCAAATATTTTTAATCCATTCAAGGTTGCGGCAGTGGGAAATATCTCAACGTCAACCATAGTGTTTATAAAGTAGGAGGGGACCGATGTAAGAGACTGACGGATATTGCTCGAGAAAAGGAAAATGAGGTCTGTATTAATTTTTTTAATACTTTTATAAACCCAGAACAAACTTTTTTTGCTACCCTGAAAATTCAGATATTGATATCGTCATTAATATTTCATTGGAAAAATGTAAATTTACATTTTTTTATACTTATTTTTAATTCTAGGTTTTAATATGCGATAATTTATCGTTGCCTTTCCGAGACGAGAGCTTCGACGCAGTATTGTCGATTGCTGTTGTTCACCACTTTGCCACAACTGAAAGACGAGTTCGGGCTTTGAAGGAACTTGCTCGGGTTTTACGAATAGGGGGACGTCTCATTATTTCTGTATGGGCTATGGAACAAAGGCACCGAAAGGTGAATTATAAAAATATACCGCAAAACGGGGCTTATTGGGACATATAGGGTAAAGCGTGACACCAGTTTTTCATCCAGAAAAAGCAATATCAAGTAATGAAATGGAAAATTCCGGGTGTCCCGCTGAGCCCCGTTTTACAGTAACATATCAAAATATACACATTTTTTTCAAAATATGCACAGTTATTTTTAAAAGACAGGGAACATCCTTGCCCCGATAATCAGCAATTTTAGCGCGAAATCAATACTCGTTATCCGAGTATCCATAATAACGCTAATAGCTAATAATAACTTCCAAGGATCGATATAAATATACTTTTTCCTAAACTGACATGAGCCAAAAGTATGGCTTTCAGTGAAATTCGAGATCCGTAACTCGGGTTGCAAAATTTATTACAATATTTTTTTCTCCAGTTTGAATCTCAAGATGTTCTGGTCCCATGGCCCAAATCCTATTGTCTCAATTCGAGGTCTAAAAGTGGAAGATCCCACGGTTCTTCCTGCGAAGAAAGACAACGCGAACATCCTCAAAAACATATTTCAAAAAGGTAAATAATCATTTTCAAGGTTTCATCAGGATTTAATAAAATATTTAACTTCCAAATTGCAGGGGCAGCCAGCGAAAATGTAAAAACCAAAGTTACTGGACCGATCCAATGTTCAGTCCATCTCCTTCAACGAGTAGTCTTTCGAGTCCCAATGAAACTTGCTACAGTTTTTTTCGAAGAGCACTGCAAAAATTGGCAGGTGGTAGAAGAGGATCTCGTCCCTGGTTTCTCGAAAATTGGCAAAACGAAGGAAAAAGTCGCAGGCGTTATGAACAAGAAGACAGTGGTGACATGGATGACATGCCAATAGAACTTCGGAGATTAGAAGACACAGCAGTTATCTTGAGCAAACAATCCGAAAGCTTAAGTACAAAATCCAAAAGTCTTAGTGACATTTTGGAAATTCAACGACTTGATTTGGTGAGATCAAGGTCTAGCATCCCGGGTCTTTGTTCAACTGTGACCTCTGAACTTCAACTGGATGAAGCTTCAATGACACTTCCGATCAGCACGTCGAAGCCTCGATTAGTCAAGCAAAAGACACACATTAATGATGACGACTGTCTGGATTTTCCTGAAAACACTGCCATTCAACAAATAATCAAGGACCTTCCAGACTTTCAGGTAATTCTTATCGATTTTTGATTTAAATTCCAGTCGATTTTTTAAAACGTGAAAGATCAATATGTCCATAACAATTCATTTTGAAACAGAAACTCTTATTTCGAATTTAGGATCCACAGAGCACAAAGCGAGGAAGCGTTGTGCAAAAGCAAAGTTCAATGAATGAAGAATTGATGTCAATAGAACGATTGGAAGAAAAGGAACAATTGCGTCGTCACATCACGAAGCAATCATCACTCAATGAAGATCTGATATGCAAAAGGAAGGCATTTGAGGCTTTCAGAGAGTCCTTTTACTCGGGAAATGCCTCAAAGAGATTTCAACTTCTGAAAAGTGGCCTTACGAACAAGATCAAACAATCGACAACAAATATCGAGAGGGTTTCCGGAATGTCTATAAAGAACGGCTTCGTCAGAATCCTGCAGGTAAGATAAATTTAAACTCAAATTGTAACGTGATCCTTCAAGCCGGGTCTCATTCAATTTTTCAGAGTTGGAAGTTAACCGAGAGTGAGGTACCAGTTCCCTCGAATTGCGAATACATGTCGTCGAAAATCAATCCAGACAGCATGCAGAACATGATAAACTTGAAAAGGGAGCCAGATTACATCGAGAGGAGGCTATCTCGAGAAGATGGTTCAGATTCCTCCAAAGATAGCAGTTTACAAAGCGACACGAGTGTTGATTCCGAAGACAGCTTTGCCTCAGTTATCTATGTGCCAAAACCTGATGTGACACCCCTCATAGATGTGATAACAGCTCCACCTGGTTACCAATTAAGCACAGCTTCCGCACCACCTTCACCTCGAGTTAAGTATCCACCTGATTTGCCAGGTCCCAGGTTAAAGATGATCACCATTTCCCCCCTCTTAAAACAATTCCCAGCTACTAGCAAGTCCCTTCCACCTCCTAGTCCACCTGGATTATCTCCCAGGACTCTCAACTCTGCAGTTATGAGACCCTTCTTCAGACACAACAACAAGAATCCTAGCACTCAGCCAACCATCAACTTCTTTGACAAACAGTTCGATGTTGCTACCAGAGACGAATGCAGTGGAACTAGGCCATTCCAGAGCAACGTTCAGACCCTCAGTAATGAAACTGAAGATTTGGATCTTGATAAGAAAACTTTTAATACAGTAATAAATACCAATCCCGAGAGTAAGAATCCACCCTTGATTCTTAATCCTTCAGAGAAAACGAAATCCAAGAATACTGACAATGAGGAAGATAGCCGCAAGGATAGATTAAACCAGATCAAGGAGTTGCTAAACCAAAAACCAGGTTTTGCGACGAGGACTAAAACGTCTTTTCCACTTGTCAGAAGAGCTTCTTCGGCCGTTCCTGGGAGACTCGAAACAGTTACCAAGATTTTACCACGTTTACTTTCCTTGGAATTGTTCAATCCCGAAACAGACGATCTCGACAGCGACTCTTCAGGAGTTTCATCACCAGAATCTGCAGGATCAGTCATCAGTGTCATTTCTGACGAACGATACACAAAGAAACTCAACAAATCCGAAGAAAAGAGTTCAGGTCTAAAAGAAACAACGAACTCTAAAATTGAAGATCCGCAGAACTCGTCTGTCTCCTCCTCATCCCGGTCCATCAGACTTCTAGAAGCAGCTGCAAACGTTGCAAGTTCCCTCGAAGATGCTGTTGAAACCGTGATTCAGCAAAAAGAACAGAACCAAAGGGATTCGTCTCTGAAATCGCGGCAAAGTTCCTTCTCAACTGAAACAAAACATCTTCTCTCATCTCCGGAGGAAGTCACCTGGAATGAGGAGTGCCGTCAGCATCTGATAGAATTCACAGAAAAGCTGAGTGAAAACCTCATCCACGACATCGACCAATACTGTCAGAAGACTAAGCTCGAGATCAGCAGGGAACTCGGATTCCCTGAGAAATCCGAAGTTACTGATGATTTCTACTCTTCTACTGATCCTCTTGAGAGGACACCTCTAGATTCCTGTAAATACGATTATCTAGATTTCGACAATAAGCCTGGTAGTCTTGAAGAAGACGAACTCATTGGTAGAAGCGCTTCCGAAGAGAATTTGGACTTCGTAATGGTATCCAAGAACGGTGAGTTCATTAACGAGTCCGAAAATGAAAGGAAGATTCTTGATAGTCAGGAGAAGATCAAAGAAGCCGTCAATGAGAAGTACTTGAGATTCGGGAACTCCATAGAGTCGAGTGATATTGGTGACTCGATTGAAAGCACGATCAGCGAGAGCAGTAAGGGTAGCATCAGGAGATTAGGAACTGGTAGCACAGCTTCCCTAGGATCCGGCAACCTGGATTTCAGCAGATGCATCAGCGAAAGGCGCAAGTTCCTGAGTCAAAACCGATCAGCTTCTGAGGAGATTCCCTCGAAGTTGGTATCAGGAAGGAGTCATTTTGAAAGGTCTAGGATGACGACTGCTAGCAATGGAACTCTGAGTGGATCCTCTTCTCAGGAATCCTTGCCCTCTGATCAGGGAGGTGGCGCTATCACGTATCATCAATATTATCACGTTTTTCGAGAAGGGGAATTGGATCAGCTGATCAACAAATACGTGGAGAATCTGCACATCATCTCCTCGTATTATGATCATGCGAGCTGGTGCATAGTAGCTGAGAAGGTGCAGGTCTGGACTATATGACTACTCGAGGTCTGGAAAAAAGAACGTTTTATACCGACCACTGATTTTTTTAGGGGGGGAAGCTGTCGAACGTTTTGCGAAAATAGGATCCTTTTGGGAGCTTAGTTAGATTGCTCTGAATATACCGATTCCGTTTGTTTAAATTGAAAATTAAATCTGTAGTTTGTAAGAAGATCTTCAGGGCGTTTTAGTGTCTACTGGAGAATTGAGGGCTCGAATCAAAGAACCGATTATAAGTTTCTGGCCCTTAGAGAGTGGGGGGGGGGGGCTGAACGTCGCTTGAATTCAACAGCTCAGGGGTCTCTCCACTCTGAGCACCAGAAATTTATAACCAATTGTTTGATCCGGACTCTCAATTTTGATGAGAGATGTCGCCTTGATCGGGGATAGAATAGTTTGAAAAATGTCCAGTAGCCTTCAAGAGATCTTCCAACAACTTGTACTATCTTAACGATAATTCAGCATCATATACGCTATCTACTATTTTCGCAAACGTAAGATCTAATTATAAATCCCTTGGATATAATCATTATTAGGAAGAATTAATCCAGAGTGGTCACTCAAGACTAGAAAAAATTCCCGGTCTAAGATTTTAGGATAGGCCACAAATTTATAAAAATTTCATATTTGCATACCTCATGACACGGGAGATATCTTTTTACTATTTCGAGAGAGTCATGGAATAATTCGCGAACTTTTTTCATTCTTTCGAGGATTGTCTTGAACCTTCAAATAAACATTATACACTGGAACCGCGATTTACCGGAATCTGATATTCCGTTGCATTCGTTGATGAGGTGGTCCAAGGAGACGAGAGAGGCGCTTGCAAGGTCGACGGAGTTGCGCAGTTTACGGTTCGGCACTATAAAAAGCCACAAGCAAGAACAGGAAGGAGAACGGTTCGGAGAATTCATATTTACTGTGAAGGCCATTGAGGCCAAGCCCGAAACCCGCTGTAAATCGCGGTCCCAGTGCATTAAATTTTTAGGTATTGGTGGCCTATCCTAAAGGTTGACACAGTCAAGTAGAATTCCGACAACTTATTTTTTTCATCTAAGGCTTGGAAATTGAAATATATGTTGTAAAATTTCAATTTCAATAAACAATTAAATTTGAAACGCTTGATTTCTAAATTAAAACATTAAAGATTCTACATTTTTACATTTTTCAAGTCCCGAACTGAATCCCGAATTAAAAACTGAGAGACTCAAAAATCAGAATTGTGAAAATCAAGCATTTGAAATTAATCAATTGTACTGTTAGTGCTTAAAATTGTAAAATTTCCAGCTTTTCCTGGCCTCAAAAAATTTCCAGTTTCTTGGTCCAGTGGTCACTCTAACTTTTAGTAATTTGAATAGAGAACATCATTGACTATCTGGTGGTTTGTACGAATTAGAATGATAGTCTCGTAGTTTTCATTTTCTCTCTAGGGAGAGGATGTAACCTAGGGTGGCCCAAAAAGACAAAAGTTTCGAATTTTTTGCGGCAAACCCCCATTTTCTTATGTTTCCAAAAAAAAGTAAATACGTGTATTTTTTTAATCAAGATGGCCCACCCACCCCCTGTAGTTTACCATAAGAATACCATGGGAAAAACACATTTTTGTCAATTCCGTACAAAACGTGAAAATGTATGATAAACTATAGGCAATACTTTAATGATCTCATGAAAACTCTTCAAGTATTACGAATACATCCTTAATTTTTTATTTCAACTCATTTAAGCCATTCAAATGGTGTCCCAAAAACTACCCCATGCAAGTACAATAAGGATTTTGTGAAATATTGCCCTAAAGTATTACTTTTTTATGATTTTTCCATAGATCCTCATGAATAAGTGAATTACAAGGTTTCATGTATTTTTAAAATAATTGTTGATCGTTTAAAAAACTTTTGTTCAATTTAATAATTTTATTTTTATAGAATATCGCGAATTAACGGCATTTTAATAATGTTATAGTCTATTTAATGAACTTGGAGAGTCTATGTTTTTATTTTAATTGTTTGTTCATCGTTTAACAACTTAGTTTTCTTTAAATCAAACTCTTTAACCCTTTAAGACCCAAATTATGGATTTTGAACACATTTTTGGGAACTAAAGTTTGGAGTGGATTTTAAAGGGTTAACGGAAATAGTTAGAAACTGGTACATTCTTCCTAGATTTTTCAACAAAATTCCAAATTGTAACCTAATTCTGACTTTTTCAAGTTCTTCCCTATTGTTTAAACAATATTATTTGTTTAAGGAAGTTGTTATCTTATAATATCGCGAAATAATGGTATTTTCTTAATGCTTCGGACTAATTTTTGAATATGCAGAAAGATTTTTCTTTAAATTTGTTTATTTATTCTTCAAACAATTTATAATTGTTCAAATACAACTTCTGATAGGAGAAAACTAGACCAACCGATAATTTTTGAAACAATTTTTGTTCTTTTGAAAAAATTATTATGTTATAATATCGCAAATTAATGGTAATTTCTTAATGATCACCTATTTCTAAACATTTTTAAATAAATTTTTTGGTAAATAAGAATAATCCAAAATAACGAACATGTTGAGAAATAGGTGTTCACATTTACTAATTACGCCATAGCACTCAGGAAATACCATTAATTTACGATATTATAAGTTAGCAATTCTGTTGAAGAAATAAAAATGGTATCAACAATTATTAGTAGGTTAAAACATCTACGAATTACGAGAAAGTAATGGTACTTATTGAAAAAATTAGAGTTAAACAATAAATAGACAACTAAAATGAAAAATTTACTCTTCAAATTTAAAAATTATGCTGAAGCATTAAGGAAATACCATAAATTCGCGACATTATAAGATAATAAATGTTCTGGAGATATAAAAATTATTTAAACAATAAGAAGTAAGTTGGAAAAAATTTAATTTAAGATAAAATTTTGAAACTTATTAAAAAAACTAGCAAGAAAGTACGACTTTCTAGCTATTTCCGTTAAAAAGCTGGATTTAAACAAAAATAAATTGTTTAAACAATAAAAATTACATAAAAAATACCTGAAATCTTGTTATTTGTTTATGAGGATCTTTAGAAAAGATGAGAAAAAAGTAATTATTAAGGGCAATATCCCGCAAAATCTTTATTGCACTTACATGGGGTAGTTTGTGATGCACCATGGAAGGGGCTCAGAGGGGCTGAAACTAAAAATTACACTTATGGATTTCTATTCCTTGAAGAGTTTTCATGAGCTCGCGAAAGTATTGCCTATATTTTTCTTATATTATAGTATGTATGTTACATATTACTATATTATACATTTTCCCGTTTTGGAAGGAATTTACAAAAATGTGTTTTTCCCCATATTATTCTGCTGAGAAACTTCAAGGGGTGGCACAATGGGTCATAAGACCCCCAAAAGTGGCAAAAACTCAACAATTTATCAGATTTGTATCACACTTTGTAAAACAGTATTTTTGTGTTTGCTGACTTCGAATTTGATGTGAAAATTCAAAAATTCAAAATGGCGGATCCAATATGGCTTCCAAAAGTTTCACATATTTGTATAAATATTGGTGTAGGGGCATTAGCACGGTCCCTGAATTCAAATTTGATAACAAAATTTGAAAATAAAAAATGCCGGATCCAATATGTCAGCAAAAATTTAAACTTTTTTACAAATTTGTATAAAACTTGGTGTGAGGGGTGTGTTGGGGTCGCTGACTTAATTCGATGTGAATGAAATATTGCGACCACAAGTTCTAGATAATTATACGAGGGGTAGAGATCCCTTCTCTTGTGAGAAAAACCTTGAGACATCCATCTACTGGCAAAAAGGGAAC
This sequence comes from Andricus curvator, assembly GCA_932195095.1. Taxonomy (NCBI): domain Eukaryota; kingdom Metazoa; phylum Arthropoda; class Insecta; order Hymenoptera; family Cynipidae; genus Andricus; species Andricus curvator. The sequence goes on along the minus strand of CAKNYM010052208.1, from coordinate 455,716 downwards.
CACTATTTTTGGCGGGTTTTTTTAAAACGCCTTCAGAGAGTGTCAAGATTGAAGTAAACGTCACATGAAGCATACTTATTTCAAGGAGAAATCTACCTACTTTTTTCTATGAAAAACAGTAATTTGGGACATTTCTTCAATATACTTAAAACAATATTATATTAATATAATATAATATTACCAATATTTCGGAGTTGATAATCATTTCTGGGACAGTTTCAGCTTGGTTCAACGAGAAGGAAGGACTGTGGCCTAGAGATAAAAACTAAAATTAAATAATTATTGATAAAATTGTTTATAAAAATAGCAATTGTTGACGTATGGTGATGAGTCGTTATTATATATCGATCTGTTATTAAATCTAACAAATTTTAGGCGAAAGAAAATAAATTTTCAAAAGATTAGCACCACTGTCCAGAATTTGTTTATAATAGTTGGATGTCCCACTGATGGGTGGGCGAGCCGTCTTAAAAAATCACGTATACATCCAGGTGGAAATATTATATATAGTTTATATATAGTGTGAAGTATCATATATAATATTCATTTGTTTTATACATTTTTTATATAAAACAAATGAATATTATATATAATACTTCACACTACATATAAACTATATATAATATTTCCGCCTGGGCACTTTTATTGAAAATCTAACAAAATGGGTGGGGGGTGCTGTAAAAAAAGTAAAAACTTTTTTTTTTGAGCCACCCTAATGTAACCTCATCGTTTAGAATCGTCCATCTCCTTACTCGATACTTTTAAGAATCTTTCGACGATGTAAATAATTAAGACACACATTCTCACGGCACACAAACACTTGCTTGTAAATATGTATAAAGGGAAATTCTACTCTGATATAAGCGCACACATAACAGGTAGACGATTTGTTTCTAAAGGGCACTTGTAGAATAGCTATTTGTATGATTTAACTTACAACTAAGTGCTTGACCAAGTATTCATACTTTCATTTCGTGTGTAACGAAACGATATTGCCGATCTCTCCTTGTTTTCTCAACATATCCTTAAGATCATTCCTGACGTTAATTAAATATTAGCCAGGACGAATAATTGACTTTAGTCTTATAGCTCATGTTATTCATCCGATAGCACAGAAAAAACAAAGTGTACATTTTTTCAGGTAATTTCATGCTTTTACCTGTACATATGGCTGAAAGTTAAACATTGAAGTTGGGTTTAACCCTTGTGTGCATACCCGGATACCCGGATGCCCACCACGCTACATTTTTGCATGTAAGTGGAGTAAAAATTAAAATTTCGCTTGGGGCTTCCGAATCGTCCTAATTTCGCTCAAATCTAAGCAAATGGTGTATTTAGAATTTATTTAGGAATTTCGAGAAGTCTGCTAGGAATTAACAGCAGGTGAATTGTTTTGGTGTTTTGTGTGTTTCAAAGTGTTTTGTGCCTTTGGCACTCACTTATGATATTTATTTATTGAAATAAACGACAAGAAAACGCTTTCAATTGCATAATTATTTTAAAATTTGAAGAAAGGGATGTGGCACTGGGTTTGTAACAACGTGGATAAAGTTGGGTGTGCACACAAGGGTTAAAATCACAAACCTAATCTACCCCATAACTCTCGTCGATGAAGTGAAGTTTGTTAGAAGTTGATTTTTTCAAATTAAAGCCGATTGAATTTCAAAAAGGTATGTCGAAGGCTGATTTGAAAAAAATTATCAATTTGTTATTCCAGTTAAAAAATGACAAATAGACATTTTTTTTATATTTGTACTACCAACTTTGCTCTGTGTTAATTAATATTTTATCAAACACACGTAGAATTAGTACATATACTCTCCATGAAAGAAAATTTTTATTATACACTGGAGCCTGGAGATAAGCCCGAGTAGAAAATAAAAAGTTTCTATATTCAGAAATGCTATATAAGTGAATTTGTTTATAACAATTATGTATATGAATGACAATTGTTCTTGTTTAGTTTCTGGTCATGATTACTTATTACTTTTCTGAAAACCAACGACGAAATCAGTATAAATAATGCATTCAAACACTAAAATTGAAGAAAATGTCAGTTTCATCCATTAAGTTGTTTATAACAATTAAAGAAATTAAGAAATTTAATCTCTAATGAAAAATGTCTTTCGCAATGAGTATATGTCTAATTTTATGTGTTTTTGAGAAAAAATAAATAAATAGAGCAATGTTAGTAGGACAAATATAAAAAAATTCTGGTTTTTTGTAATTTTTCAACTCAAATAACAAATTAATTAAATTTAAAAAAATATCCTCGACCGACAACCAAATCGAATAAAGGCTTTTAACTTTATGAAGAAAGTTATGGCAACTTTTAAGAGTGGATAAAAGCAAAAGAATTACCTGTTATGATAGGGTAAAGATTACCCGCATAGGGTAATTTTTGTTGCAGGTAATCTGTACTCAGAAATCCGGGTAAAGATTACTCTTACTTTTTTCTGTGAGCTTATCTTCGAATGTACAGTTATTTGTATAAATCGTTCTACAGGGTGTGCGAATTTCCAATTTTTAATCCGTGCAGCCAAAACTTTTTCTTAAATTACAAATATTGTTCGTTGTTCAATTTCGTAAATGTGCTGTCTGGATTAAAAGCGGAATGAAACAGGATCTATATTAGGGTTGTCCAAAAAACACTTTCTGGAACTGTTTGATATATGGAGGAAAAAGTGGAATTTTTAGCGCAAAAGGTTCCAGAGGTTGACGCCGATTAAAGGAAGAAAATTTGCTTTTTAATTAAGTTGAAAATTGCAAAAAAACATCATTTTCATCGACAAAATTTCAAATCAGGCAGGTTTTACACTTGAAGTCGCCGAATCTCTCAGGGGCAAAATCTGTTGTTTTTAGAGGAAATTAGGCGATACTAATTCTTTTGATTTGCGAAAAAATTTCTACAAAGTTATGCGTAAAAAATACATGTTGCCCTTTTGTGATATGTTTCATCGTTTACAAGGAAAATTATAAAATTATATTTTTAGGAAAAAGAAATTCTTCCGACTTCAAAAATTGTTTAGCCCGCATAAAATTAATAAGATGCCTTCCTTATGTAAGTAGAAACTGTAAAAAAAATATGGAACAAAGTAAAGAAGGGGTGGTTTTCCAGACATTTTTGTTTGTCTTCTAAATTCGAAGAAAAAAATAATAAATATTTTCTGGAAAATACCACCTTCTTTATTTTTTCCAATATTTTTTTACAGTTTCTCCTCAAGCAAGGAAGGCATCCTATCAGCTGTGTATGCAGGCTAAACCATTTTTTAGGACGAGAGAATTTTTTTCCTAAAACATAATTTTCTCATTTTTTTCTAACACAAAATTCAAATACGCATAACTTCGTAGACAAATATATTCAATCTTTTCATTTTTATAATCAATCGTTATTAAAAATGGACTTATTTCTCATTTTTGAACGAAGAACATTTTTTGTTTCTGTGGTATCATTTTTTTTTCATTTGTAGAATAATATCTCGACACAATAGATTGCTACTCAGTAAAAATTATTATTGTTATAAGGGGCGATTCACAAAATACGTGATACATTTTTCTGGACTTTCTGGGGGGGGGCCCCCCCGCATGATACTTTTTCTATTATTCTTAACACATTTTGGTACGAATACCCAGGTGCGAATTTGGGTTGGCAGCCAGACTTGACGGTCGGCCCAAGGTCGGGCCGGCTTTGGCAACCGAATTTTGGTAACCAAGGTTGGCCCAACTATAGCAGGTCGAAGCCACCTTAGTTGGGCCAACGTTAGAAGCCGACATTGGCTTCCAAAACTCACCCAACCGTCGGCCTAACCCTGGCCCAAGGTTGGGTCGACGGTCGTTTAGGCTTTGGCAAATTGGCTCCAAGTAACCATAAAACTACGGTCGGCCCGACTCTGGGCGATCGTTGGCCCGACCATCGGCGTAATATTATCCAGTGCAAGTAACCTGTCTGCTGCCGACCGTCGGCCCAACTTTGGCCCAAGGTTGGGTCGACGGTCGTCTAGGCCTTGGCAAATTGGCTCCAAATAACCATAACACTACGGTTGGCCCGACTGTGGGCGATAGTTGGCCCGACCATCGGCGTTATATTATCCAGTGCAAGTAACCTTTCTGCTGCCAACCGTCGGCCCAACCCTGGCCCAAGGTTGGGTCAACGGTCGTTTAGGCTTTGGCAAATTGGCTCCAAATAACCATAAAACTACGGTCGGCCCGACTCTGGGCGATAGTTGACCCGACCATCGGCGTAATAGTATCCAGTGCAAGTAACCTTTCTGCTGCCGACCGTCGGCCCAACCCTGGCCCAATGTTGGGTCGACGGTCGTTTAGGCTTTGGCAAATTGGCTCCAAATATCCATAAAACTACGGTCGGCCCGACTCTGGGCGATAGTTGGCCCGACCATCGGCGTAATATTATCCAGTGCAAGTATCCTTTCTGCTGCCGACCCTCGGCCCAACCCTGGCCCAATGTTGGGTCGACGGTCGTTTAGTCTTTGGCAAATTGGCTCCAAATAACCATAACACTACGGTCGGCCCGACTCTGGGCGATAGTTGGCCCGACCATCGGCGTTATATTATCCAGTGCAAGTAACCTGTCTGCTGCCGACCGTCAGCCCAACCTTGGCCCAAGGTCGGGTCGACGGTCGTCTAGGATTTGGCAAATTGGCTCCAAATAACCATAACACTACGGTCGGCCCGACTCTGAGCGATAGATGGTCCGACCATCGGCGTAATATTATCCAGTGCAAGTAACCTTTCTGCTGCCAACCGTCGGCCCAACCGTGGCCCAAGGTTGGGTCGACGGTCGTTTAGGCTTTGGCAAATTGGCTCCAAATAACCATGACACTACGGTCGGCCCCACTCTGGGCGATAGTTGGCCCGACCATCGGCGTTATATTATCCAGTGCAAGTAACCTTTCTGCTGCCGACCGTCGGCCAAACTCTGGCCGAAGGATGGGTCGACGGTCGTTCAGGCTTTGGCAAATTGGTTCAGAATAACCGTAATGATACGAGCGGCCAGACCCTTCCTTTTTTTTAAGAAAAAAAATTCGAAGCTCTATCTTTATGATAAATTGTAAATGTTCCGAAAAATTTACGTTTAATATAATTCTTAATCGTTTTAAAATAGGCTGAAATACCTAAAAAGCAAAACGTGACACGAAAGTTTAAAAAAATTGTAATTGAAAAAATTGTCGCAGTATGTGATAAAATTTCGAAGTTACGTCGATGCAAATTTCAAATGCTCATTAAAAATGACACTTTGTGTCATTATCAAAAGTTGTAAAATGGCCTGAAAAGCGAGAAAAAAAAAATTACACGGAGAAAAATTAGTCAAAGTGGGCGCAACAAAAAAATGTTTGCAAAAATTGTATAAAAATTGTTTGAAAAAAAATTGTTTAAACAAAATTTTTTGATAAGAAATTTTTGAGAAAAAAAATTTTAGAAAAAAATTGTTTAAAGAAAAATTTTTGAAAAAAAATTTGTTGAAAAAAATTAAAACAAAAATGTTGAAAAAATGTGTTGTATTCGGTTTAAATTATTTCTTTAAAAATTATTTCATTTATATTCCCTTTAACAGTTAATTTATTTTACAACTACATGATGTCGCATAATAATAAAAAAATTAATGAGAAAAAAGAGTTAAAAAATTGTTTCTTTTCAACTGCCTTGAGCTGTGGCTTATGAGGATGGTTTTTTCATTGAATTTCAATTCTCCAGGTATAGAGTAATGGGTAAGACTCCCGACTGCCAGGCGATAGATTCAGACATAGATGTAGGTTCGAAACCCCGTAGCGTTAGAAATTTTATTTGTAATATAATGTTTAAAAATGTAATATATGTATTCATTCTAAGCAGGACCATTAACATTGATAGTCAAAATACTCGCCATCAATTATTATTTATTTTTTGAATACCTATTTTGCGTTGGTTAAACAACGCTTCTTCTCAATGTTGGGCCAGCTTTGAAAACCAATGGTATGCCAACCTTGTATTTCGCGGTTGGCTCAACCATGCAAACCATTGTTGGCCCAACTGTGTAAAATAGGGACGGCATGCGTTATCATTA
>CAKNYM010052208.1:379675-449645 GCA_932195095.1 Andricus curvator | reverse complement strand
TTATCATTACGCTGGTTGGCCCGACCATTGGCTCACAAAGTTGGGCCGACCTTACAAAGGTTGGGCCAACCATGGCCCGACCGACAATTCGCACCTGGGTAACCGGATTTTTTAAGTACGAATAGCGAGACCTAGAAAGCGGACTACTTGTATGGAAATTTCAGTATAAATAGCAGGATTTTTTCGGTACGCGTAGACACTGCCTTTTGTAACATCGATTTTTTTTTCTGTGAATTACTTTTCTTTCGTCTTAAAAATAAATATCTTCACGCAATAGATTACCATTCGACAAGATATATTTATCATTATTTTTATCATTTTTCATGAAAAAAATCACTGCTTTGGCCTCTTTTAACTCATAAGTTTCTTCGTCTCGGCAAAATATGGTTTCTAAGATAAGAATAAATGTCTTCTCCGAGGATAAAGACCTCGTGAGTAAAAAAAGAACAAAACAGTGAATTTGTTAATAAGAATTGTTACCAACAATTATAATTATGTTATTGGAAAGCAATCTATTGTGTCAGGATATTATTCTTGAAACAAAAAGAAATGAGTCGACAGGAAAGAAAAATTTTCGATGATCAAAAATACCAATTGAGAGTGTATGTTTTTATAAAAATCGTTTATAACAATAAGCATTTTTGTTAAGTAGGCATATATAGAATAAGAATATCATTTATGAGACAACCAAAATTATTTCGCATAAAAGAAGAATTTTCTATGTTCAAAAATGCGAGAGAAGTGAAATTGTATATGAAAAGGAATGACTTCGCAGAAAAGAGAAACTGTTGACGTTCAAAAATGCAAAGTATATAAATATGTTTATATAAACTGTTGATAACAGTGATAATTATTATTGAATAGCAATATATTGTGTCAGGATCTTATTCTTGAGATGAAAATAAATCAATTCGAGGAAAAGAAGAATCTTCTATATACTCAAGAATGCGAAATATGTGAAGTTGTTTATAAAAATTGTTTATAAAAGTGACCGTTGTTATTAAATGGCAATCTATTGTGTCATGATATTATTCTTGAGATAGAGAGAAATGGCTTCGCAAAAAAAATTGGTCTATTTTCAAAAATGCAAAGTAAGTCAAATGGCTTATAACAATCAAAATTGTTGTTGATTTGCAATCTATTGTGTCGAAAATATTATTTGTAAGCCGAAAAGAAATCACTTCACAGAAAAGAAGAATTTTCTATATTCCAAAATGCGAAATAAGTGAATTTATTCATAAAAATAGTTTATTACAGTGACAATTGTTGATGAATGACAAGATATTGTATTAGAATATTATTCTTGAGATGAAAAGAAATCATTTCGCAGAAAAGAAAATTTTTTTATGGTCAAATTCCAAGTAAGTGAAATTGTTTATCAATGTTATTTATAACAGTGAAAACTGTTGCTTTTTAGTTTTGGGTCGTGATTTTTTATTAATTTTACATAATTTAACGAGGAAATCAGTATGTACATAATGCATTTAAAAACCAAAAATGCAGAAGATGCAGATTTATCCATTAGTTTTTTATAAAAATTTAAGAGATTAAGGAATTTAGGTAATCTCTCATTAAAATTTACAATCATGGAGAGTGAATCTTATAAGTCTATGCGTTTTTGATAAATTTGTTTTTGTTTAAATTGCCATCAACAGAATTCTTTGAAATTTAGTAAGCATAAGTTTAAGAATATTTACTAGGTATTTCATTTCAAACTTTTGAAATAGTTAATGAAATCGAGGTATGGAGACAAATCGTTAAATAAAACAAGTCTGCAATCTAGAAGAAATGGTTGAATCTCTAATTATTTAACATTTGTTATTAGAGATTTTCCTTTACTTTACAAAATATTGGAATTCTGAATAAAACCTTATCATTGATGGATTATGTTGATCTTAAAAATATTATCAGCAATTTATATTATGTAGCTAGTTAATTAACCATTTTTTGCATACAAATTTGCCTTCGGTTTAATGAGAACCATTCAAACAGAATTGCAGATAATATTTTTAAAAACAAAATAAGATATCAATGATGATGATTAGATCAAATTACGATTTTTTTTCTGAATTGAAAAAAAAATGTATTGATAATTATTTTCTCAATGTTAATCTCTGGAACTTTTTGAAAAATTCCTTTTTTTCCTCACTATCTCTTGTCTGGGAACTGTTTTTTGGACCACCTTTTTTATATATGGAAATAGGAATCTTGTAAATAGAAATTAATTTTTGAAGAGATTAGAGAGTTATATAGTATCATTCTGATATAGTGTTTTACATAATTATGAACGTCATCTGCACAGCGATTTAAATCAGCATCCAATAGCGAACAATTTGTAAGGCAACAGGTACTAAACTACGAAAAGTAATAGGTAACACCCCACCATATCAGCGAACCGAAAGAGTGAAAATCACGCTTTTCACAGAAAGTGATAAGTCAGGGTACAAGCGAAGGTAAATATCATTATAGTTAATTATAACCCAAAAACAGAGCAATACTGGTGTTACGATATATATAAATGATTTATGGGCAGTTCACAAGGAAAAGGTGCAGAGTATCTACAACAGCACGCAATATTGCTGCAATGTTGCTGCAAAGTTTCATGACAAAATTGGCTGCGTTATCGTGCAATACTGCAGCAATGTTGCTCCAATATATGAATTTTCTTCACCAATCAATTTTGCTTTGCAATTTTAGTGCAAAGTTTCAAAAATGTTGGTGCAAAGTTGCTGCAATGTTGGTACAAGATTGCAACAATGTTGATGCAAAGTTGCAACAATTTTGAGCGACAATTTCAGGCTTCACAGCACAAAATACTCTCAAAAGAGGGGAAATAAATTGGTTTTCTATGAAAATTAGAGAGTAATAGGGTAATTAATTTTTTTATAAAAATGAATGTAGGTACCATATTAAATTCAATATTAAACACTTTAAATTCCTGAATGATGAATTTTCAACAAAAGAGTTCAGCTTTCAAGCTAAAAAGTTCAATTTTTAACAAGAGTAAATAAATTTTCAACCAGAAAGTTGCATTTGCAGTCAACAAAGACGAATTTTCAACCAAAGATAAATTAAACCCTCCAAAAATGAATGTAACTGTTACTAAAAATTGTTGAATTTTCAATCTAATAATTGAATTTTCAAGCAAAGAAGACGAATTTGTTGGAAGACAGTTCAATTGTCTACCCGAAAAGTTGAATTTTCAACATTCAAGAAAGATAACTTTTCTACAAAAAAAGACGTATTTTCTATCCAAAGAGACAGTTTAATTCTCGACCACAAAAAATACTTCTTAACACAATGCACATTCGAATTTCCAACAAAATAGTTGAATTTTCAACTAAATAATTGAATTTTCAACCAACAAAGATAAATTCTCAACCAGGTAGATTAATGTTCTGCCAAAACACAAATTTTCAACAAAATACATCAATTTTAAACCAGATAGAGAGATTATCAACTCAAAAGATCAATTTTTACCCAAAATTGCAATAGTTAAATTATCACCAACAAAAAACGAAGATTCAGCCAAAAAGTTAAATATTCAACGAAATAGTGGAATTTTTAACCAAATAGTTGAATTTTCAACCAAATGTTCGATTTTTTAACAAAACAAAAAATTTAACTGTAAATAAAACTTGTTCAATTTTCAACCAAATAGTTGAATTTTAAAGCCAAAAAGACGAGATTCTGAAAAAATAGTTGAATTTTCAAGCCGAAAAATTGAATTTTTAACAAAAAAGTTTATTTTTAACCAAGAAAGATAACTTTTCTACGAACAAAAAAATGAATTTTTTATCCAAAGAGACGAATGTGAAACAAAACAGTTGAATTTTCGAAAAGAAAGGGTGACTTTTCAAAAAATATTTGAATTTTCAACCAAAAAAGATGAATTTTCAATCAAATAGTTGAATGTTCAACAGACAAATATAAATTTCTAATTAAAATTGGTATAGTTAAATTTTCACCAACAAAAAAACGAAGTTTCAACCAAAAAGAGGAACTTTCAACTGAAATTTTAAATCCTCCGCCAAACAAAAAATTTCAACAAAGTAGTTCCGCTTTCAACAAGTTGAATTTTCAATCAAAGAAATGAATTCTCAACGAAACAATTAACAGCTGATGTTTTGACCAAGAAAGATTTTAATTGTAAACCAAAAACAGTTAAATTCAATACAAAAAGAAGAATTATTAACAAAATTTGTTTTCTACCAACAAAGTCGAACATTTAACAAACTACATGAATTAAAAAAAATAAGTGGAATTTCTATCTAAAAAAGATCAAATTACAGTTACATTTACAGTTAAAAAAATTAATTTTCAACTAAAAAAACGAACGTTCAATAAAATAGTTGAATTTTCAACCAAAGAGATGAATCTTTACCGAAAAAAATTGATTTTTAACGAAGCAGTTCAACTTTTACTCAAGTAGTTGAATCTTCAATTAAAAAAGATCAATTTTCTACATAAAAAGGGAATAGTTACATTTGACAGTAGAATTCTGAACAAAAAAGAATAAGAAAAAGGAAAAAGGGGAATTTTGTTGAAAACAGGGGAAAAAAGGGAATTCTTTAAAAAAGGGGAAAAGAGGAGAATAGAGGCGAGAGTGTGAAGTCTGCAATATTGCATCATTATTGTTAGAACATTGATACAAAATTGTAGTGAATTACCAAAAGTTAGTGGTAACTTATGGTAATTTACCGCAAACTTTTGGTAATTTTCTAAGGCCTCCTGACTTTTAAAAGCCTTAAGCAAACTCTACTATTAGAAGATCTTGACGCCAAAAACTTTGTCAGGATTTGATATCATCCCCTCACTTTTCCCCTTACAACATTGCAATATTATTTCACAACATTCTATCAATTTTGTTACAATATTGATGAAAGGTTTTTGCAAAAAATGCAGCAACATTGCTACAATATTGCATGCTGTTTCCCTTATTCACAGTTGTAGTAACTCTGCATCAGTAGAGTATATTAATATGCACCAAGAAGAAGAAATACGACTTTTTCGACGAGTGTAATTTTTTCAGTACGAGTCGTAGGCGAGCGAGCGCGAGCCGGTGACGATCCCCCGACAGCACACAATATTATAGCAATGTTACTACAATATATGAATGTCCTCTACCATTTGATATTCCTTCAATGTTGCGAAATAATATTGAAATGTTAGATGGGAAAAATGGAGGAGATTATCTCAATTCCTGACAGTTTTGGCGGCGAGATCTAAAAAATAATACAATATTTATGCAAGATTTTCGCGCAACATTGTTGCAACATTGCAGCAATATTGCAAACCAATATTGTTTGGGATAGGACATTCATATATTTCAGCAACATTGTATGCAATATTGCCAATTTCGTCATGCCAGATTGCCACAACATTGCTCCAATATTGCGTGTTGGGCAAGTACTGAAAAAACACACGAGTCGTGAAAAGTTCCCACCCCGTTGATGCATACGATATTTTTTATAACAAATGCATAATTTCAGACTTATACTGAGGGATTCTGGATACTTTATTTTTTCATATTAATTTAGGAAAGTTTTGATAATTACGAAAATTTTCCAAATTTTAATCATTTATGGTAAATTTATAAATTAACGAAAAGTTCTAAAACTTCTACAATTTTTAAAATTTCTAAAAATGTTAAAACTTCTAAAATTTAAAAAATTTTAGAAACTTAAAATTCTATAATTCACCGAAATTCGGTGAGCCTAGCACAAGTATTTTCGGTGAGCCTAGACACTCTATATTTATAAATTTACCATGAATTTCTAAATTTTTAGAATTAATGAAATTGACGGAGATTCAGAGAATCAAAAAATGTCCGGAAGTTTTCGATATAATTTGTGGTATTTATGGTAACATGGACATTTAAACAATTGATTTTTAAAGTTACAAAATTATTTAAATTTAAAAAGTAAAAATTTTACTTTTTTTAATATTCTAAAACTTTTGAAATTTTTGAAACTTTTGAAATTTTATAAATTTTTAAAGTTTTTAAAACTCCATAAGTGTTTGAAATTTCTTTTTTTTTTGAAATTTTTAAAATTATTAAAATTTCTTTACATTTTTAATTGTTTTAAACTTCTAAAAAACATGTTGAAAATTTTGGACATTTTTGGTAAATTTATAAATAACCAAACATTTTTTTTTAAATATAAATTTTTTAACAAATTTTAATTTTTTAAATGTTTAAAATTTTGCAAATTATTTATGATGAATTTATAAATAGCCAAACATTTTTGAAACTATCAATTTTTTTTTATTTAAAAATTGCAAATTTATAAATTTACCATAAATTTCAAAAATTTTCAAAATAAATGAAATTTACAGAATTTCAGAGAATTAAAAAATTCCCGGAAGATTTCGGTAATTTATGATAATTAATGGTCACGGATATAGAAATTTAAAAAATTTTAGACTTTCAAAATAGTTTGGTAATTTATAAATTTACCATACATTTTAAACAATTTTGAAATTTATGAAATAGACGGAAATTGAGAGAATCCATACATTTTCGGAAGTTTTCGGTAATTTATGATAATTTATGGTAACATAAAGAATTTTAAAATATTAAAATTGGTTAAAATTTAGGGTAAATTTATAACTTACCAAAAATGTATGAAAGTTTAAACTTTTGAGAAGTTTTGAAATTGTTCAAACAATTTCCAACATTTTTGCAATTTATGAAATTGACGGAAATTCAGAGAATCCAAAAATGTCAGGAAGCTTTCGGTAATTTATGATAATTCATAATAAATTATAGTAATTTATGATATCGACGCCTCCATTCCATATGAGCCTCTTATACACAGCGCATAGTCTCATACACGGCGCTGTCAGCACATAGACTCATATTGAATGGAGGCGTCGATATATTAGAAATTTTAAAAATTTTGTAAATTTATGGTAAATTTCCAAAATGTTAAAAATTTATAACAGTGGCGGAAATTTGAAGAATACAAAAAGTTATCGGTAATTTATGATCATTTATGGTAAATTATGGTAATTTATCGGTAATTAATAGTAACTTATCGGTTCGAGTTGGTCCAATCTGTCAACGCAATCAACAGCTTGGTAACGATCACTTTGTGAGCCCAAAATGTGAGCTCCTAGATGTATAATTTTTATTATTCACATGTGACGTCACAATTTTTCTCCCTCTGACGTCACCATGCTTGAAAAGCTGAAATCATGCATATGTTATAAAAATATATTTTCAGTGGCACGATTTATAAGATTGTGATATTCCTACATCCGTCTAATCTAAAAATTAATCATCCGACTCGTATTCTCCCGGTTGAACGTTAAGTCACAACTTCTGGCATATCATCAATGGTCTGCATTCGACATTAATGTAAATCCATCCTAGAAAAGGTTTTCATCATCTCTACAGAAGATTCTCATAAAATCTTTCAAACTGTCGACTCATTAGAAAAATAAAACAGACTACAATAAAATCCCTTCCTTTTGTCGTTCAGTTTCAAAGAGTCGACAACCTGCAAGCTATCAATTTAGTCATCCAATATCTAGACTAGAAGAATATAGGGACCGCGGCTTCTGTTAATAGCTTGCGATGATAGAAAATGGGAGACTACCTTAGATAAGTGCGCATGAATCTCCGATTCGATATTGATATTAACTAAATTAATAAATAAAAGTCGAACCTATACCCAATATGTACCAAGTCTGTGCATGATCATTCCACACGGAAGATATAATAATTCAGTATTTGACAAAGCTCAATGTTATATGATTCTTTCATACCGATACTATTGCATCGCTAGCGATTAAATTAAATCCTTTACAGACTTGCCTGAGCTGCGACTCGATGTTGCTTCGCTGTAAGCTTAGGACGAGGAGGCAAACGCTGTGAAAGTGCACTTTTCTGAAAAGCGTCGCAAAAAAAGAGAGAAATTTACTGCGAATGAGATCGTGCGAAAATTGTATAGACAGCTCAACATGCTAATGCGAGAATCTTTATTATCTAAGATCCGAGAACAGAGAAAACAGAAACAAAAAAAAACTTTTTGGTGTGAAGGCACCTGTTGTTGCTTCGAGATATCGAGATAAAGGTGCCTTCACAGTTGAAAGTACTCCCATACTGAACTGGGACTACAATTAATAGTTTTGTTTCTCCAGCTGTTCTTGATATACTTATTCCAGCTTGAAGCACACGACCGTCAGTCTTTCTAAACTGTTTGAAAATTATTGACAATATGCATTTGGTCGAGGGAGGGCGCCACGCGATTTTGTAAAACTACAAACACATTTGTAGAGATTAGCGCTTAGCGAGAGTCGAGCCGAAGAGAATACCATCACATTCTAGTAGAATTTAACCAATAGTGAAGTTCGAATTTCTAATCGATTATAGTCGAATTTCGAATATTCAGAGATTACCCTTCCTTCGCAACTCCTAGGTTCGCGGTTCTTCTGTTTCCTTCCTTTCATCAACTTTCATGTTTGACCTTCTCCTGTTTCTTTCATTTGTTAATTTTTTATATTACAAGAGTCTAAATACGTTCTCTTTAGAACAAGTCACTTATCGCTGCGGATCAAGCAGGCATTGATTACGCTATGTAATTAGCGATGAGTTAGCGATAGTTAGTTCAACGAAAAATATTCGTAGCGAAGACCTGGCATACCGAAAGGCGATCAGACTTGTATTTTATACTTGTATTTCACAGTGAGATTATTTGTCAACTTTACATTAAGTAACACACGATTGTATATTTCATTTAATAGAAGTACTGTTTCATATACTCGTCTTTTTTCTTAAAACCTTTCCATTTATCCTATTTCCTGTTTAAAAAAAAGGTGCAACGAAATTCTCAAAAATCTCGCACGCATTGTTGTTGCCTAAACTCTACCTGATTGGTTGCATACTGTGTGAAAATTGCTTCATGTGGCTGTTTTCAGTTTATTCTTTTGAATTTTCCGTAATTTTTTCAATCGAAATTTCCGAATTTTAATTCTAAAAAATTATTTCTAAAAGAGAAAATTTAAAATGTGAATCCTTCTTTAATAATAAAGGCAGCAATTCTGTTCTTAACACTGCACCATATTAAATGAAGTTATATGTATTTACTATTTATCTATCAACAAAGATTAAGAATTTTTTGCACCATCAATTCAGTAAATCTAAATTTCCAAATTAGTAATTTTATTTGATGATAAAATATATTTCTGAATATTTCCAAACATTATTGATAAAAGAGAAAACTTTGATTGTAAATTTTTTTACTAATAAGAAATAATTAAAATTGGCGGTACCAAAAATATGATTTCTGGGAAAATTTTTAATGAATTGGGTTTTATTTTAAAAGATCAATTTTAAACTTTAAAGATTTTAAAATGTGTCGAAAAAGAATCTGGAAGATTCAAGGACAATTTTTTTTATTTTTGCAGGATTTAAAATTTTTTAGGAATTATTTCGAAAAATATTTCAAAGTTTTAGAAGTTTTGAGAAAATTCAAACCAAATTTTTAATTTGAAGCTATTTTAATAAAGTTTTAACGACATGTAGATTTTTGAAGATTTTGAAATGAAATATTGAAGCTTTTTAAGAATTTTGAAAGGTTTTACGATGGTATTTTTTTTAATTCCAGGGAAAATGGAAATTGATTTTGTATTTTGAAAACTTAATTTTAAGAAAATATTTTAAAATATTTTGATACATTTCGAATAATGTCTTAAAATTTCGGAAAAGAATGTGGAAGATTTTAAAGAAAAATTTTGCAACTTTGCAAGATTATAAAATTTTAGAAAATATCCGAATAAGTTTAAGAGATATTTAGAAGTTTTAAAAACATACAAAAATTATATTAAACTTAAAAAGGTTTCAACGAATTTAAAACACAATGTAGTTATTTGAACATTTCAAGGAAATAAAGAAATGTTATTTGTATTTCTGAGAAAATTTAAAATGATTTTTTATTTTACCAAATTCATTTTAGCAGAATATTCAAAAAGATTTCGAAGCATTCCAAACAATTTCGAAAATTGTCAAAAAGGAATCTGGAAATTTTTTTTTTTTAAGTTAAACAATTTAAAAAAAATAAAAAATTTCAAATAACCTAAAAGAAAGTATAGACTTTTGGAGATTTCGAAATGAAATTTTGAAGTTTTTTTAAAGATACGGGTACCGAAATTTCAGTACAAATAGTCAGATTTTTTCGGTACAAATAGAGCTGATAAAGGGTGTATTTGTACCGAAATTTCTCATTTTTTAAAACAATCGACTCGTAAGTTTTTTTTCAGTTTCTAGGGGTTCAATTTTTTAAAAAAGTGATGAATTTTCAACTAAAATTATGAATCTTCAACTGGAATAGTTGAATTTTAAACCAAATAAATGAATTTTCAAATAAAAAGATGAATCTTTAACAACGAAAAATTCATTTTTAACAAAAGAGTTCAACTTTCAATCTATTAAAAAAGTTTCCATCCTAAAAGAGATGAATTCTAAACGAAAAATGAAGTAGTTGATACACCAAAAAATAATTTAATTTTTAATCAAAAACAGTTGAATTCAATCAAAAAAGACGACTTCTCAGTACGAGTTGAATTTTCAAGTAAGAAGATTTTTCAGTCGAGAGATAAAAAAATGCAAAGAAACTGTTAAATCTTCGAGAGAAAAGATGAATTTTCAACAAAGGAGATTTATTTTCTACCAAAAAGAACGAATTTTTAACAGAATACATGAATTTTCAACCAGGTACTTGAATTTTTATCTAAAAACGATCAATTTTCAAGAAAAAATCGAGTTAGAAAGATGAATTTTAAATATAAAAAAAAAACACAATTTCAACAAAATAGTTACATACAGTAATATAAAGTTACTTTTGCAAATGAAGAATCATTGTTATTCAATTTTATATTGCAATTTAAAAAAATAAGCATGCCCTCGAAAAAATTCCCTGACATTTCCAGGTTTCCAGGTAGGGAAGGCATCCTGTAAAAATAAGAATTCAAAAAATTCCCGGTCCACAGGATGTGACAACAGGAATTCGGAACTTTTCTTTCAAACACAAAAAAGATCTTTTTTCTGGCAAAAGCATTATATTATTTCCCATTTAAAATGGTCCACCAGCTACACTGACGCGTTACGTGAATCAATCTTTGCAAAGTGTAAATAACTTTCATACAAAATCGTAAAATCACTTACAAATGTTAAGATCCAGATTATATAATATTTTTAACTGTCATAAAGCTAAGCGTAAAATAGAATACGATTACGACCTTATAGACTTAGAGGAAAGCAGAGTCTATGACAAGCAGAAAATAAAAACTGTACATCGCAAACCACAAGACATGTGAATTCTAATTCATGTGAGTGATTTCCATAGAACAGATTTATAGACTGGACTTTAGACTTGTACTTGCTGCTCTCCAAACTTAATAGAGCTTAAAGTACTGTTATATCACAAGTATATAATTGTAGATTAATTTTTTTATACACTATTTATACAAAATTCTGGAGTGCAAGATTATCTTAAAGATTTTATTCTCGACGTAGATTCTCAAGTCGTGCCTGTAAATCGGCATCAGCATCGGCAAGATTGCCGCCATCGTCTGCACTTGCTGGTTGGGCAACAGGTTGTTTTGAACCTGCGACGCTTAAAGATCCGGAAGCTTGTGGTAATCCTGAAAGTTGATCCGTTAATTGCAGACCTAGTTCGTCTAGAACTTGCGAGACGACAGCGTCACTGAAAAACAAGAAAAATATGATCAGGCAGGGTGTCTACTCAAGTCCTAAAAAAAAATTCCCTGACAATTCTAGGTTTTTTAAATGTATTTCAAGATTTTTCCCGGTATAATTTTTCATAATATGTACATAGTTTATTATAAATCATGTTTTTTCAGTCTTTGTAAATATTTAAAAAATAATTTACTTTATTAAAGGATAACTAATTTCTTAACGGTAAGAGTTTCTAGAGATTCAATTATTATGTTTAATTTAGAAAGCAATGACAAATTATATTACAAGATATTCGTAAATATATTATCACCATCGCTTAATTAAATCAATAAATAATGCTCAAAACATAATTAATCATTTCTTTAATTTATTCCTAAAGACCATGAATTTGAATAATAATTCAAAAAAAAATTATTTTATCTTAATATACTTGAAATTCAGTGCATACTCAAGTAAATTTAATGTGGGTACTGTAATAAATTCAATTTAAAAACGCTTCAAAATCCTAACTTTTCAAGTAAGAATATTCCATTTTCAACAAGACAGATGAATTTTCTACCAAAAAAAGACGAGAGTCAATTGGATAACTATTTATTTACCAAAACATTATTTGTCAATGGTAACCCGTTCACGAAAAAATCGACTCCTTCAGAAAAGAAAAAGATTTATGGTTTTTAATGTTTTTTAAATTCTAATGTGAAATTATGTAAATATAATATGTTTTATACTTGTTTTTAATACAAAATTCCTTTTTTTTGTTGAATTTTCTACAATTGAAAGTTTAAAAAAAAAGAAAATTAAGCACTCAACAGTTGAAAATTCAATAAAATTTTCTGTTTTTCAACAGTTTAAAACTCAACTCTTGAAAATTTAAGAAAAATCAAATTTTATATTAAAAACAAGTGTTAAAAACGTTGTTAAAAAAAGCAAATTAATAATCAGCCAATGGACTCTCAGTAGGGAATTTATGAGATGAAAAATCCCAACTCTGATCATCTCCTTGTAAGTATTAAAAACTGCAATTTAAAATTCTTTAAATTGAAAATGTACGCATAAAAGTAAAGAACCAAAATGGAACATTTTTTAATTGCAAGATTTTAGAATTACGCATTGTAAACTGAATGATTTCGTAATTGAAAAAATTAACAATTGAACTTAACATTTGAAAAAAAGGTGAAATTAAACTTATTTTAAGTTGCATTATATCATGTGATTGGATATATTTTTCTTCTAAAAATTTGTAAAAATCCCGGTCAAAAACTAAATTCACTGTCATTTTCCGGTTTCTCGGTCCTGCGGCCACCCAGGTTGATAAATTGAAAAATTAAGATAGACCATTCTTAACGCAAATTATTCAAATTTCAACTTTACATTAGCAGGGTGGTCGTTCTAATCGAGAAAAAAATTCCCGGCCATTTCCCGGGTTTTTCGCGATAGGCAAATATTTTTCACGGCCATTGAAATAAAAAATTTAATTAAATTTTAAAAAACCACATCCTTGTGGGTGTGGTGGGCCCACATTGTTAGTAAATATCCACCTAGAAACACTACCCGAATCGGTTAGTGAGGCAATGAACTTTCGAGTTCGAACTGCTGATCTAT
The DNA here is from genome assembly GCA_932195095.1 of Andricus curvator. Taxonomy (NCBI): domain Eukaryota; kingdom Metazoa; phylum Arthropoda; class Insecta; order Hymenoptera; family Cynipidae; genus Andricus; species Andricus curvator. The sequence goes on along the minus strand of CAKNYM010052208.1, from coordinate 436,339 downwards.
GTATGTATGTATTGAAATTAAAAAGTTCGAACTCTTAACTGAACCTTTTCTAATTTGAAGTAATAATCAAAACTAAACTGCAAATTAAAGCACTTAAAGTTGAACTTTTTTAAATTCAAACTTTTAAAATTGAATCTGGAAAAATTTTAATTAAAAGATTCAATAATTTACATGTATAGAAGCTTTGAACACTTTTCAATTGAAAAATTTGATACTAAATGCTATTCAACTGCAAAATAAATACAAAATGTAAAGTCAATAATGTGCACTTAACAGAAGTTTTTAACACTTTTCAATTGAATTTCTGGTTAAAAAATATAAATCCAAGCTATCATTTTCAATCCTTTAAATTGACGAATGAATCAATAAATTTGTGAATTCTCAAAATGATCTAATTTCAGGCTACTTTAAGTTAAAAACGTTAAAAATTGAACGATTGGAACTTTTTGTTTTTAACTGAACATTTTTTAAATTAGGAGTTAAATTGTTTTTATTATAAATCATTCAAAATAATAATTTTTCAACTGTAATTTAAATGTATACATCAAAATTCAACAATTTCACGTTCAAAGTTTAAATTTAGCATTCTGAAATTTTAAAGATTTAAGGCGTCCTATTTAAAACAATTCAGTTTAAAATTGTTTAGTTTTGACTATTTGATTAATAATTATCATTTTGAATGAACTGTCCAATATTTCTAAATATTTTAGAAACATTTTTTTTTAATTATAAAATTTCAAACTGAATGGGTTAAAAATGGAGTACATTAGACTGAAAAAGTATTTTAATAGGATTTGAAATTGAATAAGACAGTTTAATTATGAATCCGTTTACTTGAAAATATTTAAAAATCAAAAATAGTTTATAAAGTTTCAATCGGACGTTTGAATTTGTTTAACTACTGGGGCTTTCGAATTAAAATAGTTCAATTTTTAACTTTAAAATCTGTGAATTGTTAATTTTTTAACAGATTCAGAGTCATAAAATCATGAATTAAATGATGAATTAATTTATATTCAGCTATTTACAGTTGAAGAACTTAAGATGTTTTTTTTAATTAAAAATGTTCAATTACAAAAGCTTTAAATTTTTTTATGTTTAAGTCTTCACAACTGCATTTAAATCTGGTATACAACTTTTAAATTAAATTTATTATACCACGGTTACTACAGAATTTTTATTTCCAAATTCCAGGTCTTTTCCAGATTTTTTCAAAGGCAATTTAAAAAAATTGAAAAAACCACACGCTGGCAGAAAAATAATAACTTTAGCTGGCAATAAAATAATAACTTTCTTTCGAACACGATAAATTTAATTTTCAAGTGCTTTTAAATCCTATACAGTTCTACATTCTTTGAACTATTTATAAATAAATTAGCATCCAATTTTATGGACGCTCATATCTGAGTTAATCTTCAACTAAAAAAAATCCGCGTCCAAAATGTTTCTTTCTAAAATTGTAAACTCATGAACTTGCATTATTTTCAAATGAGGCAAGTTTATAGTGCACATTTATTTTGAACCTGAGTTGTCTGAATTAAATTTTTTGTTAATTTAAAGATTTTTTCAATTTAAAATAATTTCTAGGTTCAATTTTTTATGTTGAATTTATATTTCTGCAAAGTCGTAAAATTATAATGTTCTGTGCGTGTAATTTAAACTTCATTCTTTTCCAAACTCAAATCGTTTGCATCTGAATTTTTATTAATTAGGAAATATTTCTAATTCTTAAAGCCATTCAAATTCAAATATTGTTCAATTTGTGATTAAACCAAATTGCTGATTTTAAAACTATTTTGATTTGATATATAATTAATTTTTTAACGATATTCAATTAAATATACATCGACAATTAACGCTTTCATTTGGAAAGTATACTTTAAAACAGTAAGATTGAAAATACGAATTTGATCACTTTTTAATAATTGAATTTGAAATTATTTGAGTTCGAACTTTTCCGACTTAAAATGTTCAATAAATAAGTGTCACAGATTAAAATGGTACAATTTTGAAATATTTTTTTTCAAAAAGTCGAAAAAAGTCCGAAGTTTAGAAAATACAGAATAAAGAATTAAACATATTTTTAATTAATTTTTCTATATCTTAATTAAACTTTGGCAGTTTTTTTTCAATATATATTTCTGTATCAGTAAAGTTCGAAAATATTTTGAAAGGGAAAGTGAAGAATTAAAAGTGATTAGCGACCAATTACGAGGAAATAGTCGCATTAGTAGCATTTTTGTCAAAATAGTGGCATCGGTAAAAAAAAGTGTCGAATAGTGTCAATAGTGGTCTGTAATTTAATATTTTGTTTACCTCTCCTCTTCGTCGTCTTCATTCTCCATCGCATCGTCTATCGCATCGTTCATAATTTCTTCCTTCATATCCATTATTTCCGACTGTTTTTCAAATTCCTGTAATATCTTCTGAATTTGCGGAAGATTAAGTTGCCTGAAATTGAAAAATTAGATTTCAAATTTATAATTAAGTTTATATCCTATCTAAAAAAGTTGTGTGACGATATGCCTCAAATATCTCGAAATCATTGTTGTTGAAAACCTGATTGGCTTTTGATTACTTGAAGTTATTTTGTATCTTAAATTTGAAAATTCTAAAATTGAATATACAAACCAAAAATGTTATACATGTTTTATGTTAGTGCTTTTCGCTGGAAATTAGTATTGTTATCAAAAAAATTTTATTATAAAATAATAAATTTTCGAAGAAGGCTTAAAATTTCTAAAAATTGCAGGTTGTATTAATTTTTTCATAGAAAATTAGCATTCTTGAAGATAAATCATCATTAGGACTCCCAATCTTCAACAATTTCAGTCTATATTAGCGTTGTAGACCGGAAATGGGTATTTTTAATCTAAAAATGATTATATTTGAAAGATTACAATTTGTCGGAAATGGGTATTTTTAATCTAAAAATGATTATATTTAAAAGATTACAATTTGTTAAAGAATTACTTACATTTTTTCAGCGTTTTTAAGTGAAACTGACATAATTGTTAAACAAAAATCATTCGATTTTAAAGTTTCATAATTTTTAGATAATATTTATATTAATATTTGATTTCAAATAAGATTCACAACTTTTTATCCATTTACTAGGCTATGCTGGCATTTTACGCAGGAAATTGGTACGTTATTTTAAACAAAAACATTAGGTTTAAAGGAAGATTTACAATCTTAAACAATTTTTTTGAAAATTCATCCCTTTTGGTAGAAATTTCATCTTTTTTGTTAAAAATGCAACCACTTGGTTAAAAAAAATCTGTTCTTTGTTGAGGATTCAACTATTTTGTCGAAAATTCGTCTTTTTTGTTGAATTTACCTGTTTTTAATTAAAAATTACAATCTTTTTATGTTCAAATAAAAAAATGACCTTTTAGTTGAAGATTCATGTTTTTGGTTGAAAATTTAACTGTTTTCTTGAAATATCGTCTTTATGATTTAAAAATTCAATTATTTGGGCAGAAAATTCATATTTTCGGGTTGAAAATAAATAGAAATCTTGGTTGAAAATTCATCTCTTTAGTTGAAAATTTAACTATTTTGTTAAAATTTTTCTTTCTTGGTTGGAAATTAATTTTTTGACTGAAAATTGAACCATACCATTTTTTATTGAAAACTGGTCTTGTTTAGTTGAATATTGAACCATTTCGTTAAAAATTTCGGTGTTTTGTTACAAATTCATCTTTTTTTATAAAAAATTAAATTGTAACTACTTGTTTGAAATTTGAACTACTTTGTTAAAAATTCATTAATTTTTTTGGAGAATTAACCTCCTTGGTTGGATATTTAACTATTTTATTGAAAATTCGAATTTTTTAGTTGAAATTAAAATTTGGTATCTGAAGATTTAATTATTCCACTTTTGTTTGGAAATTTACCTTTATTAGTTTTGAAACTCACGTATTTTGTTAAAATTCGACTTTTTCGTCTAAATTGAATTGTTTTTTATTTAAAATTAAAAACTTTTTTGGGTAGAGTATCAACTATTAATTTTTTTTTGAGAATTCATCTTTTTTGGCTGAAAATTCAACGACTTGGTTGAAAGTTGAACTATGATAAAAAAATTTTGTTTGTTTGTTTATGATTCATCATTTCAAATATCAATTTGCATCAATCATCCAAAATATTGTCCTTGCTTTTCTACTATTTTAGATAATAGAATTTAGATACTATAAAATACAATAATTTTAGATTATTATTAATTTTGTATTTTAATTTAAAAATCGAGTGAAATAAATAATCGCGCGTGTTTTTTCAAGTTAAAGAAATAATTTTAAGAATTGCATTCACCTATTCATGCTCTGCATAGCTTTTGTGACTCCCTTCATGGCTTGAGCCATCGTATTTTGAGAACGAAGAGTCTGAATCTTAAGAGATACTGCTTGAATATTTGCTTTCATGAGCATAAATTTCTTCACGTAACGTCTCGTCCTCACAAGGTCTTTTGCCATTATTTTCACTGCGTCCTGAAAAATATTAATTAAATAATTCTCATGTTTTCTCTGTTTTTAATACAAATATATTGAAAATACAATTTGAGAGTCAGTCTTCCTTCGAATCGAATAGTTTAAAAATGGTACCATTTGTCCATCTTTCGCAAGTTTCTTGATGTCAGCAATAATTTTCTTCTCCTGTTGTTCCATCCGCATTTTTTCTCTATCCAAGTCTCGCATTGCTTTGTTTAATGCTCTCTGGTTTTTTCTGAGCATTTCCTCTGGCGTGACCCGTTTTCCAAATAACCACTCCATTTTTACCTGAATTTCTGTGTCACAGTAAAAAATTAATTTATTGTCAAAGCGAAATTTATAAAGGATTAAAAGCTTCGAACAATCCGGAAACCCTTACAAAAAATATTATAGGAAATTATTATAGGAGATCATTATAGGAATTATAAGAAAATCAGCATAGGAATAAATACTAATATTAAAATATTGAACGAATTGTTGCAAAATGTTGATATATTATGATAAATAAATGACTTACTCTGGGCCACTCATTTGAAAGTACAACTCAATAAAATTCCCTAACTTTTCCCCTGATATTTTGGATTTTTTCTGACCTACGGCGACGCTGGTAAAAAATACTTTCAGTTTCTTCTATCAAATTTTTTCAACAGGAAAATAATATTCATTACAATAAACATAAAAATTTGAATACTTTTGTAAGCTTGTATCATTAACCTATGTAATTAAAAGACAATTAGTTTGACGATTTTAAATTAAAAATATGGTTTTATCTGCAAAAACACTTCTATCGTAAGATACAAGTCATATTTTCAAATTTCCAGCATTTTATTTTAATAATTTAAAATAGCTGATAGTTTTGGAAACAGGAACGTTACATTTTTTTAAATACCATATTTTATTTTACCGCGGACGAATTTCCGAATAAAAAAAAACTAACAGTATTTAGAATTTTCATGCATATCGCCCCAAATTTGTTCGAAACCACAAAATTTTTTATTAATTGTATTCAGAATCGACAATATTACATGAATCGAGTTGAAACTCAACATTTCTCTTTTAAGTATAACTATAGAGCTGTAGAATATAAATGAAAAATGACTTTAAATATCACCGCCATAAGTCTGTGTTATAGGGTCCCAAAAAAACCCATAAGTGAAAAATGGTGTTTTGCGAGTTTTTGGCGCTAATTATGAATTTTTTGTGTGTTTTGTAACAAATTGTTTCTAATAGTATTGATGATTGGATGTTTACACAAATTGTTTAAACAATTTATTATTGCTTTTAGCAATTTTCTTTTAGAATAGAGTTAGAATGTCGTGATTTTTTCTAAATTTTTCAACTTATTTTTAACTTTCCAGTTGTACTGAGCCAATAATAATCAATTAGGTTTAACATAAATGATTTTATACACTATTTATTATTAGTTATAACAATATTCTCTTAGAATAATGCTAGAAAGTTGCAGTTTTTTCTAAAATTGTCCACTTTTTGTCCATTTTTCAATTATAGTGACGTAATAATTAATTAAAGTTAACAAGAATAATTAATTAAAGTTAACAAGAATAATTGTTTAAACAATGTATTTTTGTTTTGTTTAAATAACATTCTCTTTTAATAATGTCAGGAAGTTGCTGTTTTTTTTTAATGTTTAACTTTTCGTCCAGTTTTCACTCAGAGTAAGGTAATAATTAATGCAATTTAGCAAACATAACTGTTTTAACAAATTATTATTGTTCATAACTATCTTCTCCTATTATAAATGCTATATAGTTGCGGTTTTTTCTGAAATTTTTAACTTTGTGTCCACTTTTCACTTAGGGTGATAATAATCAATATATGTTACCATAAATAATTTTTTAAACAATTTATTATTTGTTGTAATAATATTCTCCGGGAATAATGCTAGAAAGATGCGGTTTTTTGTAATTTTTGAACCTTTTGTCAACTTTTCACTTAGAACGAGGTAATAATTATTAAAATTTTACAAACACAATTGTTAAAACAAATTATTATTGTTTATAACTATCTTCTCCTATATTAATGCTAGATCGTTGAGTTTTTTTCTGAAATTCTTAACTTTTTGTCTACCTTTTACTTAGTGAGATAGTAATTAATGCAAGTTAACAAACATAATTGTTTAAACAACTTATTAAGGTTTATAACTATATTCTCTTAGAGAAATGCTAGAAAGTTAATTTTTTTTCCGATATTTTCAGCTTTTCTTTGACTTTTCGCTAGTAAAAGTAATAAATATTAATTTAAACAAAAAGGCTCTCAATAACTACTTCAAGTAAAATTTACAATTAATTTTATCCATATAGAAAATTTAAAGAATATTTCAAATATCTCATTTATTTCAGAAAAATACATATATTCATGAAAAAGAAAAATATTATTTAAAAAATTATTCTCTCTATTGTTTATTTATTATTTGTTCATAACTAAAAATCCAAAGGAAAGATAAAAATTTCAGAAAAACGCAACTTTCTACCAATTATCTAAGAGAAGATAGTTATAAACAATAATACATTTTTAAAACAATTATCTTTGTTAAATTTCATTAATTATCACCTCACTAAGCCCAAAGTTGAAAAAAAAGTGAAAAATTTGCAACTATCAAATATATATATTCAAACAATTATTTTTGTTAAATTTGATTAATTTTCCCGTCGCTCTAAGTAAAGAGTGGACAAAAAGTTGAACACTGCGGAGAAAAACCGCAACTTTCTAGCATTATTCAAAGATAATATTATTTAAAATAACAGTAAATTGTTTAAAAAATTAGATTTGTTAACTTGAATTAAATATTACTTCACTCTAAGTGAAAAGTTGACAAAAAGTCGAAAATTTCAGAAAAGGCCGCAACAATCTAGCATTACTGCATGAGAAGATATTTATAAACAATAATAAATTGTTTAAACAATTATGTTTGTTAAATTTCATTAATTTTTACGTCGCTGTAAGTGAAAAGTGGACGAAAAGTTGAATGCTTAAGAAAAAAGCAGCAATTCTCTAGCATTATTCAAAAGTAATATTATTTTAAATAATAAATTGTTTAAACCATTATTTTTGTTAAATCGAATTATTTCCTCGCTCTAAGTGAAAATTCAACCAAAAGCGGAAAATTTGAAAAAAGCCGTAACTATCTAGCATTATTTTAGGAAAAGATAGTTATAAACAATAATAATTTGTTTAAACAATTTATTTAAATACCTTATTATTAATAGAAAGTAATATGTATGTATTAGAAAACATTTGTATTAAAAGAACCTCAAAAAACATAATTAACGCCTATAAAACAGACTTATGGGAGTGATATTTAAAAAGGAAGTTTTGATTCACATTCTATGGCTAATTGTGAAGAAAAATGTTGAGTGTCAACTCGATTCACCTAATATTGACGATTCTAAATAAGATTTACAAAAACATATTTTTTATGCGAAATATACGTATTAAACTTCATGTGACTTGCGTAAACTTTAAATATAATTTTTTTAAATGCTTTTTTTGTGGATTAAAACAAATTTGCGAGATCCATGAAACTGCGAGAGAAAAAAATCTATAATAATTTCCTATAATCGCGAAAAACTTATAGGAACCCAGTATAGGAAAAGCATTAATAGGCATTACCGAATTTCCAATATTTCATCATAAGGGAAGTTTGTGATATGTAGAAAATTACAGAATAAGTAAGGATCCCTGAGGACTACGATAAAAAAATAAAGGAAGACGAATCTATGAAATTTGTAAAATATTTTTAATCTCACTATAACCTACAAATTACTTCACTCTCCTTCTCAACATCACAATAAACGTATTTGCTTGAATATTTTCGTAAAATTAATAAATAAAATATCTTCCAATTTCAGATTTATTCAAAGATAATAACAATTTGTAATTGTTTAACGATAAACAAGGCACGAGAAACCTAAAAGCATAACAGCTTTGAAAAGCTCAAAATTTACCAAATTAAAGTCACTCCCGAAGTCAAAATGTATTAAAAAAAACCTGTCGATGAAGTTTATAATTCCGATAAACTATTATGGCAAGATAATTATGAATTTGACAGTGAGGAGTGAGTCACATCTAACAAAATAAAGGCTAGGCCCTTTTCTCAAAACTTAACTCATCAGATCCATATATAATAAGTAAATCCTTACCCTTTTTTCTAGGAATGTCCACTCACTCTTTTCTCGTACTCCAAGTCTTAATCTCGATAAATTAATTACCTTTGTTTATTAAAATCTGACAAATTCGTCTTGACGCAAAAATACGGAATAAACTCACATATAATTCGGGCAGAATCCAACTTTTGACGTTTATGGAAATCACCAATCACGTCACTTTTCAACAGCGTTGTGTAGTTTTATTGGTGGAATTAATTTGAGACTGGACGTCTTGTTATTGGTCAATCTCTGGACCCGTTATTTCTATTCGCTAGTTCGAGAAGAATGTTTGAGGAGGCGGAGTGTCATATCATAACCTCAAAACTTTGACGTTTCTGAGAAATTTTTTCGATTTTTGGTTTTGGAGCGTTTGCAGCTGTCAAGTGTCAACTTGGAAAATTCGGTGAATTTGGCATTTGGTAGTGGCAGTCTCGTCAAATTTGGTCTCGGCAGTCTTTTTATCAAAACTCATCGCGGATTATCTGTAATTTACGGTGAGCAAATCCGAAGAGAATTGTATTTGCCGTAGGGGCGTGTTAATAAATGCCGGAGGCAATTTTTTATGAGTGTCATTAGGTTATTACTCGAATCATGGTCTCCAAAAATGACTGATTTTCCACTTCCCAATATTATGAAAAAAGCGCGGAGAAAAGTGTAGTGCAATAATCGGAATCTTGATAAAGTGAAAGGATATAACTCATAAAATCATGGGTAAGTTTTTAAAATATGAAGATGAAAGCAGCATGTGCCTCAAGGGTATAAAACATATAAAGTCTTGTATTATATTGGCAAGTGTTAATTGTTATGTTAACCAGTTAATTTGATAATTTTGAATAATTAGAACAATGCAGTACGAAAAAAATAGTACTATCACTCGAAAATATAAGCCTATTCAACAAAATTTTGATTTAATAAGTCTAATCTAATCTAAACCGATAAGTTTATATTGTTAATAATGTTGAATTTATAATCTTATGATAAGTCAATCAAGACCTAAGTACATTTTTTTTGACAATGTTCTCAATAACTTTAAAAAATGTAGAGTAAAGATGTGGTTGAAGTTTCGTTCGAACAATAATGGAGACGAATTTTTTAGTTTAGTTCTTTGCTTTTATAGAATAATTTTATTAAACCATCCAAATAGAGTATAAAAATACAGAAATTAGATTTACGAAGTTAAAAAACGTAACAGAAATAAAATTTTAATCCTAAAAGCAAAAAGATTACATTGCAGCTTCAGGGTGTCTATCGTACCTGGAAAATCTAGAAAACCTGGAATTGTCAGAGATGTTGTATATTCCTTGAAAAACCTGGAAATGTGTTTTTTTTTTAATCTGGGAATTTTTTCGAGAGCGTGCTTAATTTTTTTTTTAAGTGCAATATAAAATTGAATAACAGCGATTCTTCATTTGTAATACTAGCTTTATATTATTTTATTTAACTATTTTGCTGAAAATTCGTTTTTTTTTTGTTTGAAATTAGTTTTTTAACTAAAAATATAACTGTGCCAATTGAATATTCCATAATTTTAGTTAAAAATTCATCTCTGGTTGAACATTCATTTTTTAAACTATAACTTTAACTATTCAATTTTTGGTTGACAGTAGATCTTTTTTAGTTGAAAATTCATATATTTTGTTGAAAATTCGTTTTTTTTTTTTGGTAAAAATTAATCTTTTTGGTTTAAAATTCACCTATGCCAGTTGAATATTCCATCATTTTAGGTTTTAAAAAAATCATCTCTTTGGTTGCATATTAACTTTTTTAACTTAAAATTCAACTATTGAATTTTTGGTTTAATAATTTTTTTTATTTGAAAATTCGTCTTTTTTTGGTAGAAGTTAATCTTCTTGGTTGAAAATTCATCCTTTCGGTTTAAAACTCAACTATTCCAGTTGAAGATACAGCATTTCAGTTAAAAAATTTTGGTTAAAAATTAATTTTGTTAACTGACAATTTAACTATTCCTTGCTTGTTTGAAAGTTCATCTTCTTGGTTGAAAATTCACGTATTCAAGTTAAATATTCATCATTCCAGTTGAAAATTCATCTCTTTGGTAGAAAATTCGTTTTTTCGGATGTAAATTAATTTTTTTAACTGAAAATTTAACTATTCCATTTGAAGATTCATCATTTGAGTCGGAAATTCATCTCTTTGGTTGAAAGTTTAACTATTTTCTTTTAATTTGTTTTTCCTTATTGAAAATTCAACTACTTCGATAAAAGTTGAACTACTTTATCAAACATTTATTTTGTTGGTTAAAGGTTAATCTCATTGGTTGAAAATTTAATGCTGTTTTTTCATCGTTTTTTTTCTTTAAAATTAGGCCACTAATTAGTATTACGGAATTTTTTGCAAAATGAACCGGTGAAGTGTAGAGCTAGGGCTATTATTACGGAATTTTCCATAACGTTATCCCTGAAAAAGTAAAAAAATGGGTTAGTCTTACGAAAAATTCCGTAACGGTAGACAGTTTGTTTAAATTAATTTTTTTAACTGAAAACGTAACTGTTTCATTTTTTGTTCAAAATTAATATTTTCGAGTTGAAAATTCAACTGTTTTATAGAAAATTTGTTTTTTGGCTTGAAAGTTTAAAAATTTAAATCATCTTTTTTTTTCTTGACTGATAAATCTTTCTTGGTTGAAAATTCCTCTTTTTGGTTTAAAAATAATTCTGTTTCGGTTGAAAAATTCGTCATTTTATTTAAAATTCATCTGTTTGGATAAAAATTGGTCTATTTTGTTGAAAATTTGTGTATTTTGTTGACAATTCATCCTTTTTGGTAGAAAATTATCTTCGTGGTAGAAAATTCGTCTTTTTGGTTCTAAAATTCATCTCTTTTGGTAAAAATCTCATCTTTTTTGGATGAAAATGTCAACTGTTACATTTGTTTTTGTTGTGAGAATTCATCTTTGTAGGTTAAAAATGCAACTGTTTGTTTAAAAATTTAACTGCCTGTTTCTTTGTGTTTAAAATTCAACTATTTTGTAGAATTTTTTTTTTAATTAAAGTATTTTGTTGATTGAAAATTCATTTTTTTTTGTTGAAAAATAAACTGTCCTTTAAAAAATTAAATTATTTTGTTGAAAATGCAACTATTTTTTGATAAATTTTAATCTTTTTTGTTTGAAAATTTGACTAATCAGTTGAAAAAGCACCAATTAGTTTAATAACTCAACTATTTTGTTGAAAATTTAATTATGGTGCTGAAAATTTAACTACTTTTAGAAATTAATCTTTTTTGTTCGAAAATTCAACTGTTTTGTTGAAAATTCGTCCTTTGGATTGAAAATTCATCTTTTATGGTAGAAAAGTCATCTCTTTTTGGCTGAAACAAATATGTAAATAAAATTTTATTCTGAAATTGTTTTATTTCATTTACAAAAGATTCTTTGTTAAAAATGTTACAAGATTAAAATGTTTGTCTTTGAATAATAATGGTCAGCAAAAATAAGAAATTGTTCAGGGAAAATGAAAAATTGGCCTTTGAAAAATCAGGGAAAAGTCAGCGAATTTTTAAAATGAAGTTTTTCGGCCACTCAGATGTTTTCAAATGATAACCAAATATGTGTTTCTGTGCTGCATTGTAACCTCCTGTCAGTATTTCGTGTTTTTACCTGTTGTTCCGCTCAAAATTTTAGAATAAGCTTTTCACTGGAGCTAAGTTTTTAATTAGGACGCATAATAATTTTCACTAAGTTGTAACGTAACTTTTTTGCTTTTAGAATTAAAAATGTTATTTCTGCTACGTTTTTGACTTTATAAATATAATTTTTGTATTTTTATGCTTTATCTGGATTGATTAATTAAATTGTCATATAAAAACGAAGAATTGAATTAAAAAATTAATCACGTTCATTAATAGAACGAAACTACGACTACACGAGTGAAGCCACGAAATAATTTATTAGAAATTTATGAGGAATAATAAAATAATTTTCATGAGACTAAATATATTTTTTAATTCAGACGAGTCTACAGAATCGCAAAAATGGCAACAGCACTTGTCTCTCTTAAAAGAACAGTATGTTACTCTTTACAACGCAAATTCAGAACTTCAGCAAAAATATGCGGTTCTCATTGCTGGAAAAGGGGATGAAGAATCCGGATTCATAGGAAGAATCCTTTCTACGATAGCTTCTTTGCATTCCCAGCAACGATACAGGTTTCTTACTTTCACATGTGAAATTACAGATGATTTGACAATTAGAGTTCTAGTTTTTTACAGAAAAATTTTTCTTTCAGTGACTTGACTGTAAAAATGAGTGATCGAGATATTCCAGCCCACAAATTCGTGCTCACTGCTCGAAGCGATTATTGGTCATCAGTTCCTGAAAAAACAGTCCTTGGTTAGTTAATACAGACTTTACACTTTGTCCCCTATTCCCCTTTTTTAAATAATCCCCCACCCTTGTTTTCAAGAAACTTGCCCTTTTTGTCGTTTTTTCGCTAAAATTTGAAACTAAATTAATAGAACCCAATAAGAAAATTCAACTGTTTTTGGTTGAAAGTTAATTCTTTTTAATTAAAAAGGCTGTTATTATATGTTTGGTTAAAAAATCTACTCTTTAGTTGAGAATTTAATTATTTTGTTGAAAATTCAATTAACTTGTTCAAAAGTCATCTATCTTGATTGAAAATTAACTTTTTGTTGAAAATTTCACTTATCTGTTGAAGTATAATTTTTTTCTTAAATTTGACCTCTTAATTGCAAATTCATCTTTGTAGGTTGAAAATTTAATTATTTTATTGAAAATTCAACAATTTTGTTACAAATTTATGTTTTTTGGTCCGAAATTCAACTTTTTTGTAGAATATTCGTCTTTTTGTATAGAAAATTCGTTCTTTTGGATTGAAAATTCATCTTTTTGGTAGAAAAATCATGTTTCTTGGTTGTAAATGAATTCCGTTGTTGAAAATTCAACTTTTCGGGTTTCGTTTTTATTTTCCGTTCAGAATATATCTTTTTTGGGTAAAGCTGCCACTATTTGGTAGAAAATTTAATTATTTTTTGGAAAATTCAACTAATTTATTAAAAATTCATATTTTTTGCTGAAAATTTAACTGTTTTGTTAAACATTCATCTTTTTGGATAGGAAATTCGTCCTTTTGGATTTAAAATTCATCTTTTTTTTTTGAAGAAAAGTCCTCTTTCTGGATTGAAAATGAACATTTGTGCTGAAAATTTATTTTTTCACGTTTGTTTTTTTGTTTAAAATTCTAGTATATGGTAGAAAATTTAATTATTTTGTTGAAAATTCATCTATTGTGTTCAAAATTTCTTTTTTGGTCGATAATTCAACTCTTTTTTTGCATATGTGTAGGGTGGCAGTACACAAGTAAATAATCAATGTTTTTCCGAAAATGGATTTATTGCCTGAAAAATACTTTAAAAAATCAAATACAGGTGTTAAAAGGATTTGTTCAAATTCTCATTTTTTAATATAGTAATGAAAAAAAATTTATCTTAGGGTTTGAGCGTAGTAATAACTTTTTTCTTCCCTTCAGCATCGATATTTCTTGAAATTATTATTGTTTATTGAAAAAAAAATTTCTAGGCTTTTCAGCGAAAAATCCTCTGTCATAGTGCGATACCGTCACACTAATTTTTTATTTTCTCGGAATAGAACAATTTTTGGTATCATACATGTATTATTCTTATTCAGCGTCCCCATATTGTGGGAGCAAGTTTTTAATTTTGTAAAAAATTGAAAGTTCGGTTTGTAATTTCTACCGAAAGCCGATTTTTCAATTGCAAATCTTTTTCATCCGCATTCAGAAACTCAATATTTCCAGAGTAAGTTTTAATTTCTATTTAAATTGAGGATTGTTTTTTTTTATCGCAATCCGCAGCCGACCCTGTGAACTTTTATGTTGCAAATTCATCTCTTTTGTTCAAAAACTTTTTTTTTTGAAAGTGCAATATATTTTGATTTGGAATGTTAGGAATTTAAAGCGTTTAATATTGAATTTAATATGGTACCTTCATTAATTTGTATTTAAAAGAAGTTAATCTCCTATCAATCCCCTATTTTAATGCAAAAGCACCCTGTTTCTCCTCTCTTGAAATTATTTTGGGCTCTGAAGTCTGTTAATAAGTTAATAAAAATTAGAAAAATTTGATACACGTTTTATAGAAAATATGGAGAGAATAAGTCAAATTTATTCACAGATTGGACTCATTTGGATGCAAATGTTGGAGACGTTTTGTTAAGGTGGATTTACACAGGCATAGTGCAGCAAGAAGACCTGACTCTTGAATTGATGAAAGAAGCTTCCAATTTCCAGTTGAGTGAACTCGTTGAAAAATGTGAAACTTATCTCATTGGAAAAGTCTCTTTGAAAGACTGCGTTCGCTTATACACAGTCGCTGAGGAATTAGGAACCCAGAGATTGAGGGATCATTGCAGTTCGTTAATATCTGCTCACTGGGTAAGTTTAGAACAAATAAATCAGTAAAAAATAAAGTTAAAAATTTCGTTACTATTCCAATGTGATGTTTGGTCCACTAATGCCACTATTTCTTTACTTTTCCTTTACAAATATGTTCGAACTTCTTCGCTAATTGACTGAAATAACATGTTCACGATCTCAACGAATCGCAACATACCGGAAAATTGTCTCAATGGCTGTTTAGGGGCCGTGCATAAATTACGTAAAGTTCTTTTTAAATAAAATTTTAAACCACGTACGACTTCAATCAACATTTATTTAACATTTTAACCAAGAAACGATTTTTATTTTAAATCAAAAACAGTCCAACTGAACCAAAAAGGAGGACTTTTCAACTAAATAGTTGAATCCTCGACCAAAACAGATTAATTTACAACCAAACAGTTGTATTTTTATCCAAAAAGGTGAGCTTTCTACAAAACTGTTGAATTTTCAACCAAATAGTTAAATTTTCAATTAAAAAGATGAATTTTCAACATAGAATATTAATTTTCTACCAAAACGAATTTTCAACTAAAATTAAGAATCAACCAAGAAAATGAACTTTTAAGAAAGTAGTTCAACTTTCAATCAAGGTGTTGCATTTTCAACCTAAAAATGAATTTTCAACTAAAAATGTAATATGTAGTTAAAATTTCACCGAAAAATTTTCGAATCCTCAACTAAAACAAATTAATTTTCAACCAAAAAGTTGAATTTTTAATTTAAAAAATTGATTTTTTACCAAAAAGGCGAACTTTCAACAAAATACGTAAATTATCAACAAAATGGTTAAATTTTCTACTAAATTGTTGAATTTTCGAACCGAAAATACGAATTAAAAACAAAAACAGTTGAGTTCGTAACCAAAAATTTTATTTTCAACCAAAACACATTAATTTTTTCAACCAGGCAGTTGATTTTATAACCAAAAAAGTTTGAATTTCTACAGAAAGTGATGGATTTTCAGCCAAAAAAAATTGTTAGTGAAAAAAAAACTGAAATCAAATTGTTGAATTTTCAAGCAAAAAAATCGAATATATAACAAATTAATTTAGTTTTGAACAAAATAATATGCTTAATCAAAAAATTAATTTTCTACCAAAAAGGCGAACTTTAACAACATATGTAAATTTTTTAAGTTTCGAGCCGAAAATGCGAAATTTCTACAAAACAGTTGAATTTTCAACCAGAAAGACTATTTCTTTTTCAAATTTGTAACACTATTTACGCTATTCATACTATTTTCATCTCTGAAGTGAGTCCGAAGCCTGTAATGAATATAAATATTAAAATTGTATTTGTTTTCAAATTTATAGGAGGACTTGACGGGAGAAGATTTTAAGGAAATGCCCGGACCCCTTCTTTACCAATTGCTTCAAACGAAAAGCAAATATCCATTGCACTCGGCAGTTCGACTCGAGCGGGAAGATGTCGTCTTTCTTTATCTCGTTCAGCACAATGCAGAGGTAAGAGGAAAATATATAAAAATAATACAATTCTCCTTTAGTCCTGAAAATTTTTATTACCTTGGTTAAGCAGAATCAGGATTGCGACAGAATGTTTTAAATTTCCATGACATTTTCAGGTCTACTTAAAAAAAAATTGCTATTTGTCGCAAATCAATTCACCATCAATTTATTTAACATTTATTAATCAATGTCAATTCTGGTGAAACAAATTTGTACGACAAACTAAAACGTTCTAACAGTTCGGCATAAAAAACTAAACATTTTCAACCAAATAGTTGAATTTTCAACTAAAATTATGAATTCCCAATGAAAAATGTAATAGTTGATATTTCAGTCTGAAGAGATGTTAATTTTACATAAAAAACAGTTGAATTCATAAAAAGTAGAATTTTCAACAATATAGTTGAATCCTCGACCAAAAAAATATTTTAATCCAGACATTTGCATTTTTGATAAAAAAAAGACGAAATTACTTCCAAAAGAGACGCATTTTTAAAAAATGGTTGAATTTTAAACCAAAAAAGTATTTTCAGTCAAGAAAGAAAAAAAGTCTTAGGCAAATTATGATTTGAAGAGAAAAATAATTTTGAATACGAAATAAAATAGTATATTGTGCTACAAGTTGAAAAAGCGAGAGATTTAAAACGAGTATGAAGTTAGCTACCCGAGCGGAGCGAGGGTGGCTATCACACGAGTTTTTAATCGTCGCTTTTTCAATGTGTGGGACACGATACTTTTTCTATAATTTGTTAAAAAGTGCTAGTTTTTGTTTACCTGTTTTTTGTGCAAAAAGAAGGCGATTTTTTGTCGATTGACGCAACAATGACAATGGCAATTATCAAAACCATGGCAATAATATGGCAGTAATAATAAGCTGGTTCTCACAATTGAATAGTTGGCCCATAAAGTTGAGGGCTTCAAAACTTCCGATTTTTCGTGAAAAAAACCAAGCACAGTATTTTCGGAGAAACACACGATGTTTTTTTGCTTTTGCCAAGTGACAAAAGTACATACAAAATACACAACTCGAGACTTTTCAGGAAATTGCTTTTAGGTTAGGGACGACAGTCGGAAAATAGAATGAAGTTGGCTGCGCACGATGCACGAGTCCACCCGAGGCAGCACGAACCCACCCGAAATAACATTTACTTTTTCCACTGTGCCTCACTTTTATCACTGTCCATTTACTTTTTCCACTGCATCTGTCCACTTTTGTCACTGTTGCCCGGAAAGGTTGGCACTGCGCATGCGCCACGTCATCGAGCAAAAATCGGTAACTTTTTTCACCAAAAACAGGTGGAAAAACTGGCACTTTTTCGCGAATTATAGAAAAAATTTATTTTTTAAGGTTTCTGTATTTATTTGATTTAAGGTTATACATTGAAATCTTGCTTATTTCAAGACGCACTTATTCCAATGCTTACCTATTTCAAGTCCCCTATATGCTGGGATATTCCAAATTACACATTTCCGTCACCTCCCACCACGGTCCATGTACGATCTCGCCCGCGTCAGTGGCTAACCAATTAAAAAGAGGCCCGAAGAGCGGGAAGCCCTCGTTGGTTTGAATTGAGACACTATTTAGCTGCTATTTCGAAAAAAATGACACTATTTATTTACTTCTTTAATGAATTTTAAACCAAATAGTTAAATTTTCAACCAAAAACATAAATTTTCGTCTAAGAAGATTACTGTTTTACCAAAAAAGATGAATTCTCGACAAATTACATACATTTTCAACCAAACAGTTGAATTTTTAAACTAGAAAAGATCAATTTTTAACTGAAAATGGAATAGTTAAATATCCATTGAGAAAAATTGATATTCAACAAAAAGTAAACGAATTTTCTACAAAACAGTTGAATTTTTAACCAAATTGTTGAATTTTCAAACCAAACAGAGGGATTCTCTACAAACCAGTTGAATTTTCAACTAAAAATAATTGCAGAATACGTCAAGTGTTCCCATATAAAATTTTTTTTTTATTGCCTTGAAACTTGGCTAAATTATAGTCCTAATGGACCTATATTAATTCATCAAACCATAGGTCCATTTATCAACCGGTTGTCAATATACAGGGGCCTGAAGTTTTCACTTTTTCAGGTGCTTTTTCATCTTCAAATTAGCTCTTTTCATGTACTTTAAGACTGTCATAACAATTTTTGTCCATTATGATTTTTTTTAAATCAAAATTAAAATTGATTTTTTGAAAAAAAAAAAAACCTACTTACAGTTTTATTTCTTTTTCAAAAAATTGTTTTTTGTACAATCTTTAAAGTCATGTAGAAGAAAAAGTGGACTGGAAATAACTTAATGGTCAAATTGAGATTTTTACGTTCGAGGGGACCACATTCAACTTACGCAGCTCCCGGGAACGAATACTGTTAGGTCTAACTGTCTCTAAGCTTACATTTAACTATCTTGAGATGATTTTGTGTGTGTATGTATATTATATAATCATAACGTGGTACCCTCAAGCGTAAAAATCTCAGGTCAACTACGAAATTTAAAAAATTATTTTCCGCCTACTTTTCTTCATGACTTTATAGACTGCAAGAAAAGCTATTTTTTAATAAAGAAAAAAATTAAAAAGTAGGGTTTTTCTTCAAAAAATCAATTTTCATTTTGCTTTTCAAAAAAAAAAAAAAAATCATAATGAAAAAAAGTTGTTATGATAGTCTTAAAGTAGATGAAAAGATTAATTAACAAAATTAACCAAATTGAATAGCATATAAGAGACATTAAGCCGCAGGCTTTGATTTCGATCGTTCGAACTTCAGTTCTTCGACAACTCTACTATGATTAATTAATCTAGAACATTTTCAATTTGTGTCCATTTGAAAAATTGCATTGAAATAATTTGTAAATCTTGTTAAAATCTATTAAAAATAACGCTTTACACTTACGGATCTCTTAAAAACAAAAATTGCATATTTTCGAAAATTATCTAACTTTTTTAATTTTGATCTAATTGAAAAATTTCATGGGAATATTTTCGAAATATATTTTATATCTTGTAGAAATTTGGAATAATATTTCTTAATCTATCAAAAATATATTTTTTTTTTTCATTTTTGACAATTTTCCAAATGTTGAAAAGTATTTATATAACTTTTTTAATTTTTATCGAAATTAAAAATGGCATAACGATAATTTGCAAGTAGAAACTTTGACAAAAATTTCCGAAATTCATAAAAAAATTGTTGTTTCAAATTTTGAAAAAGCTCTAATTTTTTTAATTTTGGTCTAATCGAAAAATTTAACACGGATAGTTTTTCAAATATATTTGATATCTAGTGAAAATTTGGAATAAAATTTCTTAGCCTATCAGAAAAACAAATTTTTCTATTTTTTGAAAATTTTGAAAAGTATTTAACTTTTCAAAGGCTGACTCGATTGGACAAATCCTTTAAAAGTGAGTGCCCAAACGTAAAGATCCGTTAAAAACTAGAGATCGAAAATTTGGACGATTACATTACACTCTCATGAATGAGAATGTAAAAACTAACTTTTAAGAAAGTAGATCAACTGTCAACGCTGTCAACCAAGGAGTTGAATTTGTAACCTAAAAAGATGCATTTTCAAAGAAAAATGTAATAGTTGATGTTTAAAAAAAAAATATTTTAATTAAATAAAAAAAAACAGTTGGATTCAACTAACAAAGACGAATTTTCAAAAAAATACGTGAATCCTCAATTAAAGCAGATTAATTTTTAACCCAACAATTGCATTTTTACCACCCAAAACATTGATTTTCTACCAAAAAAGACGGGTTTTCAACAAAATGCATAAATTTTTAACCAAATAGTTAAATATTCTACTAAATTGTTTTATTTTCTACAAAAAAGTTGAATTTTCAATCCGAAAATGTGAATTTTTAATAAAAAAGTTAATTTTTAACCAAAAGAGATGAAATTTCTACAGAAAGAGATACATTTTCACACCAATACAGTTGAATTTTCAACCAAGAAATATGGCTTTTTAACAAAGTTTTTGAATTTCCAACAAATTAATTCAATTTTGAACCAAATAATAAAATTTTTTAATAAAAAATATGAATTCTTAACAAAAAATTTAATAGTATACTTTTCAACTGAAAACAATGAATTTTCTAGCAAAAAACGTTGGATTTTCTTATTGGGTTCTATTAATTCAGTTTGCATTTAAGTGGAAAAATGAGAAAAAGGTGAAAGACTGTGCAGCCTGCGATAAATAAATAGGAATTTTGATAATTTACAGACTGAATAATAACATTTAAAATCAATATTGAAGTTCATCTTTAATACTTTAAACATTTTATGACATTATTCCATCTTAAAATTCGTGACACTATTTAGACTATTTTTTACCTCTAAAGTGAGTCCGGGGCCTGGAATGTAAAGGGCTTTTCGATAATTATTGAATTTTAACAATTGTCACGAATATTATTATAAAATTTCTAAAAATTCTGGAATTACAATCATATTATATTTATTACTAAAAAAGGTCAATTCGCAAATTTAAAATTCGCCTTGAAGTACTAAAATAATTATTAATACTTTGAAGTAGGTGCGAATAAAAAAAATCCAGTCATATTTCCCGAATGAACCCTGACAATAAAGTCAAATACTTTACATAACATTTAAATATCGTATTTTTTTATTATTTTGTCATATCTATCTCAGACTACTTAACAAATCTGTTAACTAATCTAGACGTTATCACAACTTTTTGGCGTAGTTTATAAAAGGAGATTCTTATAAATTGTTACAACTAAATTATTCACAGCTTGGTTTTTTTTCGTTGAAAAATACCTTTAAAAATATTATTAAAATTATCGTTTAAGTATTTAAGACCAGCTTTGGAGTATTATGCTAAATTGCTAAATTATTTCGGAAGTGAAAATATGCTCTGCGAATTTGTGCCATTGCTAGATTCTGATTTATAATTTTATAAATTTGAATATTTAGTATGTCTTTGAGCCATACTAAAAGTAGAAGAATAGTGCCAATCAATATTGAGACGTTAATTTAATTAGAGCTGCGGATGTGTAAATCTTTTTCATTTTATCATTTACCCTGCACGTACCGATGCATTCGATAAAGATCATTCCTATCTAAAAACTGCTAATTTTTCATAATAAATATAAAATAAATATTGCCACGAGACTTATATGCAGTGATTGTACAATATTTTTTGGTGACACTCCATTGCAGTAGTGAGTCGTGCAGCGACAGTAAGTTGCTGGACCGGTTGGCGAATTTTTATCTGCATCTTTGAAACAACCTGGCTCATAAAGATAAAGTTGTATATTGTCTCTAAGTTCCCATTCTCTACCGCGAAGGTGATGTTGTTGCTCATTTTGTGGAGCACAGCCACGATGAACGACTCTTGTTATTGTTGCTGAAAAACAAAATTTATTTAGTTTTTATTCGACAGTAGACCGTGTTCATATGGAATCGGAAAGTCTGATACTGGTGATGTCACGGAATTTTTTGGGGCTCAAGTATATTATTTTCCTAAGTAGAATATGAGAGACCAAGGTTTCTACAAAACTACAATTCCGAAATTCCCTCACTTTTCCCTGACCAGGATGTCTACCCTGCCTGGAAAAGCTGAAATTGACAGGGAATTTTTATTTATCTGGAAAAGTCTGGAAATGTCGTGAAATTTTTTCTTGGCGAGTGCTTAATTTTTTTAAAATTGGAATATAAAATTGAATAACAATGATTCTTGATTTATAAAAGTAGCTTTATATTACTGTATTAAACTATTTTGTTGAAAGCTGTTTGTTTGTTTGAAATAAATTTTTTTAACTGAAAATTTAACTATTCTATTTTTGGTTGAAAATTGATCGTTTTCAGTTGAAAATCAAGTATCTGGTTGAAAACTCTTGTATTTTGTTCAAAATTCAACAGTTTGTTTGCAATTTTTTCTTTATCTTGCTTGAAAAATCTTTCTTAGTTGAAAATCAAACTCATGTTGAAAAGTCGTCTCTTTTGTTTGAATGTAACTGTTTTTGATTAAAAATTTAAATCTTTTTTGACAATTCAGTACTTTGTTAAAAATTAGTTTTTTCTTTAGCTGCAAATTTTTTTTTTTTGCTGCAAATTATCTATTCCAGTTGAAACTTTAACTATTTTGTTGAAAATCTTTGTTTTCTTTTGGTTGAAAATTAATTTTTTTAAACTGAAAATTTAACTATTCCATTTGAATATTCCAAAATTTACTTAAAAATTCATCTTTTTGGCTTAACATTAATTTTGTTACCTAAAAATGTAACTATTCAATTTTTGGTTGAAGATTTATCATTTTAGTTGAAAATTCGTCAGTTTGGTAGAAAATTATTATTTTTTTTTAACTGAAATTTGAACTATTCCTTTTTTTGTTGAAAATTGATCTTTTTAGTTGAAAATTTAACTATTTGCTTAAAAATTTGTCACTCTTAGTTGAAAATTCATGTACTTTGTTGAAAAATTACCTTTTTGGTAGAAAATTAATCTTTTTGTTTGAAAATTCAGCTTTTTGTGTGAAAATTCAAGTATTCCAGGTAAATATTCATCATTTAAGTTGAACATTCATCTTTTTGGTTGAAAATAAAACTATTTGGTTGAAAGTCGAACTTTTTTGTTAAAAATTCATCTTTTTGATTTAAAATACATCTTTTTCAGTTGAAGATGCATCATTTTATTTGAAAATTAATCACTTCGGCTGAACATTTTTTTTTGTGGAAAATTAATTTTTTTAACTTAAAATTTATTTATTCCATTTTTGGTTTAGTTTTCATCAAAAAGTGTAATATGTAGTTGATATTTCCATCAAAAAATATTTTAACATTCAATCAAAAACAGTTCAGTTTTCAACAAGCTTGTTGAATCCT
The DNA here is from genome assembly GCA_932195095.1 of Andricus curvator. Classification (NCBI taxonomy): domain Eukaryota; kingdom Metazoa; phylum Arthropoda; class Insecta; order Hymenoptera; family Cynipidae; genus Andricus; species Andricus curvator. The sequence goes on along the minus strand of CAKNYM010052208.1, from coordinate 412,921 downwards.
CAACCAAAACAGATTATTTTTCAAACCAAAAAGAGGAATTTTCAACCAAGAAAGATTTTTCAGTCCACAAAGAAAAAAATGTTATCCAAAATGTCAAATTTTCAAGCTAATAGGACGAATTTTCTACAAAACAGTTGGGTTTTCAATCCGAAAATATAACTTTTAACAAAAAAGTTCATTTCTAAAAAATTAGTGAATTTTAAAGCAAAAATGGAAGTTACATTTTCAGTTTAAAAAATTAGTTTTAAACAAAAACAGGGCGTGCCTACGGAAACCGAAATCTGGGCTTAAATAACCGGATTTTTTTGGTACGAATAGAGCTGGAAAAGGAAAAAAAGGAGCTAAGGTTTACTTGAATATTTATGTGAATCATGAAAAAATAACAAAAATTTCTTTAAAAAGTTTCATCTTGAGAAAAAATTGATATAGTTTAATTTTCTTTGCGGTATCTTGTAGTGCAATCTACACTCTTTCAAAATCCTTAAAGAATCTTAAAAATTTGTAATAATTACCAAAATGGCGGACATTTTTCGAAAAAAAAAACCGAAAAAGTGATAATTTTCTCAAAAAGGACACATTTAATTTTTTTTTAGATTCATAGTAATATGAGAGAGATATCCTGTACATTTCGACTTCGCTAAACTATTCCTTCATATAGAAAAATTTTCTTTATATAATATAAAATAAATGTTCAAAATATCAATTCCTTTTTTAAACAATTTTAGTTTTATGTCCTTAAGAAGGTAAAAAGGTGAATCAAGAAGACTTATTTTAATAAAATAAATATAAAAATAAAAAGTAAATAAAATATTATAATAAAATAAAATACAAATTTCAAAATATCAATTCCTTTCTTAAACATTCGCAGTTTTATGGCCTTAAGGTAAAAAGATGAATTTTTGATCAAGAAGATTAATTTTTACCAAAAATTAATTTAAGATGTACGAAGTTTGTAATTAAATTTTCCGAAATTTTTCATAAAATGACCATATTTTAAATTAACAACAAAATTAAACTACCGAAAATGTTTATTAAAGAAATTTAGATATTTCGAAAGTAAAAATGTTAATGAAACTAGAAAAATTCAGAAATGCCCAATCGACGCAATTATTAAATTCCTGAAGTTAAATAATTACTTAAATCTTAAAACCGGAATTTTCAAAATTTTAAATATCCGAAATTAGCAAATTTTCGAAGTTCCAAATTACCGAAATTTTACATCCCCCCCCCCCCCAATTATATTGAACATTTTTATCGGTTAAAATAAGGTTTTATTTTACATGTATACGTGCATGCTTAAAATTTTGTAGAGATCTTTTTATTTTAAATCTAAGCAGATTGCGGTAAACACGATATAAATTAAAATATGATTTCAACAGATACAAAAGTTTTAATTTATATATTTTTTTGAGGGGAATTTAAAATGTTTGTAATTAGAAACTTCGGAAATTTTTGAATTTTTCTAATTTCATTACCTTTTACTTTTGGAACATTCATATTTCGTCATTCAATATTTTCGGTAGTTTTTTCCGGTAATTTTAAATTTTGGAAATTTTATAGTTTGGTAATTACATTTTCGATATTTTTCAACATTCGGGATTCTTATTTTTCTCCAAAATTATAAACTAAGAATGTGTAAGAAAAGAATTGATATTTTGAAACAAAATTTGTTTTGTAAATTAATAAGTTTTTTATATGAAGAAATAATTTAGAAATGTCGAAACTCACAGAATACCTCCTAATATTACTACGAATCTAAAAAAATCAAGGAAAAAATCAAAGGATTTTGGGTAAATTCACTTTTTAGTGTTTTTTTTTAATGTACAATATATTTGAGCCCCATACAATTCCATGACATCACCAGGTTCAGACTGCTGCCCGATTTCATATGAAATCGGTTAGTATATAATTGTCCAAATTTTACTCACTCAGATTCAGGAGGTAAATTATTTAGTTAATTTTAGAAATACTTACTTCCATTTGATATTGTGAGGTGCGTTATTTTTTTTTCGCAAAAAGTCGACGTGAAGCATTGAACTTTAAATATGGCGCTTCTATCAAAAGATCGACAGTCTATGTATTCTTGTTTTTCTGTTGCTTCTATAGGACATTTGTAGCATTCGATATATCCATTGGAGAAATTAAACACTGAGAAATACAAGATATTATTTTTTTATGGTCTGTAAATGGAAAATGAATTTGCAATCAGATAATTTTAAAACACAATTCAAAATTTTGCAAGCTGTTTCGATTTTAAATTCATCTTTAAATACGTCAAAATTTCATAAATTCTACGATTTTTTGAATTATTGAATTATTCCATTGTTAATAGGTCATAAATGGTTTCTTTTTTAATTTTTAAAATGTAAATCTAGAAACGATTCAATATCAAACGCTTTCAGATTTTAAATTTTCAACTTTGAATTGGTAAAACTTGGAATTCCTTCAGTTGTTAAATTATTTAATAGGCATTGTAAATATTAAATTATATCAATTTTATTCCGGTATTTTAAAATGTTTTCAATTTTTTAATTGTTCATTCTGAAAGGTTTGTTATTGAAAATCGATGATTTTTTAAGGTTTTCAATTTTACGTATTTAATTCAGAAGGCCTATATTTTGAATAACTCATTTTTTAAATTCTTTTTTTTTCTCTAAGATTTCCAATCAAGCATACCTTTATTGTAAGCCTATAAGATTTCAAATTACGTGATTAAAATATTTCATAATTTTCAATTATTCTTCAATTATGCAACTTAATATAACTTATGATTACAAGTTTTTCAGGTGTTTGTATTTTTATTTTAAATTGAAAAATATATAATTGGGCAATTTCTAATTCATCTAATTCACTACAACAGTTTAAATTTGCTATTTTCCATATTTCTTCTTTGTTAAATTAAACATGATTTAATATTAAATAGTTTAAGATTCTAAGAATTTTTAGTTTCAATATGAAGCTTGAAAAAGTACAAAATTGCCTACTTAAAGCATTAAAAATAAGTAAAAAATTGATTATAATTGTAAGCATTAAAAATTCCAGAGTTTCCTAAATCTTGAACTTTAGTTACATCGTGAACGTACAGAATTTTTAATTATTCGATATTTTGTAAGTCTTTTAGTTTTCAATTGTCCATTCAGGAAAGCTTTGATAATTAAAATTGTTGATTCGGAAATGAAAAAATTCAATCATTCCAATTAAAAAATTTTTAGTTGAGAAGTCTTTTGAAAATGTGAATTTTTGAATACTTTCAATTGGATATTCCTTACTTTTCAGCGCTTGATATTTAGATAAAAAACTTTATTCAGATGGGCGTTCAAACTAGAAATTATTTTTCAACATTTATATTAAATTTAAAAAAAAACTACTTTAACATTTTTTTAAAGTCTTACCACGTGTCTTGTTGAATTTTGAATCGCCATTTAAAAAAGTTACAATTATATTTACTTGCAGTAAAAAAAGTAATTATAATAGAAGTTTCTTCTGTTAAGTTTTAACTATAATCATTGGCACGGAACATATCCACCCACGTTTTTTTACACTGGAATATCACCTTAGTTACTGTAGGTTAATAAATTGATCTTGATCTAGTTTAGAATAAACTCTAGATAGAGAAAAACAAATTTAAAGTCATCAAGTTCAATTTAGCAAAAATTGGCAGACGCTTGGATCAATTGCAGTTTAATAGACTATTTCCTCTATTTTTTTTGTTCTTAGACAGTTTATTAACTATTAATTTTTCCCTCATTTTCTCCTTTCGTCTCAAATATAAATTATTTAAATTTCAAAGCATTATCAGGGTGGATGTTTTAATGGAGCAAAAAAATTCCCTGTCATTTCTAGATTTTTTCCCGGTTCGCAAACATTTTTCATGGTCATTGAAATTTAAAAATACAAACTCTCAAAGCTCAACATTTTCTCATTTTAAGTAATCAAAACTAAGCTGCAAATTAAAGCATTCAAAGCAAAACTTGTTGAATTTCAAAATTTTTAAATTGAAGGTTAAAAAATTGTTAATGCAAAAACTAAATAATTTACATGTATAAAATGAAAGCTTTTAACAAATTTGATTTGATCAACTTTAAACTAAATGCTGTTAAGCTGAAAAATTTAAATTTTTATTTTTTTATAAATTGAACAGTCCAAAAATTTCTGATTAAAAAATATAAATCCACGCTATCATTTTCAAAGCTCTAGGTTGGATAATGAATCAATAAATTTTCAAAATTGTGTGCATTATGTAATTTAAGTTAGAAACATTGAAAGTTGAACGATTAAAATAAATGTTTCATACTGAACACATTTTAAATTAGAAGTTGAATGCTTTTAAGTCATTTCAAATTAACAATTGTCCAATAGCAATTTAAACTTGTGCATGAAAATTCGACACTTTTACTTACAAATTAAAATTGTTTAAAAAGGAAACAATTAAAATTGTAGCGTTCAAAGTTTATTTAGCTCTCTGAAATTTTAACGAGTCAAGGCTATCTATTTCAAACAATTCAGTTTGAAAATGTGCAGTTTTAAATATTTGATTTATAATTGCTCATTTTAAATGAACAGTCAAATATTGCCAAATATTAAAAAATGGTTGTTTTCTTATTAGTAAAAAATTTCTAACTGACTGGGTAATAAATTAAATATTTTAGACTTAAACAATATTTGAATAGGATTTGGAATTGAATAAAAGCCTCTAATTATGAACCTGTTTTTTGAAGTTATTAAAACATCGCAAATACTTCTTAAAGTTTCAATCAGGCAATTACATGTGTTCAACTACTGGGGCTTTCGAATGTTCAAGTCTTTACAATTATTGCATTTTAAAATTCTTCAAATTGAAAGTGTACACTTAAAAATGAAGACCTAAAATATAAAATTTTTAAGTAAAATATTTAAGAATTACGCATTGTAAACTGAATGATTTCATAATTGAAAAATTTAGCAATTGAACTTAACATTTAAAAAAAGTTGAAATCTAACTTATTTAAAATTGCATTTAGATTATTTCATATCTTCCGGTTTCTCGGTCCAGCGGCCACCGTGATTACTTAAGAATGTAAACAATTTGTAGGGTGGCCACTGGAGCAGGAAATGACAGTTAATTTATTTTTTTCTGTAATTTTACAAATTTTTAGAAGAAAAATGCATCCTATCACTTGTAATATCACAACTTTAAGAGCACATGCTATAATGCAATTTAAAATAAATTCGATTTCCACTTTTTTTTAAATGTTAAATTTAATTGTTATCTATTTTAATTATTAAATCATTCCGTTTACAATGTGCAATTCAGAAATTGTTTACCATTACAATTTTCCATTTAGCTCTTCATTTTTAAGCGTATATTTTAAACTTGAAGAATTTTAAAATTTAAAGAAATAAAAAATGTTTGAAAAAAAAAAAACGTTTTAAGTTGATCAACTGTAAATATACATTAAATAATGATTTTAACAATTAATATGTACTTCGAGTATTAAAAATTGAACAATAATTGATTTTACAAGACGTAAACGTCTAATTGAAAGTTTATAAACTATTTTGAATTTGAAAATAACTTTAAATTAATAGATTCATAGTCATACGCTTTTATTCAATTTGAAATCCTATCCAAATATTTTTCAGACTAAAGTATTCCATTTTGAATCCATTAAATGTGAAATTTTTCAATTAAGAAAAAAAAAACATTTTTTAATATATATAGTAATATTTGACTGTTCGTATAAAATGAGAAATTACAAATTGAATATATATTCAATTTAAACTTTGAACGTTACAATATCTGAATTGTTCAATTTAAACAATTTTAATTTGTAAGTGAAAGTGCTCATATTTGATTTATAAATAACAATTGAAGAATAATTAATTTGAAAAAAATCGAGTAATTTCAAGAGATAATTAGAAGTTTTTAAAATATTCAAAAATAATTGAAACTTGAAAAGATTTTTAATAATTTGAAATGATGATTTTCTATTTTGAAAAATTAATTTTTAGAGAATATCTATTTAAAAAATTTCAAAAAAATTCCAAAATCGTCAAAAAAAGAATCTGGAAGATTTTAAATCAAATGCTTCTTATTTTTGCAGGTTTAAAAAAATTGTAGGAAAAATTCGAATCACTTTAAAAGATATTCAAAAGTTCTGCAAAAATTTCAAAAAGAATTTAAAATTTAAAAAGAGTTCCAACTTATGTGCTTGAATTTGCAGTCCAGTTTTGATTACTTCAAATGAAAAAAAAATTTCAGCAATGTTAGGTTATGTTAGCAGTTTAAACCAAAAACTGGTATTTTAAAACAAAAATCATTATAGGTTGAACAAGATTAAGAATTTTTTAACAACTTTCAATTATGATAGTATTTTTTCGGAAATTGGTATTTTTGGCCAAAATTCAACGGTTTCATTGTCAAAAATATTGTCATTGTCCATCTGTTATATTAAATAATAGATACTATAAAATACAAACATTTTTTTATTAATATTAATTTAAAAATTGCGTGAGAAAAAAAATATCGCGCACGTGTTTGTTTTCTAGTTATTTTTAAGTATCTTGATCTTCTAATGTGACAATGAGAATAAAGGATAATTTGCAATAAAATTGAAAAATAGTTAATTATAATAATTGATCTAACATACACGATAGGATAACGAAGGCCTGGACCAAAAGTGTTGCTTCGCTCTTGAATTTCATTTTCATCTTTATTATGAAAAATGCACATGCTTCAGTATTCACTTATTGTAAAATGGTAATAGTTAAATACTTGTTATTTAGTCATCAGTTTCGATAAACAACATTGACAATGAGTCATATTAAAGAGGCAGGCGTTTAACAACATTCCTGACTAGGCTTCACACTTTAAATTCAACTTTATTTAAATAAACTCTTTTTCTTCTATTAATTTTCCTCTAATTTGTACTTTGTACTCTTTTCAGTTCTGTTCTCGACTTTAGAATTTATTTTTCCAACCGAGAACATTCCACTTTCCATGAAAAAAACCAGAAGCAAACTATCAAGACACTTTTGTTTCGAATTCTTGAAAGTGGATCCTTATCATCAGCACTTCCTTTATCGATAAGATTTATTTTTCTTTCTATTACTGAGATTTCTTCCACTTAATTGATAAACTTCTTCAGCCTTCCAGGAAATGTCATAATTCAAATTGATGATCTTTAATCGAAAATTTCAAACTTGAATTTCCCTGCTTCAAATCCAAAAAAAATACGAGCAGCACTGTCGCGCGAAGACGATTTCAAATAGCCACTTTTCCTCTCTAATTCTTCTGGTTTCGCACTTTTCTTGCTTTTGCTGTCCAAGATTGAGTCATAGGGGAAAAAACGCGAGACAGTTTTTATTTCCGTCGCGAACAGTCGAATTACACTTGACCTGAATTAGATATCGAACGATTTATAAATATAAATTTATCAGAGGAAGTCGAGCATGTAATTTGAAGTTGGATCTCGCGCGACACTTGACGGAAGTAAGAGACAATAAAAAACTGGTTATTTTTTAGCCTAATTTTTTGGTTTCTTGAGGATTATGAGAGGAAATTCCGATTCTGACTATTCTGAGCGAGTGGCGCCGATTCTTTCTGGTTTCATGTGATGAGACTTGGATACTTGTAGTAGTCAAGTTTCTATAGCGCGCCACGTCATTTCCCCTACCAAAGCTGAACACCTCCCAACTCCCATCCTTCTTTTTCCGCTTCTGATGGAAATGACGTCACATGAGACTTTTTACTTTTTTATTTTATTTGCATGCAAACCTGAAATGCAGATGAATAACTGAAACTGAATGTCATCATATTCAGCTGATTGCTGAATATAAGATTGTTGCGTTATCTGAGTTATCTGGTTGGAAAAGCTTCCCTTTCTAGAATCAATCGACCTTGCTCGATATGTCCTGTTTCTACCGGGTGGTTAAACATTTAATATTAATGCCATGAGTTATTTAGGGTGACCAGGGTGTCACGCTGGAAAACCTGAAATTGTTAGGGAATTTTTTTCGAGAGCGTGCTTATTTTTTTATTTTAATGCAAATATAAAATTGAATAACAATTATTTTTAATTTGTAAAAGTAGCTTTATATTACTGTATTTAACTATTTTATTGAAAATTCGTTTTTTTGTTTGAAATTATATTTTTTAACTGAAAATTTATCAATTCTATTTTTGGTTGAAAATTGATCTTTCTTAGTTGAAAATTCAAGTATCTGGTTGAAAATTAATGTATTTTGTTGAAAATTCGTTCTTTTTAATAGAAAATTAATTTTCTTGTTTGAAAATTCATCTTTTTGCTTGAAAATTCAACAGTTTGTTTGCTACTTTTTCTCTTTCTGGACTAAAACTCTTTCTTAGTTGAAAATTCAACTCATGTTGAAAAGTCGTCTTTTTTGGTTGAACTCAACTGTTTTTAATTAAAAATTAAAATCTTTTTTGATTAAAATATCAACTACTACATTTTTCGATCAGAAATTCATCTTTTTTGGAATGAAAATTTAATTACTTTCTGAAAGTTAAACTCTTTTCTTAAAAATTATAATTTTTTGGTTGAAGATTCATTATTTTAATTGAAAATTCATATCTTCGGTTGAAAAGTGAGCTATTTTGTGGAAAATTTGTTTTTCTTTGGCTGAAGATTTTTTTTTTTGAACTATTCCAGTTGAAACTTGAACTATTTTGTTAAAAATGCATGTCTTTGGTTGTACATTAATTTTTCCAACTAAAGTTTAACTATTTAATTTTTGGTGAAAAGTGATATTTTTTATTTGCAAATTCGTCTTTTTTGATAGAAATTAATCTTTTTGGTTGAAAATTCATCTTTTTTGGTAAAAAATCCATTATTCTGGTTGAAGATTCATAATTTTAGTTGACAATTCATCAGTTTCTTTGAAAATTGCTTTTTTTTTTGCTTGAAAATAATTTTTTTCCTAACTGAAAATTTAACTATTCAATTTTTTGTTGAAAATTGTTCTTTTTCAGTTCAAAATTCAACTACTTGGTTGAAAATTTGTCTTTTTTGGTAGAAAATTCAACTATTTTATTCAAATTACATGTATTTTGTCTAAAAAATCGTCTTTTTGGTAAAGAATTAATCTTCTTGTTCCAAAATTGATCTTCTTTTTTGAAAATTCAATTGTTTTGTAGAACATTATTTCTGGGTTAAAGATTTATCTTTTGGTTGAAAAGTTAACTATATTGTTGAAGCTTCGTTTTTTTGGTAGAAAATGAACTTTTTTGTTGAGCCTTAAACTTTTTGTAGAAAATTCGTCTTTTTGACTTGAAAATTTAACATTATGTAGAATATTTAACTATTTGGTTAAAAATAAACTTTTTCGTAGAAAATTCAACTGTTTTGTAGAAGATTCGTTTTTTTAATGAAAAATTAATTTTTTAAATGAAAATTTAACTATTCCATTTTTGGTTAAAGTTCGATGTTTTAGTTTAGTTTAGAAATGAAACTATTTTATTGAAAAATCAAGTATTTCAGTTAAATATTCATCCTTTTATTTCAATTTTTTAAAAATAAAACTACTTGGTTAAAAGTTAAACTCTTTTATTAAAAATTCATCTTTTTGGCTTAAAATTCTTCTAGTCCAGTTCAAGATTCATCATTTTAGCTGATTTTGATTTTGGTTGAACATTTGGTTTTTCGGGTTTCTTAGGAAACCATTAAGCAGTCGATAAAGTGGCTGTCCATCCGTTACATTTTTTGCATGGAGATGTATTTTGCGTCTCTAATACGAGGAAAAATACTGAGAACCCTGATGAAAATGTTCGTCATCATAGCGTTGCTGCGCAAATACATACAAATTAAGCCCTTTTGACACAAAATGACCCTGTTTTAGAGAAATATTTGAATAACTCCGTACTATGAAAAATTATATCTGGGAAAAACTCGAGATACCTGGAAAAAACCTGGAAATGTCAGGGAATTCTTTTCCAGAATTTGAGTAGACACCCTGTATGAGTTATTTAGGGTGATATGTTCTGATTTTTCTTGCCCGACAACGAAAATTCGTGATATTTATCACGTGAAACTGAATTTAAAAAACTAGACATGTGTGGAATTTTATTACTATTTAAAAAGAAAGAAAAACATCAAATTTCCTAAAAAAATGGAAGTTCTGAAAAGTATTAATATATATACCATTAAACCATTTCCCTTTCAGGGTAGGCGTGACACTACCCGATTCGGGTAGTGTTTCTAGGTTTTTCTTGTAGTTATAAATAACTACAAGTGTGGGCTCACCACACCCACGATGTGCCAACAGCACTCATGTCAGTATTCTTGAATGGTCACCCATCCAAGTACTAACCGCGTCCAACGCTGCTTAACTTCAGTGATCTGACGAGAACTGGGGTTTTCAGCGTGGTATGGCCGTTTATTTTATTAATAATAATTATTATATTGTGCAGGTTGTACTCAATTATTTAAATGAAAATGTTGACCTTGCAAAAGATATTTTAAAAATTTATAAACTTAGAGAATGAGTTTTGATACAATAGTAAGTTTTTTTTTAACTTTAAAATCCTAAAACTGAATAAAAGATATTAACCAATTTAAAAAATATTGTCTACTTTTTTCGCATGCCAACACACACATTTTTTCCCCTGCCCTTAAACGTTCGATTCATTTCAGCATTTTCACTCCGCCTTAATATATAGACTTTTAATTTGAAAATATGCAGGATTGAGCGACTGAAATTGGCTCATTTAAAAATTTTCAATCCAGAATGATTCAATTTCGAACGTTTTCTAATTGAATTTTTTAACTATACATTTTTAACACTTCAATTGAAACAAATTGAAATTTTAGAGTCTTAAAATTTTTCATTCAGGCCTTAAACATTAAAGGAGTTTACAATTATTCTTTAAAATTCAACAATTTAAAAAGGGTGTTCCTAAATCTATAAAGCTACTCGTTGGAATTTGATATTTTTCTACTAAATCTGAGAATTAACTAAATTTCCGATAATTTCTGCTCATTTACCGGTTTTCCAGTCGAACGACCACCTTGCGAATTAAAGCTGAAATGAAATTAGTCCATTTTTTTATTTATTCATTTTCACTTCATTATTGTTATTATTTATTTAGGTTATTAACGTTTAGGAAGATGTTTACAAAATGGAACTATTTACCAAATTTTTAAATTAAAACTCAAACAGTTTATAAATAATAATGTACTGCTTCTCTAAAACAGCTAATAAACTATTTTTACTAAAGTGCTGATTTATAATATGAAAAATACTTTCACATTTTAGTGGTTTCCAAGAAATTATTTAAATTTAATGATTTACTGTGATTAAATGTCTCAAATTTATCTTACAAATTATACCATTTTTGGTATTTGAAATTGGAAATGTGGATTTCAGAATGCTTTCAAATTCCAAAAAAATAAGGCTCAGACTGAAATAGAATTTTATTAAAGTATTAACCAATTTTTAAATTGTAAGCAATTTTCTTTAAAAAAAGACGTGTTTTTGGCAAAACCTAAAAGTCATTAAAGTCAGGGAATTTTATTACATTATAAATAATAATATGGAAAATGGTACTTTCTAATCGTTGAATTATTAAAATCACTCAACTTTTACTTAAGTGAGCATCAGTCAGAATTCACAATCGGCACTACTGGTAATTGTCGGAAGGACTAAGAATAGAAATCTTATAATTGACTGAGAAACGTGCAAAATATGTAGTCTGTTTCTCTTTCATGGCACTAGGCAAACTAAATAATCCGCATTTTCTACTAACTTATAAAAGCTTTCCCATTTCTGATTTTAGGGTGGTCTAAATTTTTAAAATTTTCATGCACATCGTTCGCATTCGAATTCATACGAAAATAAGTGCGTTTTTTTAAAAATTATATTGCGAGGTTCCGCAAGCCCCATGAAGTTTAGCATGTATTTTTCTTAAAAAAATACGTTTTTGTAATTTTATGAATGAAATTATTTTAAAAAAAGAAAGATATATTCACAAAAAAAAAGATTGTTTAAAAAATAATTCTTTCTGATATCTATTTATTATTTTTTCTTAACTAAAAAGACAAATCAAAGTAAAAAATTTCAGAAAAATCGGCAAATTTCTAGAAATTATCTAAAAGAATATAGTTATGGACAATAGTAAATTGTTTAAACAGCCATGTTTCTTAACTTGCATTAATTATTACCTCATTAAGTGAAAAGTGGACAAAAAGTTTAAAATTTCAGAAAAAACCGCAACTATCTAGCATTGATATAGGAAAAGATAGTTATAAACAATAATAATTTGTTTGAACAATTATTTTTGCTAAATTGCATTAATTATTGTCTCACTTTAAGTGAAAAGTGGACAAAAATGTGACATTTTTAGAAAAAACTGCAACTTTCTAATATTATTCGAGAAGAATATTATTCTAAATAATAATAAATGGTTTAAACAATTATTTCTGCTAATTTTAATTGATTATTGCTTCTCTCTAACTGAAATGTCAATAATAAGTTTAAAAATCGGAAAATACCGCGAATTTCTAACTCTATTCTAAGATAAAATTCGGGGCGATATGCATGAAAATTCGAATAAAAAATTTCCAATGCATTTTTGGACCACCCTATTATAGACTCATAATTACATTATCAACATTAGTCAGGAACTTCAATATGAATCAGAATTATTTCAGCAACAGATTCCGACATTAACGATGACATTTGAAAGTATAAATCTTATCAGGAAAAAATAATCACAGTGAGTGATATTTTCTCGGATGAATATGTACATTATTTTTAGAACAAAATCTCTTGTATTATAAAGAATTTTCATCATATTGAATCAGGACAATAAAATATAATACAAGGGAATTGGGACTTGAAATTTTTTGAATTAAAATTGAAAATTAGACCATTCACGGGGATCACAGTCTTCCTCTTATTCCCCTGCGTGTCCCCTTTTTTAAATTGCCTTTTTTCCCCCTATTTTTGAAAAAATTCCCCTTTTACCCTATTCTCTTTAAACATACGATTTTGAAAACACATTATTTGAATTTTGCGAGAAATTCACTGAAATTAGTTAATATGTGGTATGTAAGAACTGTAATAAAAATTGTTCGTTTTGTACCTACAAAATTATTCTATTCAAAACTAGATTTTTTTAACTTACAGAATTATTAATTTTGTTATAAATAACTTTTTAAAATTGGAATATAAAATTATATTACTTAATTTTTATAATTAAAATTAAATTTTTTTTACAGCTATAGTTTAGCTATAATAATAAAATTTTGTATAATATTGAAGGTCTTGAATAAATTATTTATAAAGAAATAAAGTACCAATTAAAAATATATCCTAACACAAATATAACTATACTATAAGTTCACAGTATTAACTTATTTAACTAAATTGTATATTTTACTATATCCAATAACAAAAAGTTCTTTAATGGCATAAATCGTTAAAAAATCATTTAACATTATTTAAAAATACACCCTATTTGCTGTTTTTTGAGCTTCTGCGCTCTGGTCCCTCCGATTGGAAATTCATTTCTGGTAGAAAATTTATCTTTGGCAGACAATTGACCTTTGGCAGTAAATTCACCTTTTTTGGTTGAAAGTTACTTATTTTTAATAGAAAAGTCCACTATTAAATTTTAGGCTCAGCAATCATTTATTTTAAATAAAAATATAATTATTTTGTTGAAAATTCAACTATTTTGTTAAAACCTCATCTTTTTTAGACGAAAATTCACCTACTTGGTTGAAAGTTGAACTACTTTGTAAACAAATAATTTTTTGTTTGAAGTTTCATCTCTTTGGTTAAAAACTCATATTTTTTGTTTGAAAATTGTAACTGTTTTGTAAAGAATTTGACTTTTTGGCTCGAACATTTCGCAATTCGGTTGAAATTTGTTTCTGTCTTGACAGGCAAATCTTTCTTAGTATCAAAGTTGTCTTTTTGGTTTAAAAATTTATCTCTTTTTGTTAAAAATGCAACAGTTTGTTTGAAAGTTATTATTTTTTGTTGAAGATTCATCTCTTTGGCTGAAAATTTGTATTTTCAGATTGAAAATTCAACTATTTTTTAGAGAATTTGCCTTTTTGGCTCGAACATTCCGCAATTTGGTTGAAATTTTTTTTTGTCTTGACAGAAAAATATTTCTTAGTGGCAAATTTGTCTTTTTGGCTTAAAAATTCATCTCTTGTTGTTAAAAATGTTACAGTTTGGTTGAAAATTATTCTGTTTTGGTTGAGTATTTAACTATTTTGTTGAAAATTCGTCTTTTACTAAATTTTTCGTGGAGACTTCATTTTTATTGGTTGAAGTTAAATTACCTTGTACCTTGTATCCATGTATTTTGTTCAAAATTCTTTCCTTTGTAGAAAATCAATCTTAGGTATTGGTTGAAAATTCATTTTTTAGAGTAGGAAAGTCAACTATTTGGTTGAAAATTCATACTTTCGGGTTGAAACTTGGAAGTTCAACTGTTTTATAGAAAATTCGTATTTTTGGGTTGAAAATTCATCTATTTTGGTAGAAAGTTCATCTTTTATGGTTTAATCGTCAATTGTTTTGTTGGAAATTATTCTGTTTTGGTTGAGTATTCAACTATTTGGTTGAAAATTAACTTTTTTGTTGAAAATTCATATTTCTGTTTAAAAAGTAATTTTTTTGTAGAAAATTCGTCTTTTTGGTTTGAAATTTCATCACTTTGGTAGAAAATTCAACTGTTTAGTTAGAAATTATTTTTGTTGTTGAAAATTTAACTGTTTTGTAGTAAAGTCGTCTTTTTGTCTTGAAATTTCAACAATTTGGTTGCATTTTTTTTTTCTTGACTGGCAAATCTGTCTTATTGAAAATTCTAGTATTTTTGTTGAAAATTCGACTTTTTTGTTTGAACATTCATCTTTTTAGGTTGAAAATTCAATTAATTTTAAATTCATCTTTCTTGGTTGAAAAATATTTTTGGTTGAAAATGCAATAAATTTCGGCTAGAAATCTTAGGAATTTAAAGTATTTTATATTGAATTCAATATAGTAACTACATTAATGTTATTTCAATCAATTTATTCCCCTATTAATGGCCTACTTTCGTGAAAAATCACCCTATTTCCCCTGTTTTGAGAGCATTTTGGGCTGTGAATTGAAAATTAAGGTTTTAAAATTGAGCAACCTATTTTTATCTCATAACAATTGGTAAAATTTATTGTTACAGCTTCCAAAGGCAGTGAATTCTGTCGACCAGAAAGGAGAAACCGCTTTAGAAGTTGCCCTAAAATCACGTCAACCATCTTTAGCTCGAACATTAGTCGAGCATCAAGCAGATTTGAGCGCAAAAGATTCAAAAGGACTAACTTTATTGCAATCAGCAATCCTGAAAGGAGATTCCTATTCCGCCGAATTTATCGTTGAGCAGCTAGAAAACAGTGGAAATGCCCAAAAGCTTTGCGAACCTGTAAAACTCCTCGAAAGAATTGGAAATCTTACTGAACTTCAAGATATCGAAGGATGTACTGCACTTCATTTAATCACGAAGCACAAAACACCGGATATGTTGGCTGTTGCCGGAAGATTATTGCAGGCTGGTATCAACCCCAATATTCAAGACCAGAGAGGATGGTAAAAATCTCTCTGATAATTGACAAATAATTTATTTCACGTATCTTTCCTTTTTTAACATTATACAGAAACTTGAACTTCTTTTTAAGGACTGCCTTGCACAGTTGTGTCTCCGAAGAAAACGACCCTTTACTCGACCTTTTGCTCGACTCCAAAAATCTAGATTTGAATAAAATAACAAACGATGGTCACACCGCTCTCTGTTTCGCTCTTCTGTCAAAGCCTTTCTGCAAATCAATCGCAGAAAAGCTTCTGAAAAAAGGCGTAAATCCTAATCCTTTTTATGAAAAATCAGGAGACACTTTGCTTCATATCCTGGCGAGAGAAAGTCAGGAAGAAGCAGCCTTGTTCTTAGTTGAAAATTCCGAAGATAGTTTCCTTCAGACGAACTCGGAAGGCTTTTCAGTCCTGCACGAAGCCTGCAAGGCTGGTCTCGAGAGACTCACAAGAATTTTATTAGAAAAAGGATTGCCTTTTACGTCTTTTACAACTTCGACTGGAGAAGCTCCCATTCATTTGGCTGTATCAAATTTATACTCAGGAGTCGTTTCTGCTTTATTGGAGACGAAAGACTCGCATTTACAGCTCAATTTGAAGGATAAGACTGGAGAGACTCCGCTAAGTCTCGCGATTAAAGTCTCTTTAAAAAAAGCCAGGGATATTATCACTGCGCTGATTAAGGCTGGTGCGGATATCAATCAGAGGAATGAAAAGGGATTGACTTTGCTGCATCAGGCGATTTTGAAAGAGGATTCTGCGACTGCTATATTTCTCCTTGAAAATGGTGCTGACATGAATGCAAAGTAAGATTCTTTAGTTTTCAAGTTGATTTTTACTTCTCATCTTTGTAAATATTTATTTTGTTTATAATCTCTTCCTTTTACGGATTTGAGAGTATTTACAGAACCATTGCGTTTTCTTACAAACAAAATGTATATACTACCTTACCAACTATTTGTTACATATCTTAACTACTATTCTTACTTTCTTTAGGAGTCATTTTTTGGCTTTTCTTTGCCCTGTGCAATTAGCTCTCTCTCAAAAAATTTCCAGCTTCTACTTACACTGCTCACCCTAACCATTACCATTCAAAATCCACTTTACTCTCTCTTCTATGCTCTCCCATTGTTACCTGCACACCTCTCTGACACATGCAACCATCTTTCCTCTCCTTGCCTTGCCGTCAACTCTTCCCCTATTCCCTGCCAATCTCTACCCCTCACTTGTATACCACATTCAAATCTCATTTCGTATCTCTCCGTCCACACTTATCGTTTTCCTTCCTTCAACCTTTGCCCTATTTTCCGCCTCCCCCCTCACAGAACCCTGAAATATTCCGTCTACTCGTTCATTCCGATTTCCTCATTTATGCCCTTCCTTCCTCCTCTTTCCCTGTTAATCACTTCCCATTCCTTTCCTTCCTTTATCGCTTTCTTTACCTCTTCTACTTAATTTTTTTTCTGCGCCCCCCCCCCCATCTTTTTTCCTTCAACCTTCTCTCGTTATCTCTTTTTCTCCTGTTGAATTCCCATTTCTGCATTTCCTCTTCCCTCCATTTTCTTACACTCTCCTTCATCCTATCTTTACATTTCCTGCATGCATCGTCCCGCCAACTTCTCCTACCCTCTCTCCATCTCCTTTCGGCCTCACCTCCTCCCTTACCTTACCAATCACACCTTGAAGTTTTTATAGCAGCTTGTCTACTCCTTCCTCTACCATACTCCCTACCTCCTTGCATTCCATGTTTAATCTAAATTCTCTTAACTTATCTTCCTCCCAAGGGGCCCTGCATGAATTACTTGAATTTTTTTCGAAAATTTTGAACCTCTTACCTCCCTTCGTAAGGTTTAGTAAGTTTTTGACCCCCCCCCCTCCCCGTATATTATGTAATTTTTGCCAAATAGATTTTTTCGTGAATTTATTTCGGCATCATCCAAAAATGAAGTATTAAATTACTACCAAAAGAGATGAACTTTTTAACATTTTTTATTCAATAAAGAAAAAAATTTCATCGGCAATGTTGAATTTTCAAGCCAAAAATACGAACTTCTTACAGAACAGTTAAATTTTCAACGAAATAGTTGAATTTTCAACGAAAAATATGAATATTCAATCAAGAAGATTAATTTTCGACGAAAAAAGACGAATATCGACGAAGAAGATGAATTTTCTACCAAACAAGACGAATTTTCAACAAAAATCATAAATTTTTCAACACATAGTTGAATTTACAACCAAAAAAATTAATTTTCAACCACAGAGATAAATTTTCAACTGAAATAACGAATTTTCTATGAAAAAAATGAATTTGTAAGACATTAGTTCAACTTTCGACCAAGTAATCCAATTTACAACGAAAAAAAGATTTTAATTTTAAATTAAAAACAGTTCAATTTAACCGAAAAAGACCAGTTTTCAACAAAATACGTCAATCCTCAACTAAAACAGATTTATTTTCAACAAAACAGTTGAATTTTTAATCAAAAAGATGAATTTTCAGTAAAATATATAAATTTTCAACCGAGAGGATTAATTTTCTATCACAAAAGATGAATTTTCAACAAAACACAAAACATTTCAACTAAATATTTGAGTTTTCAACAAACAAACAAAATTATACCGAAAATGAAATAGTTAAATTTGAATTTAAAAAATTATTTTTTATCCAAAACGATGAATTTTCAACAAAAATGTAACAGTATTTATTTTAACCAAAAAATATTTAAATTTTAAATTTAGAACAGTTGAATTAAATCAAAAAAGACCTTTTTCAACAAAAATTTTAAATCCTCAACTAAAATAGATTAGTTTTCAATGAAACAGTTGCTTTTTTAACCAAAAAGATTAAATTATGACAAAAAAGACGAATTTTCAATAAAATACATAAATATTCAATCAAATAGTTGAATCATCAAACCAATAGGGTTAATTTTCTACAAAAAAGTACGAATATTTAACATAATACATGAATTTGCAACTAAACAGTGGAATGTTCATCTAAAAAAGATCAAGTTTCAACTAACTTCAACTATTTGGTTGAAAATTTAATTATTTTGTTAAAAAGTCGTCTGTTTTGGTCAAAAATGTAACGGTTTTGTAGAACATTCGTCTTTTTGGATAAAAAATTCGTCCATTTGGATTGAAAATTACTCTTTCATGGTAGAAAAGTCATCTTTTTTTTTGTTGAAAATTTATCTTTCTTGGTTAAAAATTCACTTTTTTTGTTGAAAATTTGACTGTCTTCTAAAAAATCGTCTTTTTGGCATAAAAATTCAACTATTTAGTTAAAAATTCATCTGTTTGGTTGAAAATTTGTCTCTTAATTGAAAGTCCAACTATTTTATTATAAATGCAACTGTTTGATTACAAATTAATTTTCATTTTGTAAATTCCACTATTTGGTTAAAAGTTCATCTTTCTTGGTTGATTTTGATTGAATTTGTCTTTTTGGCTTGAAAATTCGACCATTTGGTTGAAAATTCAGTTATCTTGTTCAAAAGTAGTCTTTTTTGGTGAAAAATTCAACCATTTTATTGAATATTCATTTTTTTTATAGAAAGTTTGTCCTTATGGATTGAAAGTTTATCTTTTATGGTGGAAAAGTCATCTTTTTGGTTAAAAATTACCTTTTTTTGTTAAAAATTCCACTGTCTTCTAAATGTTTCGTCTTTATGCTTGAATTTTTTTATTCGACCATTTGGTTTCAAATTCATCTTTCTTCGTTGTAAACGATCTTTTCGTTTAAAATTCAACTTTGCACGTTCATAATTCAATTGACTTTTAAAAAACTCGTCTTGTTGGCTTGAAAATTCAATTATTTGGCTAAAACTTCAAGTACTTTCTTAAAAATTCGTCCCCTTTGCTTGGAAGTTCTCAAGTATTTGGTGGTAAATGCAATTTTTGATTGAAATTTATTTATTTTTTTAATTGAACTACTTGATTGAGAATTAATCTTTCAGGTTTAAAATTCAGCTGTTTACTATACTATTCGACTTTTTAATTTGAAAATTCAACTCTTGTTAAAATTTTTTTTTTGTTTGTTAAAAATTCAACTACTTTGTTGAAAATGCAATATGTTTTGATTTGAAATATTGGGAATTTAAAGCGTTTCTGATTAAATTCAATATTGTGTCTACATTAATTTTATTTACCAAATTTATTCCCCTGTTCTCGTAAAAAATCACCTATTTCCCCTGTTTCGATTAATCTAAATTATAAACTTCTCCCCACTTCTCTCATTTGAAAATAATCCAAGTTGTCAAGTTTAGCAGTTCAGAAAGAAATATTTTAAACCCGCATTCTTAATCCTTCAAGCTGAATGACTTGTTAAAAAATTGTTTTAACTTTAAAGTTTATTTTAATTGTGCAAAGAATATTTGAAAAGCAATGAGAAATATGTACTCTATATTCCTAAGCAGATAAAGTTATTATTTCAATCATTCAGTGTTTCATTTTTTTCATTTTCATTATCATTAAAAATTTGATGCGACTTTTTGTGGACTTTTTTCGAACTTTTCATGTTTGTAAATCGTTTTTAAATAGAAGTTTTCTCTCTTTTCATGAAGAACTCAGGATGGAGAGACGCCCTTGCAGCTTTGCGTCCACTGCAGATTAGGAGAAGTAGTGGAAACTCTTTGTATTCGAGGTGTGGACACTTCAACTGGTTGTCCTCTTTGGGATGCTTTGGATTCTGACCAGGAAGACGTAGCTTCCGTTTTAGTAGCTCATGGTGCTGACACTGATTGCTGGGGACCTGGACCGGATGGTTGCCAGCAAACGCTTTTACACAGAGCGATCGACGATAATAAAGAGGATATTGCTCAGTTTCTTATCCGAAGGTATATCTACTTATCTAACCATTTCTTTCAAGAGTACAATTTCAAGGTTCACAATCCGTCAACTTTTGTTTACCTAATCTCCCTTTTTCCCCTTATTAAATTCATAAAATCCCTTGAAATACATCGAAAATTCTAACACTTTCTTCCAAATTTTTCACAAAGTTTTTATTCATTTTTCAATAATCATAAGCAGAAATGTAAAACATTAGGAAACAAGAGGCGTTCAAAAAGATTCTCTTCAATCCTACCGATTGCAAGTGTTTTGCTTAAAAGTTATGGAAATTTTTTTGCATCCACAGTGTTTGCTATTGAGTTTAAGCACACGCATTTGGAAAAAGTTGAATATGTCCAGTCTGAAATTTCCTCAGCTTGAATTGAAGAAATATGCTATTATTTTGTTTTCACGGAAAAGGTTCTCCGTGGTGGAAAAAAATATATAAAATTCACCATTTTTGAACGATTTAAACACCACGAAAATTTTTTTCTGTGAGAGGCAAATAATAGCATATTTCTTTATTCCAAGCCTCTTCCAATTAAGAAAAAAATAACATCTAAAATTTCCTCCCTTCCAACTGAATACAAATTTTAAATACAAAAGAAGTCCCTCTTTTAATTCAAAAAAACTTGAAAACAAAAAATTCCTCCCTTCCAACTCAATAAAAATCTTATAAATAAAAAAATGTTCCTGTTCCAATTCAGAAAAATTAAAACCAAAATTTCGTCCCTTCCAAGTCGCTAAAAATCATAAAAACAAAAAATGTTCCTCTTCTCCAATTAAATAAAAATTGAAAATCAAAATGTCCTCCCTCCAACACAAGAAAAATGTTTTTTAAATTACCCTCTTCCAATTAAAAAACAATGAAAATAACAAATTCTTCTCCTAACCACAATAAAAATGTTTAAAAGAAAAAACTGGCCTCTTCCGATTAAAAATCATAAAAATAAAAAAATGTTCCCCTTTTAATTCAGAAAAAATGCAAACTTTATGAACTACCGACTCAATAAAATTCATAAATATTGAAAACCATAAATTCACAAGGTACTGAAAACCAAAATATCCTCTTTTACAACTGGAAAAAAATCTTAAAAATATCAAATGCCCCTCTGTCGATTCCACAAAAAATATGAAATCAAATTTCCTTGTTTTAAACTTGATAAAACTGTTGAAAATACAGAATTTGCCCACCTTTAACTTGCTAAAAATTAAAAAAAGCTCCTCTTTCATTGCGGAAAAACAATCAAATACTCAAATTTCTTCCCTTTTTAAAAAGTTAGAATTGTTAAATTCAATCGTTTTATATATATATATATATATATATATATATATATATAAATCCTTCTAAATTGAAAAATTTTAATTTGAAGTCGTTTCTAATTAATATTTGTTCAATTGTTATTTATGCATACAAATTTAACGCTTTGACTTCCAAATTAGATTTTGTTCAATAGAACAATTAAAATTGTTACGTTCAAAGTTTAAATTTAAAACACTAAAATTTTAACGATTCAAGGCTATTTCAAACAATATTTGAAAGTTGAAAATAGTTTATAAAGTTTCAATCGGACGTTTACATTTGTTTAATTATGAAGGCGTTTGAATTGACGCACTTCACTATTCAACCTTAAAAACTGTAAATTGTTTGATTTTGAAGTGATTCAGAATCGTCTTGTAAAATCAATTATTGTTCAAATTTTAACGCTCGAACTACAGTTCAGTTTTAAAAGTCATGAAATAATTTATATTTGCAGTTCATCAACTTAAAACGTTTTTTATCCAAAATGTTCAAATTCAAATCCTTTTATTTGTTAAGGTCTTTAAAACTGAATTTTAAAATTCTTTAAATAGAAAATGCACGCTTAAATGAAGCATATGCTATGAAAAGTTTTTAATAATAAAAAAAATCCCCTTTTAATCTCCATTATTTCCCCGAAAAAAATCCCTTTTCACCTAAAATTGAACTACTGAATCGCTGCGGCTCTAAAACCTTCAATTTGAGTACTGAAATCCTTTTTTTCAGTGGCTGCGCTCTCGATTGTCCGAGACGACCCAGTCCTGACGGATCCGGGGGAGACGAGTCACGTGATAACTGTTCACCTTTACATCTTTGCTGCCAGTGGGGTTTAGAAAAAGTAGTTCAAACTCTGGTCGAGCATGGCGCTAGTGTCAACGCTCGCGACTCTGAAGGGAAAACACCGATGCATATTGCTATCCAAAATCAACATTCTCAAATCATCTTTTTACTCCTGTGCCATCCCAATATCGATTTGTCGATCAGGGACAAAAAAGGCCTAAGTCCTTTCGCAACTGCTTTAACTGTTAGGAATAACAAGGCTGCTCAGTCTATTTTGGAGAGGCTTCCAACTGCTGCGGAACAGTTTGATAATAAGGGGAGAAACTTTCTGCATATGGCGATTCAGAAAGGAGATATGGAGAGTATTCTCTTTTTACTACCGATTCAGGTAATAAATGTCAAGATATTTAACTATTTGAAATCAAAGATATTTTATGCCGAAGTCTGGACAATGTTTGAATTTGAAAGCCAGGTGGCGCTGCTCTCGAGAAACTTTTTTCTGGATTTTCGACTGCAGCTCCACGTGATTTGAACTCATCGAAGTGTAGTGTATCAATAATATTATACAGGGATCACAAGAAAATCATAAGCAGAAATTCAAGACATGAGAAGCCAAGACGCTTTGAAAGAGATTCTTTTTGATGATATCAATTTCAAATATTTTCTAAACGATTGATTTGCTAATTTTGTAGATTTGAAGGACATCATCGAGAATCTAAACCCGAAAGATAAATCAATTCTATAGTGGCAAATCAAAAACATCTATATTGGTGTAACAGGCTTCACAAGAAAAAATGCTCTAAAAGCAGGGGAATTGAGGAGATTTCTAATGAAAATATGAATTTTTAATCAAGAAAATGTTGAATCTTCCACGAAAAAAATGATTTTTTAACAAATTAGTTCAACTTTTAACCAAGTAGTTGAATTTTCAATAAAAAAAGATGAATTCTCAACGAAAAATGTAACAGTTGATATTTCAACCAAAAAACATGAAGTTTCTACAACACAGTTAAATTTTCAATCCAAATATATGAATTTTCAACAAAAAAGTTAATTTCCAATCAAATTGTTGAATCTTCTACCAAATGGATACATTTTCAAGCCAAAAAGACGAAATTTCTACAGAAAATTAAAATTTTTCACTCGTAAATGTGAATTTTCAACAAAACAGTTCATTTTCAACAAAAAAAAAAACTAAATTCAACAATATGGTTCAATTTTCAACCAAAAAGATCAACATCCAAGCAACAAAGAGTTTCAGTAAAGAAAGAAAAAAAATTTCATACAAATTGTTGAATTTTCAAGCCAAACAGACGAATTTTCTACAAAAAGGATCAAAACAAAAAAAATGAATTTTCAACCAACAAGATTAATTTACTAAAAAAAAGTCGAAAGATGAATGAATGAATTTTCAAGAAGAAAGTTAATTATAAAAAAAAACGAATATTCAACAATATAGTTCAAAAAGATTAATCTTCAAGTAACAAAGAGTTTCAGTCAAAAAAGAAAAAAATGTCAACCAAATTGTTGAATTTTTAAGCCAAACAAACGATTTTTCTACAAAACGGTTGAATTTTAAACCCGAAAATATGAATTCTTAATCAACAAGATGAATTTTTAACAAATTAGTTCAACTTTTAACAAAGTAGTTGAATTTTCAACCAAACAAGGTTGAATTTTCAACGAAAAATTTAGTAGTTGATATTTCAACCGAGAAAGATTTTAATTTTAAATCTCAATCAGTTGAATTTAAACAAAAAGACGATGTTTCTACCAAACAGTTACATTTTCAAACCAAGAATGTCAATTTTGAACAAAAATTTAATTTTCAACCAAATAGTTTAATATTCTACAAAATTATTAAATATTCAAGTAAAAAAGACGTATTTCCGACAAGAAAAGTTCATTTTCAACAACAACAAAAAATGTATCTTCAGCAATGTAGTTAATTTTTCAACAAAAAAGATGAATCTTCAACCAAGAAAGATTTTCAGTAAGAAAGAAAAAAAAGTGGAAGCGAATTGTTGAATTTTTGAGCCAAAAAGACGATTTTTCTCCAAAACAGTTTAATTTTCAACCCGAAAATATGAATTTTCAACATAAAATTTAATTTTCATTAAAAAATTCAATTTTCAACTCAAGATTTTAATTCTCTACCAAAACAATTGAATTTTTAATCCAAAAAGATGAATTTTCAACAAAACAGTTGAATTTTTAACTAAAGAGGATAATTCTTCAACAAAATTGTTTAATTTTCAACAAAATAATAAAATTTGTTACCAAAAAAGATTAATAGGGGAATAGGGAAAGACTTTGAAGTCTTTAATAAATAAATAGGAATTTTGATTCATTTTTAAAAATTCTAAAATATGTAATAAAATACGTAAAATGGCGTATCAGAGAACGGTATGTTAGTTGTGGTTATAGAAACAAAGTTTTGGAAATCGAAAATAATATGCAAAAAAGTAGCGTATAATAGCTTGCAAATGATAAAGAAAAGGCGCTACTGTTAGAGGGCACTTTCGTTTAATATTCTCAAGATACCCATATGATATAACAAGTTTTTATTAATAAATAAAATCCCCTTACAACCCCCTTTCTTAGGAAAAAAAATCCCCTTTTTTGTCTAAAATTGAACTACTGAATCGCTGTGATTCCTCTGTTATATTAAGACCCAAAATTTATCACTTCTTCTTCTTCTTCTTCTTGCTTGTGGCTTCTTAGATACAACGAGCCATGTTATCCTTCAAATTAGTAATAATGTTCCAATACTTCTTAGGCGTACAAACATTCGACAATTAATTTAGGCAGTGTCAAAATCCGCTACAGGCAGCTAAATCCAGAAATTGTTAAGAGTTCGCTTGTTAGTTAGTTAGAACTGGCATCTATCAGCCATGAAACACACGTTTGAGATATCCACACTCATTAAATTGGTCCAGCCCGAGCGCCTCCCGCGGCAAATGCCTCCACTCGCCCCAAACCCGCATAGGATAAGGAAGGAGGGAAGGCGCACCCCCCAGGTCAATCCACGCTACGGCACAGTTCACACTATTAGGCCAGGACACCCCCCCCAGGAAACGCCCCAGCTCACCAGCCGATTCAGCAGAAGGGTCAAAAATAATTTCATTAATGTCTAGTTGCTCAGCCGAAGGCAGGCCCGGGAATCTCCGCACGATGTACCGGAAAAACCCGGACCTGCCCGCAGCCAGCAGAGGGCACTGATATAGAAGGTGACTTAGGCTCTTGATCTCGGCGCCACACTCACGGCCCCTCGGAAGATTCCACCCCATCCGGGCGAAATGGTCCCCCGTACAGATATGAGAAGATCTAAGTCTAGTGACTAGATTAATACATCGTCTCGGCAGGTTCAATCCCCGGAACCATGGTCTAGATGTTTTAACGTTTAAATGTCCGAAATATTCCGCCCTCGAACCCCCCGTCCACCCGTAAGGCCAGCATAGGAGAGCCCAGTCCTGAAAATCACGCTGGCATACCAAACGAAGATCACCAATAGGAACTCCCCTCTGATTAAAAACCGGGAGTCTGGAAGCCGTCCTGGCGATTTCGTCCGCTGTTTCGTTCCCCTTAATACCCCTGTGTGCAGGGATCCAAACAATACTGATGGAGACCCCCGAACGCCCCGCTGAAGCTATCCAATCCCCAATGAGTCGAGCAAGAGGGTGACCCGAATGATCAAACATCCTGTCCCTTATATGAACAAGAGCCGAGCGAGAATCCGAAAAAATAACATATTCACGACCTCCCCCCTCGATGGCATGTTTGACAGCATAAAATATGCCGTACAACTCCGCCGTCAGTGCAGATGCAAAATCCCTCAATCGTACCCCAAATCTCAGCCCAGATGATGGGACAAAAATACCACATCCTACCAGCCCCAGCCTCGGATTCGCCGACCCATCGGAGTAAATCCTCAATGCATCCGGAAAATGCAACCCAGCAAAGTCCTGAAACTGAGTCCGTGCAGAGCCAGAATCCCTGAACGCCGCCCCTGATTCCAGGTCCAGGGAAACCACCGCCGACAGATTCGCCCATTCCTCATCAAAATATGATGGTCTCCACGAAGTTAGAACTGAAGAAGTAAACACACCCATCGAATTGAAGGCGTCGATCAAACCACAACTCCCCGGACGCACCCTGAATCTACTATTCCGAGACAATTCTACTAAAGATTGTAATTTACTGATGAGGGGGTTTCCACTCCAGCTGAAATTCCTCAGTATATACCTATTTGCAAGGAGAGATCTTCTCAGGGAGAGGGGAACCTCCCCCGCCTCAGCAAGCAAAACAGAGATGGGTGTAGAGCTCATGCAGCCCAAGGCAACACGGAGAGAGGCGTACTGGACCCGATCCAGCCTCTCAAGAGAAGTCCTGCTGGCGCGATGAAAGAGAGGGGCTCCCCACTCTAAACATGCCCTGACAAGTCCCCTAAGGACGGTGAGAAGTAAGGATGGTGAAACGCCCCATGTAACCCTGGCAATAACCCTAAGAATGTTGATAGCCCTTGTTCCCTTAGATGCTATGCAGGTGATGTGAGGCACCCAAGTCATACGTCTATCAAGCATGACTCCCAAGTATTTAAGAGTCGCCTGGCAGTGAATAATCACCTCCTCAATAGTCAGAGAGATTCCACCCAGGTCGACTCTAGCCCTGGAGAAAAGACACAGCTGACACTTGGACACAGAGATGGAAATTCCGAGCGTTCCCAGCCACGGTGATAGTAAATCAAGAGCACGGAGCAGCAGGGCCTGAGCCCCTCGTATGTTAGCCGTGGTGACATACAGCAGAACATCATCCGCGTACATGGCGACCTCAACTCCGTCCGGCAAAAAGTCGCGCAGGAGTCTCAATGCGAGCCCAAAGAGAAGCGGGGAGAGGACTCCCCCCTGAGGTACCCCGACCCCACAAATCCTGGGAGCACTGTCGTCCGGCGAGAAGTGCAGCCTCCTCTTGCAAATCAAGAAAGAGACAACATTAAGGATCCTGCCCGGAACATCAAGCTCCCTCAACCCCTCAATAATGGCCCCAGGAAGAACGGAGTTGAACGCTCCCTTGATGTCCAGGGTCAGAGCCAAGGTCGCTCTGCCCTGCCCGAAGCCCGTCATAACATCCGCCACCACAGAGCCAACGCAATCCATTGATGACCTCCCCCTCCTGAATCCGTACTGGAAATCCGGGAGCCAGTTGTTATGCTCCGCAAGATACTCCAGTCGCTTTTGCACCAGTCTTTCAAAGAGCTTGCAAAACGTGGATGTCAGGGAGATGGGGCGGAAGCCTTTACCCCCCTCCTTCGGGATAAAAAGAACCAAAGTATCACGCCAGCCTTCCGGGAAAGAGGACTCCCTGTACATGGCATTGTACAAGTCCCGAACAAACGCCAGCACCCTGTCAGAGAGTCCCCTAATAACCTCGTAAGTTATTCCATCCAACCCTGGAGCCGAATTCCTCTTACAGGCCTCAAGGGCGGCTGAGAACTCCCCTCTGGAGAAATCCAAGTTCATGCAATCGGACTCATCGACCTCCCTGACCGGATCCGCCTCCATCACAGGGATGTCCGGGCGCACCAATCCCTCACGTAGTTCCCTGATCACAGGGGAATCAGGGTCCGTTACCACATGGGTATTGGGAGAATGCGCACGAGAGGAAAGTGCCTTGACCGTCCGCCAAATCCTGGCCAACCCAGACGCGGGGTCCATAGTTTCACAAAAGTCTCGAAAAGCCTTATACTTGACGTCTCGGATAAACCGCTTGACCTCATTGTCTATCGTCTTGTACTCAGCCTTTAGTTCCCACGTCTGGTCGGCCAGGAATCTTTTACGCGCTGCACTCCTTCTGCCCTGAGCCATCTCACACTCCCTGTTCCACCAGAGGGGCTGTCTCCTCTTGTCTGACCTCATGGAAGAGGCAGAGGCACGGAACGCGCCGCTAGCCTCCAAGGATTCAAAAGTCACACTTATAAATCTTTCGTAGACCGAACTCGGGCTCTCGCCCCCCAACAAGGCCCCAGACAAATCGGCACCAACTCCTCCATCTGCCGGTTGAACAGTGACCAGTCCAGAGACTGCAGATTAAAGCGAGTCGAGGTAGCCCTTGCAATGATAGGGGTCGCATCAAACCTGCAGAAAAGCGGGACATGATCGGACGAGTAGGAGTTACTACCCACCCTAAACGTGGCAATCGGGACCAGTCCAGGCTCACAAAAAACCAGGTCAAGATTATTGGACAACGCCCCATAGGCAGACAAGAAGGTAGGCTCCGAATCATTAAGGGGAACCAACCCAGAATCGTAAATGGCCGCACACAGCTGTCTTCCTGCATAATTTAAGTTAGGCGAGCCCCACATAGGGGAGTGAGCATTAAAGTCCCCACACAAAAGAGGCTTTCCGTACACCGTACAACGTCTAATCAACGAGAACCAGACATCATAGTGGACCCCAGCTTCAGGGGGAGCATACACAGCAGCAACCGCTATCTTCCCCAGAGAGGAGGAAAGAGTGATACCCACCACATCAATATCACCACACCAGGCTCCCTCTGTATCCATCCTGTCAATGGAGAATTCCTTTTTGACCAGGATAAGGACCCCTCCCCCAACACGCCCATCCCGGCGGTCAGACCTGTACGTCAGGTACCCCGGAATCTCAAAAATAAGCCCCTCTGTGAGCCAGGTCTCCGTGATGCACAGAAGGTCCAGGTCGTTCTGGAAGAGGAGTGATTCAATTTCTCCCTTCTTGCCGGAAACACTGTGCGCGTTCCAATTGGCCAACCTTATGGACTTACTTCCAACACTCATGTCGCGACTAATTATTGTGAATATTTAAGATGCATTTATTCTATGCTGGAGCAAGCTAAAATTGCTCATAAAACCACAGATATAAGAAATTGTCGGGCGGGTATCAGGTAGTGCCTATAACTAAAGTTCCTAAAACACGCAACTAAATAAGCGAGGGATAGTTCCTTCCTTTGCAGGAGCTATTTATCGCTTTATTGTAAATAGGTTCACACAAAAAGTTAAGCAAATTGTGCAAAACAGGTGTATCTTTAGAGTTGCATTAAAAAACAGATTAACCCAATCAAGAATGCCAAAAACAAGGATATAAACATATTTAAAGTTCTAAGTTAGAATTTTAATTCCACTGGGAGATAACCCAGCCTAAAACCCCAAACGGATGAATTGCGCAAAGCGATCTAGAATAATAAAAACAATAAAACAAAAAGAAAAATTTAACATACTAATAAAATTTTTAATTCCACTTGGGCTACTTGCAAATGGTTTTTGGATCTTATATCATGATAAATGTAATAAATTTCAGAGGCTTATGGATCAAAACCTGACAGAGCAGTAAAGGTCGATATAGGTTCACACTAAAAGATAAACAAATTGTACAAAACAGGTGTATCTCTAGAGTAGCATTAAAAACAAATTGGCACGATCAAGAATGCCAAAAACAAAGATATAAATATATTTAAAGTTCTAAGTTAGAATTTTATTTCCACTGGAAGATAGCCCAGCCTAAAACGACTAACAGATGAATTATCCATATTTCAAATTAAGAATTTTAATCCCATTAGAGCGCTCTAAAATTGATTTTAGCAAGTGTAACTCTAAAGTTAAGATTAAAGGTAGAGTAACCGCGCGAATAAAAATAAGAAAAATATAATTGGAATTCAAATTTAAACTTCTGTCCCACAGGGGCAATTATACAAAACGATCGAGAATAATAAAAACAAAAATATTTAACAGACTAATTAAAAATTTTTTAAATCCCCATGGGCTATCTGCAAATGTTTTTTTGGATCTTAAAGCATGATAAATGTAAAAAAAAATTCAGAGGCTTATGGATCATAACCTGACAGAGCAGTAAAGTTCGATATGGGTACACAGAAAGAAACGTACTAATTAAAATTTTAAATTCCCCTTGGGCTATTTGCAAATGGTTTTTTGGATCCTAAAGCATGTTAAATGTAATAAAGTTCAGAGGCTTATGAATCATAACCTGACAGAGCAGTAAAGTTCGATATGGGTTCACAGAAAAAGTTAAACAAATTGTGCTAAACAGGTGTATCTTTAGAGTTGCATTAACAACAGATTAACACAATCAAGAATGCCAAAAACAAAAATATAAATATATTTAAAGTTCTAAGTTAGAATTTTATTTCTATTGGAAAATAGCCCAGCCTAAAACGCCGAACAGATGAATTATCCATATTTCAGATTTAGAATTTTAATCCCATTAGAGCGCTCTAAAATTGATTTTAGCAAGTGTAACTCTAAAGTTAAGATTAAAAAGGTAGAGTAACGGCGCGAGTAAAAATAAGAAAAATATATTTGGAATTCAAATTTAAACTTCTGTCCCCCAGGGGCAATTATGCATAACGATCGAAAATAATAAAAACCCCTACAAAAATAAATGAAGTAAAAAAGCTACTAGATTACGTAGAACTAGTGTATCTTTAAAATTTCTTCCTTGGCAAAATTTATAAAATTGAATTAAAAAAGATTAACACAATCAAGAATAACAAAAACAAAAATATCAATATATTTAAAGTTCTAATTTAGAACCTTAATTCACTGGGAGATAACCCAGCCTAAAGCAACGAACGGATGAATTATTCATATTTTAGATTTAGAATTTTAATCCCATTAAAGCACTCTAGAATTGATTTTAACAGGTGTAACTCGAAAGTTAAGATTCAATAAGTACAGTAACGCGGCGAACAAAAATTTATTTGACATTCA
The DNA here is from genome assembly GCA_932195095.1 of Andricus curvator. Lineage (NCBI taxonomy): Eukaryota > Metazoa > Arthropoda > Insecta > Hymenoptera > Cynipidae > Andricus > Andricus curvator. Next base: position 381,674 of record CAKNYM010052208.1, on the reverse strand, counting down.
AGTTTAGACTTCTGCCCTACAGGGCGATTGCGCAAAGCGATCGAGAATAATAAAAACAAAGATATTTAACATACTAATTAAATTTTTTGTTCCACTTGGGCTATTTGCCAATGGTTTTTGGATCTTAAACATAATAAATGTAATAAAGTTCAGAGACTTATGGATCATAACCTAACAGAGCAGTATTGAAAAACTTAATTAAAACTATCTAAATAAGCAACAAAAGCAGATATCATTGATCTGCACCAAAACCTTGGAAATCAGGATCACTCCCCTCCAGAGAGTCCCCCATAGCAGAGAAGGGCCTTTCTCTGCCCAAGCCAGATAGAGCCCTACGAATTTGTTCACTGGTTTGATTGTTAACTTCCAGCAATTCGTTAGTCAGTTCTCTAAAAGAATTGTGAGAATGCTTAGATAAATCGAGGGCAGACGGGGATAGCGTCGATGATCCACTCCGGGGTTGTGCCGTTTCCCGAGGGGGAGAGGGGACCTGGGCCAAGGGGGAAAGATCAGGGGGAGAAGCTGACGAGCCTCTACCCCTTGGGCGAAAAGTCCCCATCCCCTCCAGCCCCCTCTCCGCCTCACCATAGCCACAGTTGTTCCATAATCTGTACCGCATGATCTCAAATTCATATGCGTAGACTCTGCATTCCCGAGAAGAGGCCAAGTGTTGTCCTCGACAGTTGGAACAAAGGGGGAGACTTAATCTGTTCTGGCAACCGTCGGTCTTATGAAAACCAGCACAGAACTCACAAATTGGTCGTGAAGCCCTGCATTGATCCGACGCGTGACGGAATCTCTGACAGTGAAAGCATCTTCTGGGAGGGGGGATGACAGGAGTCAGGTTAAATATAAAATTCGAAATCATGAGAGTGCGTGGAATTTCTGAGCTGGAAAACACGAACTCGACTCTCTCATTGGTTGACCCATCACTATTTGTCCTACGTCTTATGGAAATAACCGATTTCAAAGCTTCAGGGGACATTCTGTCAACCAACTCCTGGACCGAATATCTGGTAGAAATTTCATTGGCAAAAGCTTTTTTCACCGTAAGAGACGGGGGAATGTACACGTTGTACCCCATACCTTTAAGAACAGGGGAGGTGACCAGGGTATTAGCATCCAAGCGTTCAGAGCAGAAAATCTTTACGCGGTTTTGACCATTTCTGTAAATCTGACACGGTTTTGCCAGCACCCTGTCAATCCTGTCCGATAGCTCAAGAGGGTCATACCTTCCCACATTCCTGCCCTGTACCGTACTCTCAAGAAAAACCATATAAGGAGGAGGGGCAGAGTCCGGATATAATGAAACCGAGGAAGCTCCCGGCTTAGACCAGAATAGAAATTCCTCAGGAAAGGGCTCAGAGGAGGCCCCGTCTCTAAAAGTATTCGTCGGACGAGAGGTTGTTTTATCCCTACCTTCACTGAAACTGCAAGATTGTTGGATATTAGCAGAAGAGCCAGGAGAAGACAAGATATTATAAGGATTCAAAATAAGATCAGAAGGGCCCTGAGTTGAGGGGGGCAGAGCTGATAAAAGAGGGGACTCCTCAAGATGAACCTCCGAAATTCGACCAACAACACCTTGGAGAAGCAGATTATCATTCCCCGTGTCCGTCTTCTGTTCCTTCAAACCCTCTTCCGGGCGAGGAGAGAAAGAACCTCTCCTTTTTTTATTCTTACCCTTACCGCTACCACCAGATCCTCCCCTAGAGGAGGGAGAGGCACGAGGACGCGATGTTTCCGAAGAGCCGCCCGCCTCCCCAGCGATGGCATTCACATTTCCAAAACCGCGTCCACGGCTACTGGAACCGGGGTTATTTCTGCGAGTCCCCGATCCACCGCTCACACGACGCTGCGGGCCATCAGAACCCGCCTGAGTATAGCCCGACATGGCGCCGAGATCAGCGAAAGCCTGCAAAAAAGTCTTAATTACTACCAACACATAAATTCCAAACCTCCAAATATCACTAGTGTGCCTATATGACTGAATACCAAA